>CM076581.1:1614001785-1614526577 GCA_034641835.2 Pinus albicaulis
AAATCATTTACCTATAAGAAAAAATAAAAGTATGAGACAACACATTTACCCTAAGTAAGTATACCACGATTAGGTAGGTTACATAGCCAACACCTCTACTTGAAATAAATAGGTGAATAAGTATTTCTCTTTTTTCTAATGCAATAACTTTCTTCCGTATTTAAGAAATCATGGATATTTATTAGCTCTAAGTTATATAAGGAACCTTGAAAACTATTTTAACCAAGAATATAATGATGTTAAAGGAAATTTGAATCAGTTAAACCCCAATAGAAGTTTGAGCTCTAGGTAATAGTAGTAGATGCCTCTCCTTTAGCAAGATACCAAATCTTGGCTGATCTGTATGTGAAATTGCTTGAGGAATATGTAAAACTTTGCAAGTGATTAAATTAGGGTTTTAAGCCTCTTTTTTCAAATTATTAAACACATAAACATGAAAATTAAACTAAGTTTTTACAGCAAACAAGAGACAATATCACCATAACAGAAAAGACATAGCAGAAAATGATGAAGGAGTTCACCCCTCCTTGGCTACATCTCCTAGTCCGGCTTCCAATGGTTGGACCTCTTTCATTATGCTCAAAAAATGTTGTTTACAATAAATTACAATGCTCAAATTGTTTTACTCATAACTCCAATGGCTTCAGAGCACGCAAAAACCCCTGTCTAGCCCCTATCAAACAGCTGAGTAACATAATTTGGAGTAATCCATCAAGACTCATGCAGTGGAGTATTTTCGAGTATATTGACCTGATTATAATAACACAGGAAGCAGATCGCAAATAGGGAGCTAGTGCATAAAGACGAAACTCGATACATGGTACCATGGTTGGAATTTGAACTCTTCTTTGTTTGTCAAACAATTTTTTTTTGACGTTTTAAATATTTATTTTGACAGCCATAAAACAATATGTTTAAAATTTTACCCTTCAAAAGTGATGTTTTGATGATAATTTAACCTTTGACCAATAATTTTTTGATAAAAAATATCTTAAATTTGTTTACATATTTATCATAAAAAAAAAAACCATAAGACACAAATCACTTATTGAACCGTGAATATTATTATTCCTTTATACATATTTTCTATTTTGAAATATATATATATAGATATATATAATTTTCTCAACACTCAAATTAACACTCAAATTGAAATTAAAATTAATTGTCAAAGTTTAAACGTACTTTATTGCAAGTTTTGTTCACAAAAATTATACATGGTCCCTCATGGAAAAGGTCATGCAATGGGACCTACTTTGGAAGTCTTGTTATAATTGTAAACTTAAAATAAATCAGAAGAATGATTGGTTGATGTTAAACTAAAAACCACTTTGATGTGGAGTAGATAAGTAAAGAAGATCTACATGATAGAATGATGTTGTGGGTTGTCTTAGGTAAATAATGATACTAGCTGGCTTTAGAATAAAATATTTCATAAATCTGAGTAGAGACACAAAATCTTTATATTATACAACAATTTGTTGTAGACCAAATGTTGTTGATGTCTTTAAAAAAATAACAAGTATTGTCTTCACCAAAAGACAAGATAACATGATATAGCTTCCTTAAGCATGTCATAAGAGCCAACACATTATTGTATTATCATTATTACCTTTGCATATGGGGAACTAGCCTAGAGAGAAAAAACAACAAACATATTTTTTTTTTGGTAATTAGGTTGAAGCTAGGTTGGAGTCACTTAGTCTTATGGATGGAAGAGCTAACTACCCACTTGTAGGATTCTATCATCAAGAGCTTGGAACACCCATCAAGATAGTTTAATTCCCCCAATAGTAGCTTCCATCCTCACCCTTCCTTATGAGAGACCTAGTGAAAACTAAACCTAATCTAAAACAACCTTTCTAATAATAATAATAATAAAATATTCCAGAGAATAACCCCCTCTCAGACATGATCATGAGGTACAAAATAAAAATTAGATTATTACTTGAGAGAAAATTTCTACAAGGCCTATTGAGAAAAGAGTTACACCCATAAAAATTTGAATGTCCAAACTTAATAACTTTGTCGATTAACTGGGGCTACTTACACCTCATCTCCATATGCTACTTACACCTGATCTTCATCTTCACTTCTGCATATTGATGTCAATTCTCTCTACAACACTTATCATCAACATCAAAATTTCAAAAATAAACACTTCATACTATATTTTAAGATAAAATGATATGTAGTGTCATAAATTAAACCAGTAATTTAACTAATAGATGGAATGGTTTTTTGGGGTAACTTACTTTTGTCAAATTTTCCCAAAATTGATAAAGATTTTTAAATGAGTAATTTAACTAATAGATGGAATGGTTTTCTTGGGTTCTTTTTTTTCAATTTTTTCCAAAATTGATAAATATTTTTAAAAATTACAAGTTTAAATTGATTAATTCACAAAATTAGAACACCTTTAAAGTTTTATAAAATGTTGAATTCATTAATATATTTAAAAATACATTTTAAACAATAAAAATATATTTTAAACAATACAAAATCATAATTTTACTTAAAATTATGTAACCTAATTCAAATAAAAATAATAATTTTATCTATTAATTAAATTAAATTTAAATTATATTATATTAATAACAACACAATTCACCTTTTCGTATGAAAAGAAACTTCTAAAAATGAAAAACCATTATATCCATAATACTAATAATTTTCTCTCTGCAGTTTTGCACCTACCTTCTAATGGGGCAGATCACACGGTGAGGATATTCAATGTTGTCTTGGCTTGAACCATCTGACTCTTTCTTTATGTCTTTCTCTTCATGAAAAAGAGAAGAATTTCTAACTCCTATTTTAGAAGTGAGTAGATCTGTTATACTTTAGATTCTTTACCCGTGTCTCATGAAATGTGATAATAATTATCATTTTATTAAGATAAGTTGTGTTGAGGTCCTTATTAGATAATTCTTATTTAAATACACCAAACACTCTGAATTAGTATAAAATTTGTACCCATTGTCTTAAGTAATAATAATACAGATGGATTTTGTGATTCATTTATCTCATTTATATTATTCCATGAACCTCTATTTGTTATTTTCAGCTGCTAATATTATATTATAGCTTGTGTGGTGCATATAAAACTAAATCGTATGATCTGTTGAGTGGCTCGTGTAGGCTTGTTTTCTACCATTCTATTCCAATCTCTGAACAATGCATATAAGGAATCAATCACAAGCAAATGCCAATGGTTTGTCATTCAAACAAATAGTTTGTCATATGCATATGAATGAATTAATCACAAGCAAATAATGTGTTATTCAAACAAAGTGTAAAGTAGAATAGTTGCAGCATGTAACAATCTCAAATAGTTTGTCATATGCATATGAATGAATTAATCACAAGCAAATAATGTGTTATTCAAAATAAGTGTAAAGTAGAATAGTTGCAGCATGTAACAATCTGACAGTAACTCGCCGAAATGAAACAAAGTTTGATTTAGAATATTAATAACGTTTTGGGAAAATAACAGCACATCAAAAATAGGTTTTTTAAATTTTATAATACATCGAGAAGAAGGGTATACCACATTTTTAAACGTGGTATTTTGAAAGTCAAATTAAAAGCCTGCTCCGCATGGCTGGATCTGAAACTGAAGGAACAAAATGACGTGGCATGTCTTGATACGCTGCAGATAAATGGGACGTGGCAGGTATTCATAGTCATACGTTGCGGACGGAAGAAGAGAAATGC
The DNA here is from genome assembly GCA_034641835.2 of Pinus albicaulis. Classification (NCBI taxonomy): domain Eukaryota; kingdom Viridiplantae; phylum Streptophyta; class Pinopsida; order Pinales; family Pinaceae; genus Pinus; species Pinus albicaulis. Next base: position 1,614,005,500 of record CM076581.1, read on the forward strand.
ATAAACCCACATTGATCCATGAGTAGAAAATTTCTGAACGAAGACTATAATTAAAAACTTGAAATCATCTACTAAGTACAGAGCACAAATGAAGAAACGCAAACGCGGTAATCAAAAGACATGTTAGGAACTTATGCAAATGCAAGTTTTGCCAAACTGTCAAGCTAGGAAGTCATGTTTGAAGTATGATTCAAATTGCAACAAATGCCATGGCATTAGCAAACGATTTTGTTCTCCTCAGACTTAAAGTTTTATTCATGTGTTCCATGCTTCCGCCATAATCGTCGCCGGAAATAAAGCCTCCGTTGCCTTGGCCTGATGAACCTTAAGGAGCAGTTGGGCCATCAGGGGGGTTATTCATGATCACTTCCACGCTTCTGACATTATAGAAGTATTCCATTTCCTTTGCACTGTGTAAAACAATAGCACTATCGCTGATACCAGTTCTGCTATGACGAAAAGGCCCCAGAAGTGTTGAACCTCAAGTTGGTTCGTTCCCGATTGATCACTATATTTGTTGCATTCACTGCCATAGTAAGGTAACCATTGTCGTTGCAATCTGATCAGTTCGCCGTTTTCGGATAACTCTAGTATTGTGACAGAAATTTCCCTTACCAGTTCATAATTCATGCGATCAAACGCCTGCCCAAAACAGCCCATCAGTATCCATAAATAAAACTAAAAGCATCATCATGAATAGTTGTTTGCAATACAAAAATCAAATTACAGATCCCAATAGTAATTGCTTACAAATCCCCAATTTTGAATTGTGAACGTTTCGCCAGCGAATGCGAGACTATCGCAATGTTCTGCTACAAGAGATTGTATGTATGGATGTTCGTCCACGATAGCACCCACATCACCTCTAGACAAAGCATTATAATAATCAGCTTTCATTAGAGGCACTAGTCTTTGCCTAGAGATTTTGTAGTGTTCTATTATTCCATCTAAGGCTACAGATCCCGAATGATACCCAATTCTTAGATTGCCCGCCACTACACTGTTGATGTCGTTAAGGGTTGGCTCTAAACGTCTGGCTGTTAGAATAGCTGATAAATTTGCTGTATAGCACGATTGCAGATCAATTCCAATAACAAAAAAGCAGGCCACAAACACTATGCGCCCCATTGCGGTCCGAATATCATCTGCTATCCCAAATCAAGATTTCTATAAAAGTTCCATACTTGTACAAGAGAAATCAATTGAAGTCGAACAAGGAATTTGTGAAATAGAGAGAGAACAACATACCCTGACTGGTGAACCAAGTTATAAAACTGAACCTGCACACAAACAAACATTGTTAAATATAATGTGGTTTCCAACCCCTTCAATAGCTGATGTAATTGCTTTGTTCTTTCCAAATGGTAGGTCTAAAAAATAGGACATGGGGCCGGCCAAAGTTGTTCCTTACCTTAACATGCTTCCGAATGGGTCTCTAGGCTTCCCTTCGAAACGTGGAATGTTTCTGCGCTCCAAAATACAGATCATCATCCATCCGGAGATGAAGAACCCCGCTATTAGTACCCACATTCCAGTGGTGAAAGGTTTCGTAAAAACCCAGCCAAAACTAATGGTATTCTGATCATGTTTCTGTTGGAATGTAATTCCAACTGCCGATCGAGTTGCAGGCGGCAACACACAGCTCGGCAAACAGGTTGACAGCGCAGGAGATAAATGCCGAGCAGGTTGGCTGAAATCGACCGTGTGCGGGGGGTCAAACAGCACGCCGGTTAACAGCAAGCCACCCCCCGCAGTTGACCAGCCGTGGGGCCTTTGACCACAAACGTGTGGCTGAGATTTAGTGCGGGGGGTCACCCATCCGATGGGTACGGCCAAAACCTTACCCCCCGCAACCACCAGCCTTGAGGTGGCTCCGCCACATGTGTTCAGCGCGCCACCAGTCCACCACCAATCCGCCACCACCGCAGAAAAATTGCCGCTGCCATCAAATTTAAAATTTGCCATAAATTTTTCTTAAGCGGTGCTGACAGATTTTAATGAGGCATTAATGAAATTTTTTAAGCGGTAGAATTTTTGCAATTTTGTCAACAAATTGCATTAATTATTTCTTAGATATTTTGCTTATAAATTTAGAATAGAAGTGTATTGTAATTTTTTTTTAACACACAGTATGTAACGCACAGCAGTGCTTTGAAAGACAGTAAGAGATATAAAAAAAATACACAGATTGTATTTTTTTTGTAAACAGTGAGAGAGCTGAATTAAATCTTTACACAGCAGTGTAAGATTTTATAAAAACACAGTGAGTTTTATTAATAGAGAGAGAGCTGTTTATTTTTACAGAGAGACAGAAAGTTTTTTTTTAATTGAGACAGAGGTCTTAAGTGTGCACTGTGACAGCAGCAGTCACAATTGTAAATCCCTCTGCAGAGAGGAAGAAGTTGTAACAAGTTTTTTTTACTGAATAGAATTTTTTTTTTGTGGAAATTCTGTCACTGTGTATGCAAATTTATTTCTCTGTGTTAAAGAGGAAGAGTTCTGGAATTTTTTTTAAATTTCCAACATGGTATCGGAGCCAATCCAGGCTATTTGAAGGTCAAATACGCTGAAGGAACAGAGTTCGTTTTTGCAGAAGCCTCTCCAGCAGCGTGAAGGTTCAGTCAAAAGAATTCGAAGGTATTTCTCTATACAGTCTTTGTGTAATTGTTGCAGAACAGTTAGTAAATTAAAACACACAGTCAAGTGTTTTTGAGATCATAGTTAAGAGTGCAGAATGGTTGGAGCAGCCAGCACAGGTATGAGTTTGGGAAGTGTCCATCTCCCACAATTCAATGGGAAGAATTATGACTACTGGTCAATAACTATGAGGGCTTTATTTGTCTCCCAAGAGTTATGGGAATTAGTTGAGGATGGCTTTGAAGAGCCAAAAGATGAAGCAGAGTTTTTGATGTTAAATCAAGCAGGAAGAGAACAGTTGAAGAATGATAAGAAGAGAGATGCCAAGGCTCTTTTCTTCTTGTATCAAGCAGTGCATGAGAGTGTGTTTCCAAGGATAGCAGCAGCTAAGAAATCCAGTGAAGCATGAGAAACTCTCAAGACAGTTTACCAAGGCATGGAAAGAGTGAAGACAACAAAACTTCAGTTGCTGAGGAGAGACTTTGAGACTCTCTGTATGAAAGAGTCAGACACTATTGACTCATTCTTCACTCATGTGATTGGAATGGTTACACAAATTAGATCACATGGAGAAACTCTTGAGGACAAGAGGATTGTTGAAAAACTCTTGAGAAGTTTACCCTCAAGGTTTGATGTGATTGTCACCACCATAGAGGAGACTAAGGATCTCACTAAGTTTTCAGTGGATGAATTACATGCATCACTGATTACCCATGAACAGAGATTGAGTAGGAGTGAAAACTCATCTCTTGAGCAAGCCTTTAAGGCCCAGATGTCTTTCGGAAGAGGAAGAGGGCAAGGCAGAGGAAGAGGAAAAGGCAGAAGCCAAAACAGAGGTGGAAGGAACAGCCCTTCACATTCAAATGGAAGGGGCAGCAATCAGCATCAAGGCCAAGGCAGCCAGCAAAGTGGACAGCAGAATGATCAAGGACAAAGGTATGACAAATCCAATGTTCAATGTTACAATTGTAAAAAATATGGTCATTATGCTAATGAATGTAGAAAGAAGAAACAAGATATGAGAAGTGGAACTAGTGCAAATTTCACAAAAGAAAACAATAGCCAAAGTAATTTGTTTTTAGTTTGTAATATGGCTGAAGAAAAGAATGAGGATGTATGGTTTCTAGACTCCGGTTGTAGCAACCATATGACAGGAAACTTAGCAATGTTTTCTATGTTAGATGAAAGTGTGCAGTCACAAGTCACACTAGGAACTGATAGCAAAGTTTATGTTATGGGAAAAGGAGATGTGAATGTTTTAACAAGATTAGGTGCAAAGAAATCCATAGCAGATGTTTATTATGTTCCAGGAATGAAGTGTAACCTCTTAAGTATTGGACAGCTTGTCCATAAGGGGTATAATGTTTTCTTTGACAATGATGTTTGTACCATCATGGATAAACCACCCAGCAAAGCATGTATTGCTGAAGTGAAGATGACAAGGAACAGGATGTTCCCTCTCAGAATGAGAGCAGATTTGAAGAATGGTGAAGAGAAAGCAGCAGTTGCACAAGAGACTTACCAAAGCGAACCAAAGGATGATAATTGGTTATGGCACTTGAGATTTGGACATCTCAACTTTGGAGGTCTTAATCTGTTGAACAGAAAAGGGATGGTAAGTGGTTTACCATTGATAGAGAAACCGGACAGCCTTTGTGAAGGTTGTATCTTGGGGAAACAACACAGAGAAAGTTTTCCTTCCGGGAAAAGCATAAGGGAAAAAGCACCCTTAGAGCTTGTCCACTCAGATGTGTGTGGACTGATGCAAACTCCATCGCTTGCAAGAAACCACTATGTGTTAACATTCATAGATGTTTTTACAAGAAAAACTTGGGTTTACTTTTTGAAAAATAAAAGTGAAGTGTTTGAAAAAATTTGCAATTTCAAAGCACTTGTTGAGAACCAGAGTGGGCTGCATATCAAAGTCTTAAGGACTGATAGAGGAGGTGAGTATATATCTAAAGATTTTCTACGGTTTTGTAGAGAAAATGGAATACATAAGCAGTTTACAACTAGATATACACCGCAGCAAAATGGAGTGGCCGAAAGGAAAAACCGAACCATAATGGACATGGCGAGGAGTATGCTTAAGGCAAAGCATTTGCCTAATGATTATTGGGCTGAAGCTGTACATTGTGCAGCGTATATTTTGAACAGGTGCCCTACAAAATCAGTTATGAACAAAGTGCCAGAAGAGGCATGGAGTGGCGCAAAGCAAAGTGTCACACATATGAAGGTTTTCGGATGTGTGGCTTATGCACACATTCCGGATCAGCTAAGGAAGAAGTTGGACAGCAAGGGGGAGAAGTGTATTTTCATTGGATACAGTGAGGAATCCAAGGCCTACAGGTTATATAACCCATCCAGCAAAAAGTTTCTTGTGAGCAGGGACGTTCAGTTCATTGAAGAGGAAGCTTGGGATGGAAGCATAGAGAAAACAGTGAATGTAAAACACTGTTTATCTCATGATGACAATGATGATGAGGTGGCTGAAATACATCCCCAAACAGCAACACCAACAAGAGGGAAACAATGCACACCCTTGAGGGGAAATGAAAGTGCTTCTCCAAGCACACCACAAGGAGGAAATTCAAGTGCTTCTTCAAGCACTAATACACCTACTGTAAGAGGTAAGAAATTTAGAAGTTTGAAAGAGATTTATGAACAAGATATAACAAATGAAGGTATCAATTCTTTGTTTGCTTTATATTGTCATGTTGATGATCCTGTTCATTTCGAAGAAGCCATCAAGGATGAGAAATGGATAGAAGCTATGGATGAGGAAATAAATGCCATAGAGAGGAACAAAACTTGGGATTTGGTTGAACTCCCAAAAGCTCAAGAGGTCATTGGTGTTAAATGGGTCTACAAGACCAAGAGTAATGCTGAAGGCAAGATAGAGAGACACAAGGCAAGACTTGTTGTCAAAGGCTATAAGCAGAAGCATGGCATTGATTATGAGGAAACTTTCGCACCGGTTGCAAGAATGGAAACCGTGAGAGCAGTGTTGTCCATAGCAGCACAAAACAAGTGGAAAGTTTACCAAATGGACGTGAAGTCAGCATTTCTGAATGGAGTGTTAATGGAAGAGGTTTACATTGATCAACCTCTCGGCTATGAAAAGAAAGGCCAAGAGCATAAAGTATGCAAGTTGAAGAAAGCTCTTTATGGGCTGAAGCAAGCGCCAAGAGCGTGGTACAGTAGGATAGATTCATATCTACTGGAAAATGGTTTTGAGAAGTGTGAGGGAGAACCCACCCTCTACATCAAAGAAAAAGACGGTAAAATTTTGATTGTAGTCTTATATGTTGATGATGTTATCTTTACAGGTAATGATGATTGCCTTATTGAACATTTCAAAACAGTCATGAAGGAAGAATTTGAAATGACTGATATGGGTTTGTTGAAATACTTCTTGGGAATAGAAGTAGAACAAGATGAAAGTGGGATTTTCATCTCACAGGCAAAGTATGTTAATGAGGTACTTGAAAGATTTAACATGCAGGAATGCAAAGTAGCAATCACTCCCACAGTGATGGGATTAAAGCTCAGCAGAGAGGACAGCAGCAAGGACTTTGATCCTAGTCTATACAAGAGCATAGTTGGCAGCCTCATGTATTTGACTGCAACTAGGCCGGACATAATGCATGCTGTTAGTTTGATTTCCAGGTTCATGGAAAAGCCAAAGGATGCACATTGGCAAGCAACAAAGAGGATTTTGAGGTATGTTAAAGGTACTAAAAATTTTGGTATTTTTTATACTACTTCAGAATGTTCAAATTTAGTTGGATACACAGACAGTGATTGGGCTGGAAGTGTTGATGATCGGAAGAGCACTTCCGGTTATGTCTTTCACATGGGTTCAGGAGCCATTTCATGGGCTTCTAAGAAACAACCCATTGTAGCATTGTCTACGGCAGAAGCAGAGTATGTAGCAGCTACAGCAGCAGCGTGTCAAGCAGTTTGGATGCGGAAAATGTTGAGAAGCTTATGTCAAGAACAGGTAAAAGGGACAGTGATCTTTTGTGACAATAGCTCAGCTATTGCATTGTCTAAAAATTCTGTCTTTCATAAGAGAACTAAGCACATTGACACCAAGTTTCACTTCATACGTGAATTGGTTAGCAATGGAGAAATCGTTTTGCAGCATTGTAGAACGGAGGATCAATTTGCAGATATCCTCACAAAGCCACTTGCGCAGAAAAGCTTTGAACATTTCAGAAAATGCATGGGTATGCAAGAAAACCCAGCAGTTGAAATTAAGGGGGAGTGTTGGAATGTAATTCCAACTGCCGATCGAGTTGCAGGCGGCAACACACGGCTCGGAAAACGGGTTGAAGGCGCGGGAGATAAATGTTAGAAGCGAGGTTGGCTGCAATCGGCCGTGTGCGGGGGGTCGAAACGGCACGCCGGTTAACGACGAAGCCACCCCCGCGGTTGACCAGCGGTAGGGCCTTTGACCCCCGCCCCCCTGGCGAGATTTAGTGCGGGGGGTCACCCATTTGATGGGTACGGCCAAAACCATACCCCCCGCAACCACCAGTTTGAGGTGGCTCCGCCCCTTTATTCGACGCGCCACCGGTCCACCACCCGTCGCCACCACGCGGAAAAATTGCCGCTGCCATCAAATTTAAAATTTGCCAGAATTTTTCTTAAGCGGTGCGACGAGATTTAATGAGGCATTAATGAAATTTTTTAAGCGGTAGAATTTTTGCAATTTTGTCAACAAATTGCATTAATTATTTCTTAGATATTTTGCTTATAAATTTAGAATAGAAGTGTATTGTAATTTTTTTTTAACACACAGTATGTAACGCACAGCAGTGCTTTGAAAGACAGTAAGAGATATAAAAAAAATACACAGAGCAGATTGTATTTTTTTTGTAAACAGTGAGAGAGCTGAATTAAATCTTTACACAACAGTGTAAGATTTTATAAAAACACAGTGAGTTTTATTAATAGACAGAGAGCTGTTTATTTTTACAGAGAGACAGAAAGTTTTTTTTTAATTGAGACAGAGGTCTTAAGTGTGCACTGTGACAGCAGCAGTCACAATTGTAAATCCCTCTGCAGAGAGGAAGAAGTTGTAACAAGTTTTTTTTACTGAATAGAATTTTTTTTTTGTGGAAATTCTGTCACTGTGTATGCAAATTTATTTCTCTGTGTTAAAGAGGAAGAGTTCTGGAATTTTTTTTAAATTTCCAACAGTTTCAATGGAACAACTGCCAATAAACCAGAATCTAAGAAAGGTTGTGCAAACAATACTTCTCGAGAACGTTTTGATGTGATGGTGAAATCTCCTAACACTGCATCAACTTTCTGAACAGCGAAAAACAATTAAAAAAAAGCATGAGAATGTTTGGAGCGATGCTTGCTGCTACTGGGTACTACCGTTAAGAATCACGAGAACAATTTAAGCGCATGCACACAAACAACACCTATACCTTAAGCACAATTTGGCGAATAATATCATGATGGGAGTAGTTGTTATATGGGATGTACTTGACTGAATAATTGAGTGGTTTAATGGACGCTTCAAACACCTTCACGCAGAATCCCCCAACGATAAAGTTTGTCCCGTTCTTTTCTACAGACACAAATTCCGTGAACGCCTTCTTCCAAGGCACACCTACTTTTAATATTCTTGTGGCTGGAAAACTCATCGAAGATGGTGTGCTGCCATTCTGTAGTGCATTTGTATTCTTAAAATATGAATGCAGGCACATCGTAAGCACAAACAAAAGAGAGCAGCCCAACGCGTTCCATTGGCAGAGTTCACCTCAGCTGAAGCTCAACAACTATCTCTGGAAGGAGTTTCCACATTTCAAGATCCCCTCATGAACAGTACAGCCATGTAGCTCCTACACCTCACAATCTTGTGACCTGAGTCAAAAATCAATTACAAAAGCCACAGCATCCGACTCATCCCATTTCTAAATAACTTACTACATTCTTACTACGCCTTTTGTCATTTTTTTTATAGATAGTCTAACGGTAGCACATCTGAATTGAAATTTCGTTCCATCTTCATAGAGCATTCTGTTGAAAATATTAAAGTCGCCTACCGTTGAGCAGAAGAAAGAGTACACACAGGCAGCAGCAAAGATTTGAGTGCACAACACTCTGTATTTAAGAAGAATGGAGAATCCGTAAGGATGAATTAATTTTGTATGGGCAGCAGCCACATATTGCAGAAGAATTAATTTTGATATGGGCAAGAAGTCATTTTAACAGAGGAATGAAGATTTCTCGTAGTTAAAGTTTACGGAGGAGCAGTTTTATTTAAAATAGTCATTTCGAGCTTTAAATCCCTCAACAACCAAATTGAATGAAATATGTTTAAAATAGCGGAAAGACTTAAAAGTATTGAAAAGGCCGGACAAGTGGTCCCTACCACTTAAGCGCCAAAGCGCAAATCGCAGATCGCAGTTTTGAATTTTGAGACTGCAGTGTCTTGTTGATATGGAAATCTACGATGTGCGATGGTTGCGCCCTCGCACCATCGCAACATTGCAATATTACAATATCACCCTCCGCCCATGCCAGAGTTCTGTTGAAAGTTGTGATGTGCGATCGTCGCGCCATCACACGATCGCACAAACGCATGTCATATATATTTTTCGCCATCGCGCAGATCGCATTATCGCATTTTTTATTGATCTGCCATTCCACTGTCACAAATCGTAAAGTAGCCGACTGCGTTGTGGTCCCCACTCGTACGTCGCGCTATATTAAAATTTTATTGTTGCGCAAAGTTTTTCCTTTGTATTTTTGTTTATTTCTTTGTTTTATATTTTATATAGGTTTTGGGTTTTGTTCGCGCCGTGTCTTATATAAAGTGAAAAAGCCCATGAGGCTTGTAGAATAGAATGTAATTTGTATTACTGTAACCGCTGTGTGAGAGCCCGCAGGCAAGAAAACACAGTAAGAAGAACTGAGCACTGTTTGTGTGTTCTTGAGAGACAGAGAGTTATTTTGGAGCACTGCGTGTGTAGCAGTCTTGATAGTATTTAGTGTATCCCTCCATTGAGGAAGACTTTTGTAATAGTCTATTTTAAGTTTCTGTTAATGAAATAGAAGAAAGCATTTTCATGCCATCTCTGTTTGCAGTCGAAATTTTTATTTTAACTTCTTTGTGTTGTAGAGGGGAGTTTATTCTCTCCATTTCTATTGTTTGGAATTATCAATATTTCAACATGGTATCAGAGCTAGTTTAGGCTCTTTGAAGGTTTCAAAGAAGCTGAAGAAGAAGAAGACTTGTTGCAGCGTTTTCTCCAGCAGTGTGAAAGCCCAACAAAGGTCAAAGTTCAGGTATTTCTCAAAGAAAACAGAGTTGTTGTTTTTGTTTAAAAGAGTTTGTTCTTTCAAGAGAAGGAAAGACAGTTTGTTTAAGTTCAGAGTTCAGTTTAAGAGCAATGGCTGGACCAAGCACAGGAATGAACATTGGAAATGTTCAGCTTCCACAATTTAATGGAAAGAATTATGATTATTGGGCCATTACCATGAGAGCCCTGTTTGTCTCACAAGACTTGTGGGAACTAGTAGAAGATGGTTTTGTTGAACCATCTGATGAGCAGGCTTTTAATGCCTTGACTCAAGCAGAGAAAGACATATTGAAGAGCAATAGGAAGAAAGATGCCAAAGCTCTCTTCTGTTTGTATCAAGCAGTAAATGAGAGTGTGTTTCCAAGGATAGCTGCAGCCCAGAGATCCAAGGAGGCATGGGAAACTCTGAAAGTAGCGTATCAAGGTATGGAGAAAGTTAAGACAGCAAAACTTCAGTTGTTGAGGAGAGATTTTGAAACTCTTTGCATGAAAGAGTCATATAATGTAGACACATTTTTTACACATGTGATTGGAATTGTAAATCAGATAAGATCCCATGGAGAAACTCTTGAAGAAAGAAGGATTGTGGAGAAACTTTTGAGAAGCTTACCCTCAAATTTTGATGTTATTGTTACCACCATAGAAGAGACCAAAGATCTCTCACAGTTCACAGTGGATGAACTTCATGCCTCGCTGATAACTCATGAACAGAGATTGAGCAAAGATGAAAACTCATCTCTTGAGCACGCCTTCAAGACCTAGATGCCTTCAGGAAGAGGAAGAAGTCAAGGTAAAGGAAGAGGAAGAGGCAGAAGCTAGAACAGAGGTGGAAGGAACAGCCCTTCAAATTCACATAGAAAGAGCAACAGTCAAAATTAGATTCACAGCCAATGCAACAGCCAGTAAGGTGGACATCAACACCAACATGCTCATGGACAGAGGTATGACAAATCCAATGTCCAATATCATTATTACAAGAAATATGGGCACTATGCCAATGAATGTAGAAAGAAGCAAAATGACACGAAAAATAAGCAGAATGCTAATGTAGCAAAAGAAGAAAAGAACCCAAGCAATGTGCTGTTAGCTTGTAATCTCGCACAAGATAGAGAAGATGATGTTTGGTTCTTAGATTCAGGATGTAGTAATCATATGACTGGAAACAAAGCAATGTTTGCCAATTTAGATGAAGAAGTAAACTCTGAAGTGACCACAGGGACTGATACTAAGATCTTTGTCAAAGGAAAAGGCAGAGTTAGTATTCGAGCAAGAAATGGGGAGCACAAATTTGTTCCTAATGTGTATTATGATCCAGGTCTGAAGTGTAATCTTTTGAGCATTGGGCAGCTCATAAACAAAGGTTACAATGTAATATTTAAGGATGACGTGTGCACAATAAAAGATATACCTCCAAGCAAGAAAATCATTGTTGAAATTCAAATGACCAGCAATAAAATGTTTCCGCTCAAGCTCAACATTGACTTGAAGGGAAAAGGAAAAAGCATAGCAGCTGTAACACAAGAAGCCTTTCAGAAGGAAGATAAGGATGAAAATTGGTTATGGCATCTGAGATTTGGACATCTCAATTTTGGAGGATTGAATTTGCTACACAGAAAAGGAATGGTAAAAGGTTTGCCATTCATTGAGAAGCCTGACAGCCTATGTGAAGGCTGCATCTTGGGAAAGCAACACAGAGAAAATTTTCCATCAGGGAAAAGCATAAGGGCGAAAGCACCCTTAGAAATCATCCACTCAGATTTACGTGGGCCGATGCAGACAACATCAGTTTCAGGAAGCAATTACATGCTGACCTTCATAGATGATTACACAAGAAAAGTGTGGGTTTATTTTCTGAAGTATAAGAGTGAATTTTTTCAAAAAATTTGCCATTTTAAAGCTCTTGTAGAGAAACAGAGCGGACTGTACATTAAAGTTCTCAAAACTGATAGAGGAGGAGAATATATATCAAAGGAATTTCTGCGTTTTTGCAGAGAGAATGACATACACAAGAAGTTTACCACAAGGTACACACCGCAACAGAATGGAGTTGTTGAAAGGAAGAATCGAACCATAATGGAAATGGTGAGAAGTATGCTGAAGGCGAAACACTTGCTGAATGAATATTGGGAAGAAGCAGCAAACTGTGCTGTGTATATTTTAAATAGATGCTCTGCAAAATATGTGATGAACAAAGTTCCAGAAGAAGCGTGGAGTGGCAGAAAACAGGGAGTCACCCACATGAGAGTTTTTGGATGTGTAGCATATGTACACATTCCAGACAAATTGAGAAAGAAATTGGATAGTAAGGGGGAGAAGTGCATTTTCCTTGGATATTGTGAAGATTCCAAAGGATACAGACTGTATAACCCATCCACAAAGAAGTTCGTGATAAGCAGAGATGTGCAATTTATTGAAGAGGAAGCATGGGATGGAAGCATTGAGAAAACAGTCAATGTTAAAAGCTGTTTATCTCATGATGAAGATGATGAAGATGTGGTTGAGATTAACAACTCATCCGTAGCACAACCTCCTCAAATTCTAGGACAGCAAGGGATGCCTCAAACGGCAGCAAGAACACCCTTGAGAAGAAGTGGGAGTGCATCTCCAAGCACACCACATGGAGCAAAAATGAGTGCTTCTTCAAGCACGACTACACCAAGTGAAAGAGGAACAAAGTTCAGAAGTCTTAGAGAAATCTATGAGCAAGGAGCAGCAAATGAAGGTATGAATTCCCTATTTGCTTTGTATTGTCAAGTTGATGATCCTATTCATTTTGAAGATGCAATTAAAGATAGAAAATGGATAGAAGCTATGGATGATGAAATTAATGCCATAGAGAAGAACAAAACATGGGAGTTGGTTGATCTCCCAGAAGGTAAAGAAGTCATTGGTGTTAAATGGGTCTATAATACCAAAAGCAATGCTGAAGGAAAAATAGAAAGACACAAGGCCAGACTTGTTGTCAAGGGATATAAGCAGAAACAAGGGATTGATTATGAAGAAACTTTTGCACCAGTTGCAAGAATGGAGACAGTGAGAGCAGTGTTGTCCATAGCAACACAAAACAAATGGAAAGTATACCAGATGGATGTAAAATCTGCATTTTTAAATGGAGTTTTAATGGAAGAGGTATATGTGGAACAACCTCTTGGATATGAGAAGAAAGGCCAAGAGCATAAGGTCTGCAAATTGAAGAAAGCTCTTTATGGTCTGAAACAAGCTCCAAGAGCATGGTATAGTAGAATAGACTCCTATCTATTGGAAAATGGATTTGAAAAGTGTGAGGGAGAACCCAACCTCTACATCAAAGAAAAGGATGGTAAGCTGTTGATTGTTGTTTTATATGTTGATGATCTAATATTTACAGGTAATGATGATTACCTTGTTGAAAATTTTAAAACAGTCATGAAAGATGAATTTGAAATGACTGACATGGGTTATTGAGATACTTCTTAGGAATAGTAGAGCAAGGTGAGAGAGGGATTTTTATTTCTCAAGCAAAGTATGTGAATCAAGTTTTAGAAAGATTTAATATGCAGGAGTGCAAAGCTGCAATTACTCCCACAATAATGGGATTGAAGTTGAGTAAAGATGACAGCAGCAATGATTTTGATCCAAGTTTATATAAAAGCATAGTTGGCAGCCTCATGTATTTGATTGCAACTAGGCCAGATATTATGCATGATGTTAGTTTAATTTCCAGATTTATGGAGAAACCAAAAGAAGCATATTGGCAAGCAGCAAAGAGAATTCTGAGGTATGTGAAAGGAACTGAAAGATTTGATATTTTATATACAGCTTCAGAAAATTCAGAATTAGTTGGATACAATGACAGTGATTGGGTTCGAAGTGTAGATGATCAAAAGAGCACTTCCGGTTATGTTTTTCATATGGGTTCAGGAGCTATTTCATGGGCTTCTAAGAAACAGCCTATTGTAGCATTATCTACAGTAGAGGCAGAATATGTGGCAGCTACAGCAGCAACGTGTCAAGCAATTTGGATGAGAAGAATGTTGAGAAATTTATGCCAAGAACAAGTAAAAGGCACTGTGATTTACTGTGACAATACCTTAGCTATTGTATTGCCAAAGAATTCTGTGTTTCATAAAAGAACAAAGCACATAGACACAAAATTTCATTATATTAGAGAATTGGTGAACAATGGAGAAATTGTTTTACAGCATTGTAAAACAGAGGAGCAACATGCAGATATTCTAACAAAGCCATTGGGGTAGAAAACATTTGAATTTTTGAGAAAATGTTTGGGTTTGATGGATAACCCAACAGCTGACTTTAAGGGGGAGTGTTGAAAATATTAAAGTCACCTGCCGTGCCTTTGAGTAGAAGAAAGAGTACACAGAGACAACAGCAAAGATTTGAGTGCACAACACTCTGTATTTAAGAAGAATGGAGAATCCGTAAGGATGAATAAATTTTGTATGGGTAGCAGCCACAGATTGCAGAAGAATTAATTTTGATATGGACGAGAAGTCATTTTAACAGAGGAATGAAGATTTCCTGTAGTTAAAGTCTACGGAGGAGCAGTTTTATTTAAAACAGTCATTTCAGGCTTTAAAGCCCTCAACAACCAAATTGAATGAAATATGTTTAAAACAACGGAAAGACTTAAAAGTATTGAAAAGGCCGGACAAGTGGTCCCTACCACTTAAGCGCCAAAGCGCAAATCGCAGATCATAGTTTTGAAGTTTGAAACTGCAGTGTCTTGTTGACATGGAAATCTGCGATGTGTGATGGTTGCGCCCTTGCACCATCACAACATCGCAATATTACAATATCACCCTCCGCCCATGCCAGAGTTCCGTTGAAAGTTGCGATGTGCGATCGTCATGCCATCGCACGATTGCACAACCGCATGCCATATATATTTTCCACCATCGCACAGATCGCATTATCGCATTTTTGATTGATCCGCCGTTCCGCCATCGCAAATCGCAAAGTAGCCGACTGCGATGTGGTCCCCACTCGTACATCGCGCTATATTAAAATTTTATTGTTGCACAAAGGTTTTCCTTTGTATTTTGGTTTATTTCTTTGTTTTATATTTTATATATAGGTTTTGGGTTTTGTTCCCGTCGTGTCTTATATAAAGTGAAAAAGCCCGTGAGGCTTGTAGAATAGAATGTAATTTGTATTGCTGTAACCGCTGTGTGAGAGCCCGCAGGCAAGAAAACACAGTAAGAAGAACTGAGCACTGTTTGTGTGTTCTTGAGAGACAAAGAGTTATTTTGGAGCACTGCATGTGGAGCAGTCTTGATATTATTTAGTGTATCCCTCCATTGAGGAAGACTTTTGTAATAGTCTATTTTAAGTTTCTGTTAATGAAATAGAAGAAAGCATTTTCATGCCATCTCTGTCTGCAGTCGAAATTTTTATTTTAACTTTTCTGTGTTGTAGAGGGGAGTTTATTCTCTCCATTTCTATTGTTTGGAATTATCAATATTCCAACGCATTCATGAAAGATGCCAAGGAGCATTCATGAAAGGGTGTTGGGAGGTCGCTTAATGAAGTTACAAGGCTTGAGGTCTCGAGTCTGGGGAGTGCTTGACAGCCTCTTTTGCAGAAGATTATTTTGTCGGGTTTGAGATAGGATTTCAGAGCGGTCTGTGACTTTGAGTATTATAAACGAGAAGGAGCGTGAGGGCAGGAAAGATGTGTTGGAAGGAGAGTGAATGTTTTCACTTGCATCATGATAGTTCATGATTTACACTGGTGAACGAATGGATCAGGAAAGATGTGTTGGAAGGAAAGTGAATGTTTTGACTTGCATCACGATAATTAATGATTTATACTCATGAGCGAATGGATCACTAAGCGTCGGTTCGATTGTGATTTTGAAGACGTAAGGACAGAACTATGTGGAGATGTTTGTAACTTCGTTAAAATTGTCCCACCCTACTTTATTATCAGCTGTGCGAGGGTTTAAAGAAATGAAAGTGATCGCATCGCAGCCCATGTGACCAGATCAAAACTTCAATCCGCGTAGGCATTCAATACCATCAAATCAGATCAGTGGGTGTTCTACCATATTTTGTTGACTAAAAGCTTTTATTTCTCTTAATATTATCATGATAATGGGACAAAAAACTTTAGAACTCGTGGAAACAAATGATATAGGGTAAACTGGGAAGTGGGTTTGGGTCAATGCGAAACAGTATTGGAGCATTTTAAAATGAACACTGGCTAGTCTAAAATGGGAGCATACAAGGAAAAAAAATCTCAAAGGAAAGTATTCAGGTCTTCGAAAGAAACAATATTTAAACATGTCCTCTTTGCAAGTAGGTGGCAACAACAAGTCCAAAGGAAAAGGAAAAGTCATTGATGATTCTGCTTTATATAGTCTCACATCCATACCTCTCACTTGGTCATCTAATCTTTATGTGAAAGAACTATTAAATATAAAAAAAAATATTGGACGTAATAGAAGCTAAAGAGCAGGAAAGAGAGTGTACAATCCATATAATAACAGCTGAAAACCAAGCTTTAGCAAAAAGCAATGAAGTTCTGAAAGAACAAGTGGCATTGCTATATGAAGCTCTCTTGATAGGGAAGACAAAATGGCAACGCATGAAGGCAAGGGTGCTTGTTGCTTATATGGAGGCATGGATGATCATTGATTGCATTATATCTCAACCATGTAGAGATGTATTACTCTATTTCTTATGCTTCAGTTCTTGCTTCCTATTCATATGTAGTTGACCCTTTTCCATTGATGTCAAAGGGGGGGGAGAATTTGGATGGATAGAGAGGAGCTTCTGTTTTTGGAATGTATGGAGATCAACCCCACATGTTGTTGAGGTTGACATCAATGCCAAAGGGGCAGTTTATTGGTAGTGTAGTGTTGGCATTGATGTAAACAAGGTCATGGCCACAATACTACTTATCATGTGCATATGTGTTTGGCTTGGTGGTCCTAGTGGTTGACATTGATGTCAGCAGTATGCTGTCACCTGTGTTGGTATGTTTTGGCATTGATGTTGGTCCTATGATGATGGAACAATTGATTGAAAATTAGTAGCTTGATGGTAGCATGATGGTCATAGACAAGTTGGCATGTGTTGCCACATGCATTGATCTACATGTTATGATGGTTGTAGATGTTTCTACAATAGAGGATGATGTTATAGATAGAGGAGGATGCTTGAGGTTGATCAGAATATCTACATGTGTGGCGATGGCTCATAGCACACTAGTTGATTTGTCAACTAGGTCCTCATTACGTCTTCATGTCTACGCTTATAAGGATGAATTTTAGTAGTGATATGATAGCTTCATGATGATGATGTTTATGTTGCAGAGGCGCTACAGAGGAATTTAGGTCTTTTTAGATTTTCAGATGTGTTGCAGCTTGTTCATAGGTTTGATGGAGAGTGGAGGACTTCTTATCACACTTGCAAACCTTGTTTTTTGGCCGTTATAGGTCAACTTGGAAGTGACACTTAGGAGGCATTATTGATCCACTTGCAGATTTGTTAAAGTCCATGTCAAAGATTTGGAAGCATGTATAGAAGTTGAAGAAGATCATCCAATAAGTGGCAGAGGTTTTAAGTTGAAGGAAAGATGTTTCCCTCATTTTTAGCCACAAGCACATGCATATAATCCTATGGGAGTGAATGGATGCTTGCATACAAGCTTGTGGGAGCTTATATAGCCTCATTCACATTGAAACTATCTTATGGGAGCGACTAAGGTATTTCACGTGATTTCCTTTGCATTCCTCACATTGTTCGGAAGAAAATTAACATGGAAATTCCCAAAGGCTTGCAGAAAAAGTGAGAAAGGCTATAATTGGATTGAAAAGGTCCTCTCATGATGTGAATGCATTTAGTGCACAATTTGATGTGTTAGTGGATTGATTTCGTCCAATTTGTGCACCTTTAATTCTAACCCCAACTTCAATTTCGCCCTACATGTTTTATATACATGATCTTGGAGCTATGTGACAGTTGATTGAGTTAGATGTCGAGTGTAACTGTTGAGAGAAGGAAGAATAGTGTGATTATGCTTTGGACCTTCAGTAGAGCATAGATGCTTCAGTCCATGAGTGTTAATAACTAAATGATGTGTAGATATGAAGCATGTTGTAGAATAGATCAGAATCGAAGTTGTCGGTGTAGAGTTTTGAGTTGGAGAGTTTTGCACGTTGATAGAGTATATGTTGGTGATCCTCTCACACTTGTTTTGCAAGATTTGCTGATGAATTTAGCACATATTTATGTGTCTTATGATGTTATTCATATCATGCAATATTTTATTGTTGTGAGGGTTTTAAAGTATTCAGATTTTATGTGGCCACATTTTTCTATTGGAGAGCACATGTTTTGTGCATTGTTTTATTTTGATTTGACGATGATATCTCGCTGTTGAGAGCATGCATGCAGTGTTAAAAATGTAACTAGGTTATATCTTCATAATGACATGTAATTGTAACTTATGTAAATGATGTAATAAAATTATTATTAAGACTTGCTACATGGGTTTCATAAGAAAGTGATTTTATGTTTAGTTGGCTCTTATTTGGGAGAATTAGGATTTATCATGTAAATTCAAAGAATTAATTTCATGTATGAAGATCTCTTCTTGAGCATAATTCATTGTATAAAGAGTTTATAATAGCCCTCCAGGACAGGCACTTTCAGCCTTAAAAAGGATCTTCATGTCGACCTCCAAAACAATATGAAAATATGTCATGTCGCCTCACTTCTATAGACACATATATTGATCAAGATCATGTTAGCCTAATATATGGCCCAACTATTATTTATACCTAGCTAGGTTCACCACAGAGAACAAATAATTTCGGTCATTTGTGTTTATAATTTTTGGATGTGTATAATAGTTCAAAGTATATATGATATTTGAAATGGGTGAGACAACAAGAAGCTTGGATGTTATCTCAAGAAATACAATGATCACAAGTGCAGATTATAACACAGAATTTCGGTGACATTACAGTGACATTTTCCCTCTCTACCTCGACATAATATCATAGTGTATATCCTCGGTGTTGCTTGGTGCTGTGTTGGGTACTACAGTGATACTCAGATGCTTGGTGCTCCTCGGTGTTACTAGATGCACAGTGATACTTGATGTCGTAGTGATGTTATAATGGTATGATGCATGATACCACAGTTTCATTATGTCTTTCAAGAAAATAACCATAACTCGGTGGCTGATTGTTGTGTTTGGATGTTGCTACAATGGTCATGATTTAGTGACCTTACATTGACATGTTCCAATACCATGAAGAGATGATCTCAGTTTGAGGAAGATTGAAGAAGTGGAAATTGAATCAAGGAAGAAAGGTTGACTATGTCTTGTTCTTGGAGTGGCAAAATAGGTCAATGGTTATGGTCTTGGTATTCATCAATTGGAATCTCTATAAGAAGAATTTGTGCAGGTTTTCCTCTCAAAGAGAGAGTTTTTGACCCTAGCTCATAGCCTATATGTTGTGTCTCTTATCTATTTATGTTCATGCATTTGTTATTGTTTGATGAAGAAGAAAACTAATAACCTAACATGAAGAAGATCCTAATCTGAATAAGTAAAAATGCATTCAAAAGAAGTTACTAATGAAGATAAATCACCTAATGCAAATTCCCTAGATTTCTCAACATGGTTTCATAGCTATGGTTCTAAAGTTAAGCAAGGGAATCTAATCAAAGAGACACTCAAGGACCGAGTTTCAAGAAAGGAATCTAAGAAAATCGAAGGTTGTCAAAGAAAATCATCAAAATAAGTTAAAGGGCATATTAACACATAACAATTATTTGGGTTTCCTCTGAAATTTAGGTGTCAAGTGAGATTCCAAAAGGACTTGGATCATCTAAGATCACAAAACCTCGATAAAAATGAAATCACAGTGAAGAAGATGAATATACATATCTCGGTACAATACAAACTACTTAGAGAATATTTTTTGTGGTATCATAGTGATACTCCTTCAATGTATATGTGCTACTATAATTCTTTGTGATCCTTTCTACTAAGTGATAAAAACTCAGAACTACTACCTTGGTTATCACAATAAGGAAATATCTTGATGCTAAAAAGAAGTCTTATGTGACATGACAGAAAAAATATTGGATCCCCTAGTCATCTCATCAAGTTAAAGAGATATGAAATGCAAGTAGCACAAAGCATAGACAACCAAGAAAAGTATTTCATATCTACATTCATTTTCCACCAAGAAATTCTAAGTATCATAAGGGATAAAAGGAATTATCATCAAAAGCTATAATCGAAGTTCCTGTCATTGCAGCAAGGATCTCATCTTTATCCTTGATAATCCAAGGAAGCAATAAAACATCCTCATCAATCACCATCAACATTGGAAGCGATATCTAAATGTATTGACATCATAAAAGGAAATCTCCTTCACTAAAGAAGGATTTTTTCAAAGAGATCAAGTTGAAGATTTCATCTTCACTTTTCAATTAAGTATCTTTCATTCTTTAATAAAATATGACAAAATGACTTAATGTTTTGCAAGAATATCCATATGTTGCTTGGGTCATCAAATTTTCTTGCATGAAAAAGGAGGATAAACGTAGTCCATAAAAATAATGAATTCATTGATCATATCTATGGAAAATTATTCGAAGGTCAAGCAATATTTATATAAATATAAAGGGATCAAAGGGCTCAAAGGAATATCTTAATAGAATCTCAATTGTGAGATTTGGAGAAATGATAAAAACATAATCATCATTGTTATAACTGATGACCAAGGTAAAAAAATGTCCATGAGACATGAAAGTTACCCCAATCAACAACTTCTGATTTTTGTAGACAAGTTGAGGGCAATAGTGCGGAAGGTTAAAGCAGTCAAACATTTGCAGAAAGGAAAGGGAAGTTTAGAAAATTTGGTCATTAGAAAAGACAAAAAATCATAGCTAAGATGCAATGTTATGAAAAAATTATGGACATTACAAAAAGAAAGCTCATATCACCGGAAAGATGGAGGAAATTGAAGAAAATCCCAAGGAAAGAGGGAGTAAAAAATATTCTAAGATAGTCTCCCTCACAAAAGGTATTACCATGGCTCCTAAATATTTTATAGGATATGGCTATAATAAATAATAATATGAAGTATAGCATCATGGAAGCTTTAGAAACAAGAGCTCGTGAAATCACCATGGGGAATCATGAAAGATATGCAAAAAAAAAAAAAATCCATGGGAATCAATAATGAAGGAAATAGCTCTTGGGAACCTCATTAGAAGTTGAAGGAAAGGAAGAAGTCATCTAGGACAAGGCTCATCATACATCAAGAAGAATACATATGTTGGATAGGGATATGGAAGATCCTTAAGATTCTCTAATGAAATCTTCATTTGAAGATTCACCAATCCAGAGAGGAAGCAAGTGTTTCTTCAGGAACTCCAACTTGTGGAACTCAAGGGATGATGGTATGATGACATAAGAGATGAAGAAGATCAAGGGGTTGAATATATTTCAATCAAGAAATTTGTTGAAATAAGCCTAGATGACATGAAGGTAAATGAGGTATGTATGCTTGAATTTAATATTATAATTTCATGTCATATGGTTCTAGGTAACATGGATCACTACTTCTATCTTGAGAAGCATTATCAAAGAAAAAAAATCTCCTCCTTTGAAATAATGTAGGAAGGCATAGGTCACACTAGATGAAATCAACATAATATGTCCTCATATGAAGTATGAGGTGGTTGACTACAATCAAGGAACTCTGATTTGAATCTCCTAGGAATGAAATGTGTGAAGAAAGGAAGAAAGAGATAATGAAATATGCAACCATGGTAAAGGCTATCAACATCCATGAAAACCAAGAAGACTTGACTAGGAAATCTCTCGGAAAGATATGAAGACTCTGATGGAAGTCTGAAAAAGATCGAGACCCTTGAAAATGGATATATTTGGGAGATGTGTCAAAATGTATGAAGGACGCTGATACCTATAGGAATATGTCATGATGAGATACCATCACAAGGGTAATTTTAATTTAAGCATTCATTTCTTATTTTAAACAATATCTGGATGGGCTTATGCAGGGCTGCCAAAAGGTAGTGGATGTCTTCCACCATCGATAACCATGTGATAGGTTGAAATATCCTTGAATAAATATGGTATGAAGATAGCAGCATAACATGAAAAAAGACTAGATGAAAGACTGATGGATCACTCTCCGATGAAAATGAATGATGACATGACTCATGGATGAAAGAGATGGATGGTTTGTGCCCTATGAAGAGGTCCCAAAAGCTGAAGAATCCATAATGAAGAAGAGATTTGTGACATCAAAGGAAGAATTTATTTAGAGCAGTTCGATGTCCCATTATTTCCTGAAAAGTTGTTGCAGGTCCCTCATTAAGAGGGAGCCTGGTAATAAGTTTCTTAATTGGTAGAAACTTGGAAATTCCTAGGCCAAGAGGGAGCTTAGGTAAACTCCTTATGTAGGAATGAGTACATTCCTTTCTTGGAATATATCCTCCCGAATTGAGAGGGAGAGATAGACACGTCATTTTGGTCTTCACCTGGGAAGACAAAATGGAGGATTGGGTAATTATCTGGTATTTGATACTCTTTGAGGATGTAGTAGGGCATCCAAGATAAGAGGAGTCGTGAAAGGACCGATATTATTTGAGGACTAGGAATAAAAGATAAGAATAGTCCCTAACATACTCTGAGAAAACCTAGGTGGGGTATGCTTTGAGAGAGACAACGATGAGAGTGTTTATTAAATAATTGATCTCGCTAGCATTAAGCTCAAGATCTCATGGAGAGATGGAGTTGTTAGTCAAGGCCTTCCAATGTAACAATGTTGGTTGATATGATGTTATACAAATGGGTTACCAATCCAATTCTTCTTATGAGAAATTATTCATATTGAGAATGATCAAGTATCATTATGAATGCCTCCTTAGTTAAGATGGAGTGTTGAATAATGTAACTAGGTTCAGTCTTCATAATGACATTTAATTGTGACTTATGTAAATGATGTAATAAAATTATTATTAAGATTTGCTTCACGGGTTTCATGAGAAAGTGATATTATGTTTAGTTGGCACTCATTTGATATGACTAGGATTTTTAATGTAAAATCAAATAATTAATGTCATGTATGAAGAGCTCTTCTTGAGCATGATTCATTGTATAAAGAGTTTATAATAGCCCTCCAAGACAAGCAATTTCAGCCTTAAAAAGGATCTTCATGTCAGCCTCGAAAATAGTATGAAAATATTTTATGTCAGCTCACTATTATAGACACATCTATTTATCAAGATCATGTTGGCTTCATATATGGCCCAACCACTATTTATACCCGGCTAGGGTCACCATAGAGAACGGAGAATTGCGGTCATCTATCTCAGTAATTTTCGGATGGGTATAACGGTTCATAGTATATTTGATATTTTGGATGGGTGAGACAACAAGAAGCTCAGATGTTATCTCAGGAAATAAAATAATCACAATTTCAAATTATAACACAAAATTTGGGTGACATTATGTTATGAAACCAGCTCACAAAATAGAAGAAAAGATAGATCAACGACTTAGAAATAAGCCTCTTCAATGGGGAAACCATCTTTACATTAAATAAATGAACAATTCTTGGATGATACAAATGACAAAACCTACTTTCTATATATAGGAGTCTAAGGGGTCCCAATATAATCATAACCTACATAACAATAATAATGTAAGGGCACAACAATAACAAAAGTGGGCTTCTATGGCGCATAATAATAACAATACAGGGACTACATGAGCACAAAAATAACAATAAGGGGGTTACAGTAACAATAAAAATAAGGGGTTGTACTATTATTATAGTTACTTAACAAAGGCTCAGAGCATTTCTCTGACTTCTGTTGGGACCAGACCCAAGGCTCAATGACTGTAACTTAAAAGTGTTGAACTTCTATGTTAATCCGCAATTGTCATCATTAACCCTACATTCATCCATTTTCACTTCAAGTTCTTAAGTAAAGATCTTTTTTACTTAATGAAAAAGAAAATTCCCTTTGATTAATTTCCTTCATTCATAAAAACATAAAAACCCTCCAAAAATATTATATTCTAGGTTAAAGTGGTCAAATTATAAATGATAAAGCTTTTCTTTTTTACATCATCACTTAGTCATATGAATATATTTTGGTGTTTTCATTATCCTACGTCATGTTAACTTCTAACTTATTTATTAAAACCTTATAAATTACCTTATCCTATTAATATAATTCATTGTATTTAAATATTCCCAAAAACCCCACCATATAAGCTTTCTTGCCAAAGTTAATTACCCACATGTTTAAATAACAATCCCAATTACACCCCCTTTGGCATAAAACTAACTATATATAAATATCCCACCCTCTATAGTGATAGAAATTTTCCATATTCTATAACTATATAATAAAAATAAAGATAAAAAAGGCTTTAGACAGGTTTTATATATGTCTTAAGTGGAAAATATTCCCCCCATTATATTATTCTATCCTAAGTTTTATAAAGATTGATATTCCACACCTTTATAATACTTAAATACCATTTCCCGCATTTGTTAAACATGAGGTTAAAAGCCTAAGATCATTTATCCTAAGCCTTTTATTTTCCCCTATGAATAAAACCTCACGTTTTATCATAGTTAACCTATATTAAACCTTTGGCTAACACAACTTGCCTTACGCGCATTTTACCATGTATATGAACCTTCATATATATTTCCACCCATTATTTCCCTTTTCAAACATATTAATGCCACCCATTTACGATTTTAACCTTATCCATTTTGATATACTTTAAAAGGTTTAAACATATATTAATTTTCGTGCACATAAAAGCTGCCCGACCCCACTTCTGTTTACACCGCAGCTTCTAAATCAATCTCAACCCTTTGCTTCTACTTTAAAGATCCAACGGTTGAAAACCATTTTCACGCTCACAAAATAAACGATCGACATATATCCAAATGAGCATGAAATGGTCGGTTTTCTCCTTACCACCTCTTGCGACGTGTCATTTCCTGATACTATCACGTTCGTTTGGAGCAATACCATTTACCACCCAAATTGAATGTGAAACCCACTCGTGGTTTTCGCATTTGCAAAACAAAAAACCGCTTCTGGCACATATTTGACCTGCATTTATTGCAATATTTTAAATGATTTATAATATAGTTGAAAGCTTTGTTCTAACATTTATCAATGTTATTTGCACATTCTAGACTATTAAAAAACCCGCCTAGCTGTAAAGAAACTCATTTTGCTAAAAAATTGTTGAAATTTAACCAGAGAAAGCCCTGATTTCTTGTTTTAAATTCAATTTCAACTAGCGACCCTTGTTAGAAGACTATTTTGAAGCCATTTCTTTGCATCAGCATTGCAGGAACCATCAAATCATGAGAAACCCTTCTTAAAGAAACGAGATACTTGCAAATCAGGTATTTTCCTGAATTTTGCCTGCAATTTCATGATTTTGACTGCCAATTCAAACAATTGAAATTTAAAGAGATAAATTTCCCATCAGCTGTACCAAAACCTTTGAAAAAGAGGGCAAACCCTCGCAATTTTTTCCCAGAAATTTCCATTTGTAGAAAAATTCATTTCTAAGTCAATTTCTCAGTCAGAGACCCCTAAAAGACAAATTCCACGGTCAAGAAGGTATTAAAAACCCATAGAAAGTCTTAAAATCCCTTTTTTATAGTCCCAGTCATTCAGAAAACCTATGTTTTCTGTCTTAAGCTATTTTATGTGCCCTAAAATTTCAGAATTGAACATTGAATTGTCCACTGCTATCATCCTTGCCCATAAATTTGCTCAATTTCCCTCTGTTGAAGACAAACCAACTGTAGCAAAAAGTCTAATCTTGTTGTAGTTACCTAAAAATGACAAAAAAGCAACTCGCACTAAAGGTTGGAGGATCCAAGCCTGTTAGGATTGGAGGGTCAAAACCTACTAAAACTAAAGCAAAAAAATTTCCAAAGACTACTCTTGCTATCACTGCTAAGACCAATGTAACTGTAAATCCTCTTCAACCTCCAGTATCCACTGAAGAAGTCATCCCCTTGGTTGATGTAGATTACAAAACTGTGGACCCTCTTGTAGAATTCAATCTGTTAGAATTACACAATTGGTGCTATGAGAAGTTTTTAGACGAAGAAGAAATGCCTCTCTGGGATACAAACTTACCTAAATATATAGTCCCAGTAACTCATTCTGGCCAGGACCAGATAAGACTATGCAAAAGTATTATGTCCCAGATCAAAGATCCATTGTGAATAATGATAGGGAAATCCACTTTTCTATCATTGTTGAGTCAATCAATGAAATGTTGTAGTTAGAGTTTGACCCAAAGGCAGTCCCATTATCCATAGAAGCATTGACTCAATTATATTTAGGGTAAGATTTCCCCAAAAGATTCATGATTTTTCAGAACTTCATGCCCAGTCATGTGGACATCCCAAAATTGAATCCTCCTTATTCCACTTCTAAGTTTCCAGAGGGTTCTAGGCATGTTATCTCGATGTTATCCTTCATCTTAGAATACTTCACTAATGAGTTTATTGATGAGTCTATCCTTGCATTTTTGTCTACATTGTCTCCTGGTCAGCCTCCTGCTGTGATTTTTGATTTTTCCAGGTTTATTGCTGATTCCATACACCATCAGTTGACAAAGCTACCCACTGATGGGGTATTTAGGTATTCCTCCTATTTATTCTATCTGTTTTTATTCTCACAAGTAGATCACTTCCCTATAAAATTGCAGAAAATGAATATAGAGGGCCAACCTCTATTAGTTGTCTTGTAGACATCATTGTTGAGAAAGGAAGGGAATGAATATAGTTTTACAAATTTCACAGATTTGTTTATCAGACCATCCATGAGTTTGCTACAAAAATCAGAACAACCTAGAGTAAATGAAGAGATTAAAAGAATATTACAATTGTCAGAAGAATGTAAAATGGGAGATTGGCACTTATATGAAAAGCACACTAAATTAAGAATCTTTGGATCCAATTTGCTTCCATATAAGTTACCCAAATTTTTGACTATCAGAGTCTTTGCTCTAGAATACTTGAGATAGGTATTAAATGTTGATGCTATCCATTTCATGGCATCCAAAAAGAAGACACAATTTAATCTAAAAAATCAGATTGGTCCATTCATAGTAAATAACAAGGATGCTAAGAAAGAAATAGAAAAGAGATTATCATAGATGAAATTTCAAGTGAGTTTCCATTGGAATTATGATCCCCAAGGTATTTTGAACAGTATAAGGATTAAAAATAAGCTGCCTCCATTTATACATGATCCAAAGCCTGATGTTGAAAAAATTTCCAATCAAACAAAATGAACAGAAAATACATTGGTAGATGTAACTGTAAATACACAGCCAGTAGGAAAAAAGGATACCACACTTGCTGTGGCAACTCCTAAATAGCCAGAGATTTCAAACAAGAGAAGCAGAGATGAGGGTGCCTATACAGCAGAAACCACTTCAGATACCAAGTTCAAACTCATCTACAATAAAAGGCTAAGATTTGGTTCCATAGGGAAAGAAAAACTAATTGAGGTTGAAGATGAACTAGAGGTCAGTAATTATGAGGCCACTACAATAATCAAGGAGACTTTGACAGATATTGAAAGAGAACAAGCAACATCCAAAGGAAAAGAGACTCAAATGATTAAGCAACAAGTGAACATAAAAAATTCTTCTTCTTAAACAGCAGAAGAAAAAGATTTGGATATTAAGGACATGTATAAGTAGATTAAACAAAGAAATGAGGAGATTAAAAGTGAGATTTATTCTCAATTTCTCAAGCAAAAGCTAGGAAATCAGGATAGATTGCTTACAACATTTCATTATTGTTCAAATAAAATGATCATGTCCTATTTACAGCCTACTACTTCAACCCCTAAAACAGTGATTGATTACAAAAATACGGAATTTGAAGTAGATACTAAAAAGGTACATGAGTTGGATCAGATAGAATTCCATTGACATAGTTCAGAGATGCTATATTCCACTATGGTGACAAAGGCCATGAGTGTCACCAATTTGCAAAATAATATTATCAACCTGCAAGATCAGATGAAGCTTGATAAAGGCTCTTTATATGCAAAAGATATAAGGATCAAGGCCTTAGAAGATTTGATTCTAAAAATAGGAGTTGACCCATCCAATATACAAGCTGCCGAAGTATTAATCAAACAGAAAAATGATGACATTGCTACTTTGAGGAAACAATTAAAACTTCCTCAAAGTGAGCACCCACAAAGCAAGGAAATACTTCAAGAACATAAAGAGAAAGAAGATATGATGCAATTGATAATAAAACTTACTGACTAGATTAAGGATATGGAAAGTCAATTAGATATACTGCTGAAAGAAAAGGAAACTATGAAGGAAATGATGCTTCTACTATTCCCACAGTTATTCCTATTATTAAAACTCCTATTCCTTCTACATTGGGAGACAAGTTAGCACCCAAAGAACCACTGGCAACTACAGTGTCAGTACAATCAACTACCACCTCCCAAACAGAATCCTCAACCTCACAAGTGAAGCAGACAAATGATGCAGGGAAAATTGTCAAAGCAATGGAAGAAATGACATTGAAAACCAATGAGATCAACAGTTTGAAGAAACAGATTCAAATTATGGAGGCATCCAATAAAACAACACTGATTAATGCCAATAATTATGAACAAAAAGCTAAAAGACTTGAAGAGCAAGTAAAAAGTCTTCAAAAGGATTTGAGCTTCACTACATAGGTTTGTTACATTAGAAATCACTTATGGACCAACATTATTAAGGCCATACATCTTCAATGGCCATCAATTCAGATAATTTATGAACAAAGAGATCTCCTTCTTGCAGCTCAAAGTGAAATACAAAGGACTACAAAAGAATTAGCAGATAAACCAGCACAAGCACAAAAGTTAATTACCTTCTTAAACAGTAAGAATATAACTAAGCTAGAGGAACTTAAGATACAAGATAGAACATAGACTATACTGCAAATCGAAACGGTATTGACAAAGAAAACTTTTATGAATAACTTAAAACAAAAATGTGATGCTATGAATTTTTCCATTACCAAGTTTTTAGCAAACTATACTATGCTGAGGCAAGCAGGCATCCTAGACATCCATGTATTCAATGACAAATTGATGGACCAAAAGGAATATGATAAAAAGTTAAGGGACCATGATCCGGATTTATGCAGGAACGCAACAGAATAAACACATAACCATAAATACAGAGATGCAGCGGAAATAACACTTCATTTCATTAATATCAAAGAACTGAAATTTGCTTACAGACAGAATGGAAATAAAACTAGCTAGGGCACTGGTAGCTATCTCTGAGAAGAGATGTGGCGGCTACAGGCCTCTGAACTGAGTTACAATGAGGCTCGAGGGCCTATTTATTATTGAGAAACAATGGATAACCCTCAACATCCAAAAAACCTAACCCTAGGAGATGAAGCGCCAAAACTATGGGCCCCGTTTGGGTAAATTGGTGTTTCAACTTCCCAGGGACGTAACTTTGGCATACTATCTCCGTTTGACGCACATGATACATCATTAGAAAGCTCTATCCGAGGACTACAACTTTTGTGACGATTTGATGATCAAATCGCAACAAATCTCATACCCAAAAAAACGTCGTTTAGGGCCTCAAAACGGCTCTGGAAGTTCAGGACCCGAAAACTGCTAAAAATAGTAAGTTATGCCAAAACTGAAAAACTGAAAGAGACAATGGTGGGGGCCCAAGTGGAATAGGCGGGTGGCCACCAATATCCACCTGGATCATTCCTCTCCCCTTAGGAAGCAATGGTCCCCATTGCGTTAAGTTCCTCCATGAGATGAGGAAATTTCTGCTGAACTTGGTCCCTGGTGAACCACTTTCCTTGGTGCAGGAGTTGGCCAGCTTTGACAACCCGATACAGTTGGATCTGCTGTTGACGAGTGTTCTTGATTTGCATGTCCATGATACGATCTGTGGTGGCCTGTTCCATGCAGTCTGGGTTTAACTCTGTTGGTGTGAGTTGTTCTGCAATGTCCGAGGTGTCCAGTAGAGGTGGAAAGTAAGGACGAAGGCGATCCACATTGAAGACTGGGTGCAGACCAAGGAATGGTGGAATACTAAGCTCAAAGGCATTGTTACCTACAGCCTTGGTGATGGTGTACGGCCCGTATCGGAGCGGGTGAAGCTTGCGGTGAGGTCCAGTGAGGCGCTCCTTCTGCAAATGCAGCCATACTTTGTCGCCCACCTGGAAGTTGTGTGGCACCCGGTGTTGATCATGGCGCTGCTTGTACTTCGCATTGGCTCTATCCAATATATCATGAACCTGTTGGCGGATGTGTTGAATGCGCTCGATGAAGCTACTTGCTTTGTCAACTTCAGACTGGACGTGCGCTGAATCGGCCTGAGCAGCTGCAAATGGCATGGCGACGTCAATGGGACATAGTGGCTGGAATCCCAAGCCCACCTGAAAGGGGCTATGGCCAATTGAACTGTGGAGAGCCCGGTTATAACTATGTTGTACATAAGGGAGGCTCTCGTCCCATGTGTGTGGATGCTTTGAATTGTACATGCGCAGAATGTGTACAATCATTCTATTGACGACCTCTGTCTGGCCATCTGTTTGGGGATGGAAAGCTGTGGACTTGGTGAGCTTTGTGTCCAACATTGACCAGAGGCTGGACCAAAATGTGCTGAGGAACCTGCTATCTCGATCTGATATGATAGACTGTGGGATCCCAAAGTGCACCCACACTCGTTCAAAGAAGAGTTTAGCGGTGGCTTCTGCTGTGATATTCTTCTTACAGGCCGCCATGATGGCCATCTTCGAGAATCTATCAACGACCACGAAAACACAGTCATTTCCATTCTTAGTAGAAGGCAGGCCCGACATGTAATCCATGGAGATGGATTCCCACGGTCGACTAGGGGTAGGTAGTGGAGTGTATAGGCCTTGCTTCTTGATGGTCGGTTTGGCAATGGCACAAGCAGTGCAGGATCTGATGTGCTTCTCGACATCCTTTCGAAGGTTCGACCAATAGAAATACTTCTGTAGTATTGCTACTATTTTCTCGACCCCGAAATGCCCAGCGACTCGACTGTAGTGTGCTTCCCATATCATCTTGGCATGCTCGCTTGAAGGAACACAAAGGTGTCCCAGGTGACATAAAAGTGCATCTTGGAGGTGAAAATTTGGAACTTGCGTACCCCCCAAGAGTGCCTTGTAAGTGTGGCGAAATTCTGGGTCACTCTCATAGAGAAGCGGCCAATCAGAAGTCTCGTGCCCACAAGAGTTGAGCACGGTGGTGAGCGCCACGATCGGTGGTCGGCTGAGGCAGTCTGCAACATTATTGGTGCTACCCTTCTTGTACTTGATGTTCAAATGAAACTGTTGCAGATATGTGGACCACTTCTGATGGCGATCATTCTGCAGCTTCCCTTGTGTCTGTATGAACTGCAGGGGCCGGTGGTCTGTGTGGATGATTGTTTCCTTCCCCAAAATGTAATGCTTCCATTGTCGATAGGCTTGCATAATGGAATACATTTCTTTGTCATAGGTGGGATACTTGCGAACTGTCTCAGACAATGTCTCACTGTGATATGCCATTGGATGTCCCTGTTGAGTAAGAACTACCCCAATAGCATAGTCAGAGGCATCTGTCTCGATCTCAAACGGTTGCTGCAAGTCTGGTAAGGTGAGCACTGGGGCAGAACAGAGGTGATTTTTCAATTCTTTGAACGCCTTCTGTTGAGGTTCCGACCAAAATAATTTTTCTCTCGCTCCTCCTTTGGTGACTTGACTCAAGGGCCAAGTGATATGAGAGAATCCCAACATGAATCTACGGTAGAAATTAGCAAGACCCAGAAAGCTGCGAAGCTCTGTTATAGTAGTCGGGGCTGGCCAATCCCGAATGACTTGGATCTTGGCTGGGTCCACATGCACCCCCCTTTCATCAATAATGTATCCCAGATATTGAACCTGGGTCATGCCAAACGTGCACTTCTCCAAATTGGCACACAACTTGTGTTTCCGCAGTGTTTGGAGGACTTGTCGGATGTGATGAAGGTGCGCTTCCCAAGTCTTGCTGAAGATCAGAATGTCATCCAAGTACACCACTACGAATGAGTTGGTGAATGGCCGCAAGATGTCGTCCATCATCCTCATGAAGGTTGCGGGAGCATTCGTCAACCCGAAAGGCATGACCAGCCATTAAAAAAGGCCTTCCTTAGCTTTGAAGGCAGTCTTCCACACATCAGAGGGTTCAATTGGTACCTGGTGATACCCAGACTTCAGGTCGATCTTACTGAAATATTTTGCACCTTGGAGTTGGTCCGGAAGGTCATCAATCCGTGGGATTGGGTACCTATTCCGGACAGTGATCTTGTTCGGCGCCCGATAGTCAATAGCGAGTCTCCACGTCCCATCCTTCTTCTGTACCAACACGATCGGGCTCCCACAGGGCGATGAACTTGGTCTGATGTGACCTTTCTGCAACAGCTCCTGAATCTGCCTCTTGATTTCATCATTTTTCAGAACAGAGCGTCGATAGATCGGTCCATTGGGTAGTGGCGCACCTGGGGTCAGATCAATCGGGTGCTTGACCTGGCAGTGCAGAGGAACCCCTGTGGGTGAGGTGAAGATGTCCCCGTACTCCTCCACGACCTTATCCATTTTTTGTTGTCGTGCAGAGGGGCCCTGTCTGGAGGTCGTGGCCACAGTCTTCTTCTTGCCCTGGGGGCGGATCATTAGGAAATCAAATTTCCTAGTTTGGGAAATGAGCTTACTACATTGTTTTGCAGTAACCAAAGAGACAGTCGTAGGAGGTGGTACCTCTGGTATCCTGTACAACTTACTTCCCAAAGTAATAATAACAGCACGAGGTCGAGACTCATACACAGCATGATGCTTCCACAAGTATGGTTGTCCTAATAATACATCAGAAACATCAATAGGAGCAACGTCACATAATACCTCATCCGTGAAGGGCTTGATGCTATAGGGAAGGCGACACTGCCGGCTAACGCGGAGATCTCGTCCTTGGTGAAGCCACCCGATGGTGTATGGATGTGGGTGAGCTGTGGTCGGCAAGCCCAAGCGCTTCACGGCGTCTGCTGAAATGAGGTTCTTTTGGCTCCCATTGTCGACAATGAACTGTACAGGGGAGCCCTTTACCCACATCTGGGAGTGGAAGAGACGTTCCTCCTCCTCTGGATCTTCCGGTTCCTCCTTCTGGACCTTTGTAGTGGCAACGGTGGCGTTGGGCTCCGCATCAATAATCTGTTTCCCTTTTTCATTCCCCTTTTCAGGTTCTGATTCGGAGTCGGATTATGCATCTGACTCAGAAGCCCTCATCTCGGCCACTAGCGACTGCTTGGCCCGACACTCACTTGTGTTGTGAGTGGAGCTCTTATGGAACTCACACCACTTTCCCGTGTCCTTCTTTGGCTTTACGGTGTTGTTCTTTTCTTGTGGCTTTGATGGGTTGTCTTTAGCCACCATGCCTTGGCTCTGTCCTTTGTTCTGCGGTTTGGAAGCACCTTTTCCTTGATTTTGATTCGCAGATCCAAAGTCTCACTTCTTCTGTTTGAATTTCTGCTCAATCTTGGCAGCATACCAGTATGCCGTACCAAGTGAGGAGATGTCGAGGAACTCCATTTCCTCCTGAATGTATCTATGTAGACAACTGTGGTATTTTAGCACCAAATGTTTCTCTGAATCTTTGATACCCAACTTTGTGCGCAGGGTATGGAACAGATTCGTCAGCTCGTGCACATCTTGATCCCTTTGTTGTCGCAGCGTGGTCCATTGTATGTACTTGTCCTCATAACTCCCCACGGGATAGTACTGTTCCTTGACAGCGTCTCGGAAAGAATTCCAAGTTGGTATGGCCGAGAGCAGAGAGGGTTCTGTCTGGTCCTTGTTCTCACAGTAGGTTTCCCACCAGTCCTTAACATGGGGGGTAGCTTTGAGGAGTGCAAAAATAATCTTCTCCCGGTCTGAAAAGTCATGAATAGAGAAATATCCTTCTAATAGATTCAACCATCTATCTACGGCATTTGCATCTATTTTACCCTCAAATATGGGAATGTCAAAATTTACTTGTACCTTAAAGGGAGTCGCAACTCCAGAGTGGCTACTGGATGCAGATGCGCCGCCGGTGGGCAGCCGTTGAAGGATCTGAACAAAGTTATCCATCATCGCGCTCCTTTGTTTTTCGAGGGCCTCCTCGAGCAATATTTTGATAGGATCCCCTGCTCCCTCATCTTTCTTTTCGTCCCCCATGGGCGTCCGTCGAGGTTTGCGAGGCTGATCTTGCAAAGGTTCCACCAGATCAAGCCCTAGCTCCTTATACCACGACCTCGTTGGGGACATGCAAAGAAGGATCGAGAAAAAGCAGACCGCTCTGATACCACTGATCCGGATTTATGCAGGAACGCAACAGAATAAACACATAACCATAAATACAGAGATGCGGCGGAAATAACACTTCATTTCATTAATATCAAAGAACTGAAATTTGCTTACAGACAGAATGGAAATAAAACTAGCTAGGGCGCTGGTAGCTATCTCTGAGAAGAGATGTGGCGGCTACAGGCCTACGAACTGAGTTACAATGAGGCTCGAGGGCCTATTTATTATTGAGAAACAATGGAGAACCCTCGACATCCCAAAAACCTAACCCTAGGAGATGAAGCGCCAAAACTATGGGCCCCGTTTGGGTAAATTGGTGTTTCAACTTCCCAGGGACGTAACTTTGGCATACTATCTCCGTTTGACGCACATGATACATCATTAGAAAGCTCTATCTGAGGAATACAACTTTTGTGATGATTTTATGATTAAATTGCAACAAATCCCATACCCAAAAAACGTCGTTTAGGGCCTCAAAACGGCTCTGGAAGTTCAGGACCCGAAAACTGCTAAAAATAGTAAGTTATGCCAAAACTGAAAAACTGAAAGAGACAATAGTGGGGGCCCAAGTGGAATAGGCGGGTGGCCACCAATATCCACCTGGATCAGACCATGCCAAAGAATAGGTGAATAAGAAACTGCCACATGGATCTCCAGCAAGGAAAGTTGTTCTTCAGTACATTGAAGATTTATTTTTCCTTCATAATGAAATCAAGAATTTATTTGTAATTAAACCAAATTTTGCTAAGTACACTGAAGCGGATGAGAACTACAGAAAATTGAAAAGTATGAAGATTCCAGATGTTGAACAATGGAAGACCTTCACAGATTTAATTTAACAGCAACAAAGCAAATAAAGAAATCATCTTGAGAAATAAACAAATAACACAACATTTGATTTTGACATTTTTTTACTACTGAAAAGACTCTTTTTACAAAAGTTAGAGGTAAAATTGTCACGTTAAAGATGTATTAGGGTGAAGGGTTAGAGTTAAAGTGTATCAAAGAAAGAAAAAATAGCCAGCTGATTTTTTACAGTTGTAATTTCCCTTTTTACAGTAGTGAAATGGTTAATAAACAATGTGAAAGAGTATTAGAGATAAATTACAGGGTCAAAGAGTATAAGTGGAAAGAGTATCAATGAAATCTTCTCTCAAAGATATTTTCAAAATGCCAGCAAACATGGACAACTACTCAAACAATCATATTTGGTTAGATAAGATAGCTCTATTTTTTCTAGATAAGAGGACAGCTTGTTAAGGTTGTTAAGCAATTGTCCCTCTTAATATGTAAAGATATTTTTATTTTCCTAGAGTTATTCCTAGATCTCTCTAGGATATTTGTAATAAACATTTGTATAAATTCTTTAGTTTATGAAGTGTTTGTGTGGAATAAAATTGCTAACATTACTATAGAATTTTGCTGATACATTGGACGCTTACATGTGTTGATTTTGAAGTAGCAGACTCAACAAAGCAAATTGGACATCATAATTTAGGATTCTCGCGATAAGTTAAAGAGTAAAGTGCGTCTATCTTTTCATTGTTTATTTTCTGAGTTCCATTCATTTTTTTATGTGTTTGTTCTTTCTCAATGAGTAACTAGGAATATTACTTCAGGATTAGCTTATGGCTCCCTGTCTTAACTAAGTTACCATTTAAATGTTTTCAATTGATTTCTAGTGTTAGGAATTCTTAACTACTCCTACTCCCATTTGACTCCTACCTCCTTCCTCTATTGTTCGGATCAAAGGATCCTTCATTTCCCTTTGTCTCGACTATACCATTTTATCAAAAACATTTTACCCAAAGCTCTGAGGGTTATCTATCTTGCCCTGACTATATTTCCATCCTTTTGGCCCTGCCTTCTAGTACAGCTATGCGGACGTAGACTCCATTAGCCCAATAGTCAAGTAGATTTCTCCTTAGTTTACCTTTAAGTGATTTTTCCCCACCAAACCAATTCCAAACAGAAACCAATTGTTCTATCACAACTAGCCTAAAATAAAAATAAAAAACAAAGATAAATCTTAAAGAGAGAGCCCTCTTTGAATTCTAGGAAGGCTAGATCCTAGAATTTGAAGTAGGTTTGTGGTTACCTCGGACTATTTCTATTGAACATGGAGAAATTACTAAGTGATAACATACTGGCGACCATACTCGGGATCTAACCAATCTCCAGTTTTTTAAAATTAGTCTTAAAGGAAGATTTTTAATCTATCTTTTTTACTTTAAGATTATTTTTGAAGGGTTGTGGGTATTCATAAATAGTCATTCTGCCTTCTAGGAAAACCTACTATACCAGGTCTAACCTGGATAGTAAGCTTGCAGTTATAGTAGATAACCCATAATAGATTGGAAAAAACAAAAAGAATTTTTTTTTTTGTCAATTTAGAGACTGAGGTACCATTAAGAAAAGCTCATTCTTTACCCAGAGAATTAGTGAGTTTATCTGATATTGATTTTTATTTCAAGTTTGAACAATCATTGTTTAGAGTTAAATCTGAAACTGATTTAAAAGATACTGTAATAGATCCTGTTTTTACTTATTTCTTGAAAGCAAAACAGAATATTATTGCAACAAAAATAAAATCAGATAAATCTGAAACTCAAAGTCAAGTAGAAAGGATTAATGTTACACGGATTAAAGATATTTATGAAGCTATTAAATTAGCCCATTTCTTATCTTAATTTAAGCCTCCAGTTTC
Source organism: Pinus albicaulis (assembly GCA_034641835.2). Classification (NCBI taxonomy): domain Eukaryota; kingdom Viridiplantae; phylum Streptophyta; class Pinopsida; order Pinales; family Pinaceae; genus Pinus; species Pinus albicaulis. The sequence continues at coordinate 1,614,042,614 of CM076581.1, forward strand.
TCAATTGCACACAACAATAATTCCAACATCAGATTCAACTCTGTATGTTGTCACTTCATTTTTAGACTCCACTGTCAGTTCATCCACAAACCCTTTTATTCCTGAGTTGCCTTTGCAGCCTAGGATATTATTTCCGTCATACCCTCAATCCCCTACATCCACTAGTTTTATAAGCACTACATCCTTATTTCCAAATAGTTCCATATATATACCAACATCTTTTCCAAGCTCATGAAGCACAACTTTTATCTCATCAGCTATCATATCCAGCACTGATCCTATTGTTACTGTTATACCTCCGAGTTTAGCGAAACTCTGAGCCATGGCTGCTAGGTATGATCCTCATGTTTTACCCCAAAAACTCCACGATATTCCCCAGGATTATCATAAAAATATACCACTATTTGATGGCCAATCACAACATACTGCTCAACAACATGTCATAAGAATAACAGATTATTGTGAAATCTATGAAATAGATGAATTAGATGTTCAAATGAGGTTGTTTGCTCAAAGTTTAACGGGAGAGGTTAAGAAATGGTTTAAAAATTTAGCCGCTGGTAGTATAGCTAATTTAGCTGCATTCCATAGGGCATTCTTAAATAAATGGGAAAAGAAAAAGAACCCCTTGCAAATCCTATCTGAATTTGATGCTTTAAAAAGAGCTCCTAATGAGTCTGTTCAGGATTACTGCACCATAAATAACAATGTTTATAATTTCATTCCTGTTGATCTTAAACCTACACCCTATTCAGTACTTCTTAAGTTTTCTGATGGATTTGATCTAGATATGTCTTACCAACTAAGAGAAGGAATGTTGAAACATTAGAACAGATTCAATTAGATGATGTTGGTGTAAAAATAAATATTCTAGCCAAAAAAGCCAGACTTAGGAATGAAAGGAGAGTCACAATCAAAGAAGAAACATCAAACTCAGATGGTAAATTTGACCTTTTTGATAAAAATTTAGAAAGGGTGGTTGAAAGACTAGACAATATTGAGAGGAAACCATACTGGGATAATCAACCTCAAATCAGAAATCCCAACTTCAAAAAAATTAATAATCCTAGAAAAGGTAAAGAACCCTCTCTAGATCAAAACATTAGGGCCCCATTCAAAGAGAACTATGTTGAAGGTTCTCAAAAAAATGGTGAAGATGAGGATGACATCAATATAGTAATGGGGATAGATGAAGAAAACACTATTTTCCTCACTCAGGAGGATCAAAACCTTTTTGAGCTTCAACAACTCAAAGTAGAATCTAGTGAATCCTTTGATTTCAAACAAGATTATGATTTCTCTATTAACGAAATTCACAGCCAGTATAACCTTAGAAACAGAAAAAATAATGAAACTTCTACAAAAAACAGCTCTCAAAATCAAACTAAAAAGAATGTAGAAGCACCAAAAACAAAAATTTTGCAAATTCTCCCAAGGGAAAACAAGAAAAATTCCAATCCTCCTAGTCCCAAAAAGTCACCAAGTCCAAAAATTGTTGACATCACTGAAGAAGTGGCCTAATCCTCCAACAATTCCCAAAAGGCCAACACTACCAAAGCCCCTAATTTGGCAAAATCAACAATTCCCGATCCTAAAAGGAATCTTGCCGATTCTAAATCAGCAAATCCCAAAACTGTAAATACCAAAGATTCTGCTAAAAGTTCAAAATCTGAAAAAACTCTTGCTGCCCCTGAATCTGTCCCTGAAAGGAAAACTAAAGACAAAAAAAATCAAGAAATTCAGACTGAAAATAAAAAAATAACTCAAGATAAAATCACAGCTACTGAAATTCATGAAAAAACCACTCAGATAACTGTCTCAAAAGATGAACGCATTAAGATTAGTAAGTCTCAATCATCATTTAATATTCAATCTGAAATAGCTAAGTTAAAAATACAAATTCCTTTCACAGAATTGGTAAAAAATGACTTATATAAATCAACAATTACTGAAACTTTGAATATGAATGATGGTGAAGATTCTATTAATTTAAATGATGATCAGCCTGAATTAATTTTTGGCCCTGATGTAAATGGTAAGCATTCAGATGGATCAGTTCCTCCCTTCTATATTAGTCTTAATATTCATGATCATATTTTACATAATGCAATGTTAGATTCAGGAGCTTATGACAATTTAATGCCAAAAGCTATCATGGAAACCCTAAATTTAGAAATAACAAGGCCATACAAATATTTTTTCTCTTTTGATTCAAGCAAGGTTAAGTGCATTGGATTGATAAAATACTTATGTGTGAATTTGGTTCAATATCCTGGTAAAAGCATGGTTATGGATATTGTAGTAGCCGATATCCCACCAAAATATGGTAATCCTCTTTCTCGCTCATGGGGAGCTAAGTTGCAGGGAACTCTACAATTAGACATGAGCTATGCCACCATAACAGTGTTTGGACAACCTAAGAAAATTTATAGAGAGACTTTAATGAAATACATGGTCAGTAATGCTGAGAGATCAATAAATTACCCAATTTACTCAACACCAACTAATCTGGATTCCTTCATTTTATGTAACTGTGATAATAATGAAATCCAAACTGAATTAATTGACATAAAGCCTAAACCAAACAGTCATAATATTTTTCATGAAGCCCTTTGCCACTTAGACTTTGATGGCTCGGTGAACAAGTTAGGAGCAGGAGCTAGAGTGTGGATCTCAAAGATTGAGACCAGTCATTCAGAAGGACATGCCTTTAGACTCAACTTCAAATGCACCAACAACATGGCAGAGTATGAGGCACTTATCTTAGGCCTCCAAATCATCATAAATTTAGGAGGTAAGAGGATTTTAATTATGGGAGATTCAGAATTAGTCATTAAACAAGTAAATGGAAAATATTATGTTCATAATCCTAGATTAGCCAGATATAGAGATGCAGAAATTGACTTGGTTGATGATTTACTAGAATGTAAGTTTGCTACTATTCCTAGAAATCAAAATTTGCAAGCACATTGCTTAGCAAATTTTGCTAGCACATGTAACTTACCTTTTCAACCAACACATAGATATAATTTTGAAGTTAAATATAGATCCATTGTCCCTGATAATGTCAAATACTGGTAGATTTTCTCTAAAGATGAACAGATTTACCATTTTTTGAATAGTGAGGATGAATTTCAAAATTGTATAATAGACACATATGGTAATTTAGATCCAAAATGTAACATATATTTAGATGTTAATTACGAAATAAATAACATAGATGCACATAAACTTACCCAACCCATTGTACTTACTCAATCTGACATAGATAACTTAGAGAAGGTAGATATAGAGGAAATAATTGAAGATGAAATTGAGATATTAGATTTAAAAGATAATTTTTAACCTAAGGGTTTAACTCCTTTGGAGGACTTGTTTGATTCTAATGATGTTCCCAAAAAGCCCAAAATGGAACCAGTCAAGTCTAACATTGAAGAATGTAACATTGGGACAAAAACAAAACCAAAAATGATCAAACTGTCAAAATCTTTACGCCCTCAAGAAAAAGAAAAATACATGGAAATTTTAAAGGAATATCAAGTTGTGTTTGCATGGAGTTATGAAAATTTAAAACCATATGACACAAACATAATTCAACATAAGATTCCTATAAAACATGATCAGAAACCATTGAGACAAAAATTGAGGAGGATTAATCCTGTCCTCTTACCTTTGATTGAAAAAGAAGTTAAACGCATGTATGATGCCCAAATAATTGCACCAATCAGATATTCTGATTGGGTTTCTAACTTAGTACCTACAAGAAAGAAAACTGGTGAAACCAGATTATGTGTAGATTTCAGGAATCTTAATAAAGTGTCATTAAAAGACAATTACCCTTTACCTAAAATGGACCATATTTTACAAAGTGTAGTTGGTTCTTCTAGGATATCTTTATTAGATGGTTTTTCAGGTTATAACCAGATACTTGTTCAAAAAGAAGACCAACCTAAAACAACTTTTACCACTCCATGGGGCACTTTCATGTATGTGAAAATGCCTTGTGGTTTGATGAATGCTAGAGCTACCATTCAGAGGGCTATGGACATAGCCTTTGCTAAGGAAATACATGAATTTTTGTTTATTTATTTAGATGATATTACTTTTTTTTCTAAAACAAATAATGAACATTTGGATCATCTGAGACAAGTTTTCATTAAATGTAGGAAATTTGGTATATCATTAAATCCTAAGAAAACTCTTTTTGGACTACAAGAAGGAAAATTACTTGGACACATAATTTCAAAGGAAGGTATTAGGATAGATCCAGTAAGAATAGAAGCCATACTGCAAATTCACCAACCTAGGAACATCAAAGAGTTACAAGCATTTTTAGGAAAAATTAACTTTTTGAGAAGATTTATTTCTAATCTAGCAGAAATCATCAAAGAACTGAATAACATATTAAAAAATGACTCTGTTTTAAAATGGACAGTTGAAGAAAAACAATAATTCGAATCTATTAAACATGCTTCAACAAAAACTCTAGTCCTAATTAGTCCAAACTTCAAGAAAGATTTTATAATCTTTTCATTTGCCTCAGAACATACCATAGTTGTAGTTCTACTGTAGAAAAATGACCAAGGTTTTGAACAGCCTATAGCATTTTTCAATAAAACCCTTAGAGATACACCTTTGAGATATAACATAATGGAAAAACAAGGTTTAGCCTTGGCTAAAGCCATAAAAGATTTCAGAGTCTACATCCTTTACTCCCACATTATTGCCTATGTCCCTAATTCTATAATCAAAGATATTTTAACACAGGATGGGCCAAATGGAAGAAGAGGAAAGTGGATCACCACTATCCTTGAATATGACATAGAGATTAAACCAACCAAACTTATAAAAGGACAAGGTTTAGCCAGACTGATGGCTGAATCTAATTGTAATGCTTTGGATATATATTTTATTTCCCAGATTGATGACCAGGAAGAGATGGCGACTGCATTGATCAGTGAAGCCTATCAAGACTCGCCATGGTACTCAGATATTATCTTTGTACTTACAAATTTACAAGCTCCTCCTGGATTAACTAGAAAAAAAGCTAGATTCATCAAACTTAAAGCGATGAGATATTGTATTCTAGATAAAATATTTTATTGGAAAGAACAAAGTGGGATTTTACTGAATTGTTTACTAAAATCAAAAGCTGACAAAATTCTTGGAGAATTTCATGCAGGTGATTGTGGAGGACATTTATAATGGAAAAGTACAGTAGATAAGATTCTTAGGGCTGGTTTCTACTGGCCTTCCTTATTTGCTGATGTGAAAAAAATTATTACTTCATGTCACAAATGTCAGATTTTTTAAGGGAAAAGGAAGTTGTTACCTTTACCACTCAAACCTATTTCTACTGAGATGCCTTTTCAACAATGGGGTTTATACTTCATTGGAGAAATTCACCCTCCATCCTCTGGCCAACACAAATGGATATTGATTGCCACAAATTATTTCAGCAAGTGGATAGAAGCCATTCCTCCCAGACAATCCACTGATTCAGTCATTATCTCTTTCTTAGAAAATAACATTTTATCTAGATTTGGATGCCCACATAAAATTTTTATTGATAATGCAGCTGCATTTAAATCTAAGGAAATGATTGCCTTTTGCCACAAGTATCATATTACCCTAGGCCACTCTATTACTTATTAGCCTCAAGGCAATGGCCTAGCTGAATCTTCAAATAAAAGCCTTGTGACTATCATCAAAAAACTACTGAAGAAAATAAGAAAACTTGGAATAAAAAGTTAGTCTATGCGTTATGGACAGATAGACTTACTACCAAGAAATCAATTGGAACATCTCCTTACCAGATTGTATATGGGATGGATGCAGTTTTCCCATCGTCTTTAGGTGTTCCAGTTATGAAAATTATCCAAGAGTCACAGGTAGAATTCAATGATATACAAAGAAGGATAAATCAAAATATCCATTTGCAACAGACTAGGGAAGAACTCTATGAAAAATCTCAAGTCATTCAAGAGAAAATCAAGAAAATATTTGATAAAAGAACTAAAGAAGATGACTTTACCATAGGAGATAAAGTGTTATAATGGGATTCCAGGGGAGAAGAAAAAGGAAAACATGGAAAGTTTGACTTTCTATGGAAAGGTCCTTATGTTATTTATGGATACAGAGGTAACAATGCATTTTTTATCAGAAATTTGGATGGCACAGACATTTCAGAAGGACCAGTGAATGGTAGAATGCTCAAACACTACTATTCTTATGAGTTAACTAACAGTTAGTCCCAATTTCCTTTTACATCATTGTAAATATCCATTGTGGTTTGTAGATTGGAGTGGATGTTTTCTTTCCAAAGTTGAAGCCCAGAGTGAAGGCCCTAAGATTTGGAGAGTAAAATATCATAAGTATGATTTGTTGTAGAAAACAGAAAGCATTTACAAAATCATCATGGTCAAAATGGAAGGCTACTGATCTTAGAGTTCTTGACATTTCACCAGGAAATGTCATCCCCATGTGAAGCCGCTGTTGGGGTCCTATAAGTATAGGATTCATAATTTGGAATTGACTTATGATAGTTTGGTAAATATGTACATACTTTGCTTTCTGCAAGTTGTTTTTCCATATTTGTAAAAAATAAAAAAAATAGAAAAGCAAAAAGAGGATAATGTCCTAAAAGAAAATCAAAGGACTTGGAAAAAATAATATACCCCATAGAAAAAATTAATAAAACATGACAGTGTGCAAGTCCAAATGCCACTAATTTTTACTTTGTTACTGATGATTATGGCAGAGTGTCAATAAATGCCATAATCCATGATGAGTTGAACTGCTTAATCTTGACTTGTCATGTTTCAATTTTATTGTTGTAGAATAGTGAATAAAAATTAGTGAGACAGTTTAATCCTGACTAATTAGTAGATAGGTAGAGAATAAAGAGGAGCTCATCAGTTTAATCTGACCCCTCGGATGATATATGGTAGATTTAGATAGTTTTTATTGCTTTCAAAAGAATAAAATGTTCAAGGTTGTTAGCTCAAATGCACTTGCAAAATGGAAGAAAAAATGCTAGATTAAAATTTGGGTAGGTAGAAAGAAGTGGGAGAATCATGTAAATACTTTTCACCAGGAAAAATCACTAATTTCCCCTCCCCTACAATTATTCTGCATTCTAGACTTTCAGTCAAAGAGGCTTAGAGCATTTCTCTGACTTCTGTTGGGACCAGACCCAAGGCTAAATCACTGTTAAGTTAAAAGTGTTGAATTTCTATGTTAATCCCTAATTGTCATCATTAACCCTACATTCATTCATTTGCACTTCAAGTTCTTAAGTAAAGATATTTTTTACTTAATGAAAAAGAAAGTTCCCTTTGATTAATTTCCTTCATTCATAAAAACATAAAAACCCTCCAAAAATATTATATTCTAGATTAAAGTGGTCAAATTATAAATGATAAAGCTTTGCTTTTTAACATCATCACTTTACTTAGTCATATGAATATATTTTGGTGTTTTCATTATCCTATGTCATATTAACTTCTAACTTATTTATTAAATCCTTATAAATTACCTTATCCTATTAATATAACTCCTTGTATTTAAATATTCCCAAAAAACCCACTAATATAAGCTTTTTTTCCAAATTTAATTACCCACACGTTTAAATAACAACCCCAATTACACCCCCTTTGGCATAAAACTAACTATATGTAAATATCCCGCCCTCTATAGCGATAGACATTTTCCATAGTCTATAACTATATAATAAAAATAAAGATAAAAAAGGCTTTAGACAGGTTTTATATATGTCTTAAGCGGAAAATATTTCCCCCATTATATTATTCTATCCTAAGTTTTATAAAGATTGACATTCCATGCCTTTATAACACTTAAATACCATTTCCCACATTTGTTAAACCTAAGGTTAAGAGCCTAAGATCATTTATCCTAAGCCTTTTATTTTCCCCTAAGAATAAAACCTCACGTTTTATCATAATTAACCTATATTAAACCTTTGGCTAACACAACCTTCCTTACACGCATTTCACCATGTATATAAACCTTCGCATATATTGTTGCCCATGATTTCCTTTTGCAAACATATTAATTCCACCCATTTATGATTTTAACCTTATCCATTTAGATATACTTTACAAGGCTTAAACATATATTAATTTCCGCGCACATAAAAGCTGCCCGACCCCAGTTTTGTTTACTCTGCAGCTTCTAAATCCATTTCAACCCTTCGCTTCTACTTTAAAGATCCGACGGTTGAAAACCATTTTTGCACTCACAAAATAAACGATCGACAAATATCCAAATAAGCGTGAAATGGCCGGTTTTCTCCTTACCACCTCCCGCGACGTGTCATTTCCTGATACGATCGTGTTCGTTTGGAGCAATACCATTTACCACCCAAATTGAATGCAAAACACACTCGTGGTTTTCGCATTTGCAAAGCAAAAAACTTCTTCTGGCACAGATTTGACCTGCATCTATTGCAATCTTTTAAATGATTTATAATAAAGTTAAAAGCTTTGTTATAACATTTATCATTGTTATTTGCGCGTTCCAGACTATTAAAAAACCCGCCCGACTGTAAACAAACTCATTTTGCTCAAAAATTGTTGAAATTTAACCAGAGAAAGCCCTTACTTCCCATTTTAAACTCAATTTCAACAAACAACCCTTGTTTGAACACTATTTTGAAGCCATTTCTTTGCATCAGCATTGCAGGAACCATCAAATCATCAGAAACCCTTCTCAAAGCAACCAGATACCTTCAAATTAGGTATTTTCCTGAATTTGGCCTACATATTCACGATTTTTATTGCCAATTGAGCCAATTGAAATTTAAAGAGCTAAATTTCCCATCAGTTCTGTACCAAAACCTTGGAAAAAGAGGGAAAACCATCGCAATTTTTTCCCAGAAATTGCCATTTGCAGAAAAACTCATTTCTAAGCCAATTTCTCAGTCAGAGACCCCTGAAAGACAAATTCCATGGTCCAAAAGGTTTTAAAAACCCACAGAAAGCCTTAAAATCCCTTTTTTACAGTCCCAATCATTCAGAAAACCTACATTTTCTGTCTTAAGCTATTTTCTATGCCCTAAAATTCCAAAATTGAACATTGAATTGTCCACTGCTATCATCCTTGCCCATAAAGTTGCTCAATTCCCCTCTGTTGAAGACAAACCAACTATAGAAAATAGTCTAATATTGTTGTAGTTACCTCAAAATGACAAAAAAACAACTCACACCAAAGGCTGGAGGATCCAAGCCTGTTAGGACTAGAGGGTTAAAACCTCCTAAAACTGAAGCAACAAAAGTTACAAAGTCTACTCCTGCTATCACTGCTAAGACCACTCTAACTATAAATCCTCTTCAACCTCCAGTATCCACTAAAGAAGTCATCCCCTTGGTTGATGTAGATTACAAAATTGTGGACCCTTTGGTAGAATTCAATCTGCTAGAAGTACACAATTAGTGTTATGAGAAGTTTTTAGACAAAGAAGAAATGCCTCTTTGGGATACAAACTTACCTAAATATATAGTCCCCGTAACTCATTCTGGCTAGGACCTGATAAGACTATGCCAAAATATTATGTCCCAGATCAAAGATCCATTGTGAATAATGACAGGGAAATCCTTTTTTCTATCATTGCTGAGTCAATCAATGAAATGTTGCAATTACAGTTTCACCCAAAGGTAGTCCCATTATCCATAGAAGCGTTGACTCAATTATATTTAGGGTTAGATTTCCCCAAAAGATTCATGATTTTTCAGAACTTCATGCCCAGTCATGTGGACATCCCAAAATTGAATCCTCCTTATTCCACTTCTAAGTTTCCAGAGGGTTCTAGGCATGTTATCTCGATGTTATCATTCATCTTATGATACTTCACTGATGAGTTTACTGATGAGTCTATCCTTGCTTTTTTGTCTACATTGTCTCCTGGTCAGCCTCCTGCTGTGATTTTTTATTTTTCCAGGTTTATTGCTAATTCCATACACCATCAGTTGACAAAGCTACCCACTGAAGGGGTATTTAGGTATTCCTCCTATTTATTCCATTTGTTCTTATTCTCACAAGCAGATCGCTTCTCTATAACATTGTAGAAAATGAATGTAGAGGGCCAACCTCTATCAGTTGTCTTCTGGACATCATTGTTGAGAAAGGAAGGAAATGAATACAATTTTATAGATTTCACAGATTTGTTTATCAGACCAGCCATGAGTTTGCTACAAAAATTAGAACAACCTATAGTAAATCAAGAGATGAAAAGAATATTACAACTGTCATAAGAATGTAAAATGGGAGATTGGTACTTATATGAAAAGCACACTGAATTAAGAATCTTTGGATCCAATTTGCGTCCATATAAGTTACCCAAATTTTTGACTATCAGAGTCTTTGCTCTAGAATACTTGAGATAGGTATTAAATGTTGATGCTATCCATTTCATGGCATCCAAAAAGAAGGCACAGTTTAAGCTAAAAAATCAGATTGGTCCATTCATAGTAAATAACAGGGATGCTGAGAAAGAAATAAAAAGGAGATTATCAGAGATGAAATTTCAAGTGAGTTTCCCTTGGAATTATGATCCCCAAGGTCTTTTGAACAGTATAAGGATTAAAAATAAGCTTCCTCCAGTTATACATGATCCAAAGCCTGATGTTGAAAATTTTTCCAATCAAACAGAATGGACAAAAAATACATTGGTAGATGTAACTGTAAATACATAGCCAGTAGGAAAAAAGGATACCACACTTGTTGTGGTAACTCCTAAACAGCCAAATATTTCAAACAAGAGAAGCAGAGATGAGGGTGCCTATACAGTAGAAACCACTTCAGATACCAAGTTCAAACTTCTCTACAATAAAACACTAAGATTGTGTTCCATAGGAAAAGACAAACTTATTGAGGTTGAAGATGAACCAGAGGTCAGTAATGATAAGGCCACTACAATAATCAAGGATACTTTGACAGATATTGAAAGAGAATAAGAATCATCCAAAGAAAAAGAGACTCAAATGATTGAGCAACAGGTGAACATGGAAACTTCTTCTTCTCAAACAGCAGAAGAAAAAGATTTGGATATTAAGGACATGTATAATCAGATTAAACAAAGAAATGAGGAGATTAAAAGTGAGATTTATTCTCAATTTCTCAAGCAGAAGCCAGGAAATTAGGATAGATTGCTTACAACATTTGATTATTCTTCAAATAAAATGATCATGTCCTATTTACATCCTACTACTTCAACCCCTAAAACAATGACTGATTACAAAAATATGGAATTTGAAGTAGATACTAAAATGGTACATGAGTTGGATCAAATAGAATTCCATCGACCTACTTCAGAAATGCTATATTCTACTATGGTGACAAAGGCCACGAGTGTCAGCAATTTGAAAAATACTATTATCAACCTGCAAGATCAGATGAAGCTTGATAAAGACTCCTTATATGAAAAATATCTAAGGATCAAGGCCTTAGAAGATTTGATTCTACAAATAGGAGTTGACCCATCCAATATACAAGTTGCTGAAGTATTAATCAAACAGAAAAATGATGACATTGCTGCTTTGAGGGAACAATTAAAACTTCCTCAAAGTGAGCACACATAGAGCAAGGAAATACTTCAAGAACATAAAGAGAAAGAAGATACGATGCAATTGATAATAAAACTTACTGCCTAGATTAAGGATATGGAAAGTCAATTAGATATACTGATGAAAGAAAAGGAAACTCTGAAGGAAACTGATGCTTCTACTATTCCCACAGTTATTCCTATTATTACAGCTGCTATTCCTTCTACATTGAGAGACAAGTTAGCACCCAAAGAACCACTAGCAACTGCAGTGTCAGTACAATCAGCTACCACCTCCCAAAAAGAATCCTCAACCTCACAATTATAGCAGACAAATGATGCAGGGAAAATTGTCAAAGCAATGGAAGAAATGACATTGAAAACCAATTAAATCAACAGTTTGAAGAAACAGATTCAAATTATGGAGGCATCCAATAAAACTACACTGATTAATGCCAATAATTATGAACAAAAAGCTAAAAGACTTGAAGAGCAAGTAAAAAGTCTTCAAAAGGATTTGAGCTTCACTACACAGGTTTCTTACATAAGAAATGACTTATGGACCAACATTATTGAGGCCATACATCTTCAATGGCCATCAATTGAGATAATTTATGAACAAAGAGATCTCCTTCATGCAGCTTAAAGTGAAATACAAAGGACTATAGAAGAATTAGCAGATAAACCAGCACAAGCACAAATGATAATTACCTTCTTAAAGAATAAGAATAGGACTGAGCTAGAGGAACTGAAGATACAAGACAAAACAGAGACTACTGAAAATGAAAAAGGTATTGACAAAGAAAAATTTGATGAATAACTTGAAAGAAAAATGTGATGCTATGAATTTTTCCATTACAAAGTTTTTAGCAAAGTATACTATGTTGAGGCAAGCAGGCATCCCAGACATCCATGTTTTCAATGAAAAATTGATGGACCAATAGGAATATGATAAAAATATAAGGGACCATGCCAAAGAACAAGTGAATAAGAAACTGCCACAGGGATCTCCAACTGGGAAAGTTGTTCTTCAATACATTGAAGATTTATTCTTCCTTTAGAATGAAATCAAACATTTATTTGTAATTGAACCAAATTTTACTAAGTACACTGAAGTGGATGAGAACTACAGAAAATTGAAAATTATGAAGATTCTAGAAGTGAACATTGGCAGACCTTCACAGATTTATTATAGCAACAACAAAGCAAATAAAGAAATCAGCTTGAGAAGAAAACAAATAACACAACATTTGATTTTGTTTTTTTTTTTTACTACTGAAAAGACTCCTTTTATGGCAGTTAGAGGTCAATTTGTCAGGTTAAAGATGTATCGGGGTGAAGGGATAGAGTTAAGGTGTATCAGAGAAAGAAAAAGAAATCAACTGATTTTTTACTGTAGTAATTTCCCTTTTTACAACAGTGAAATGGTTAATAAACATCATGAAAGAGTATCATAGATAAAGTACAGGGTCAAAGATTATAAGTGGAAAGAGTATCAATGAAGTCTTCTTTCAAAGATATTTTCAAAATTCCAGCAAACATGGACAGCAACTCAAACAATCAATTTTGCTTAGATAAGATAGCTCTATTTTTTCTAGATAAGAGGACAACTTGCTAAGGTTGTTAAGCAGTTGTCCCACTTAATATGTAAAGATATTTTTATTTTCCTAGAGTTGTTCCTAGATCTGTCTAGGATATTTGTAATAAACATGTGTATAAATACTTTAGTTTATGAAGTGTTTAGTGTGGAATAAAATTGCTAAGATTACTATAGACTTTTGTTGATACATTGGAGGCTTACATGTGTTGATTTCGAAGTAGTAAACTCGACAAAGAAAATTGGACATCATAGTTCAGGATTCTCACGATAAGTTAAAGAGTGAAGTTCATCTATCTTGTCATTGTTTATTTTCTGAGTTCGATTCATATCTTTATGTGTTTGTTCTTTCTTATTGAGTAACTAGGAATATTACTTCAGGACTAACTTATGGCTCCCTGTCTTAACTAAGTTACCATTTAGACATTTTCAACTGATTTCCAGTGTTAGGAATTCTTAATTGCTCCTACTCCTGTTTGACTCCTACCTCCTTCCTCTATTGTCTGGATCAAAGGATCCTTCATTGCCCTTTGTCCTGACTACACCATTTCATCAAAAACCTTTTACCCAAAGCTCTGAGTGTTATCTATCTTGCCCTGACTATATTTGCATTCTTTTGGCCTTGCCTTCTAGTACTGCTATCAAGACTTAGATTCCATTAGCTCAATGGTCAAGTAGATTTCTACTTAATTTAGCTTTAAGTGAATTTTCCCCACCAAACTAATTGAAAACAAAAACCAATTGTTATATCATAACTAGCCTAAAATAAAAATAAAAAACAAAGATAAATCTTAAAGAGAAATCCCTCTCTAAATTCTAAGAAGGCTAGATCCTAGAATTTGAAGTAGGTTTGTGGTTACCTCAGACTATTTCTCTTGAACCTGGAGAAATTACTGAGTGATAACAATAGGATGAAATATCCTTGAATAAATATCATATGAAGATAGCGGCATAACATGAAATTTTTTTGGATGAAAGACTGATGGATCAATCTCTGATGAGAATGAATGATGACATGACTAATGGATGAAAGAGATGGATGGTTTGTGCCCTATGAAGAGGTCCCAAAAGATGAAGAATCCATAATGAAGAAGAGATTTTTGACATCAAAGGAAGAAGTTATTCAAATCAGTTTGATGTCCCATTATTTCCTAAGAAGTTGTTCCAGGTCCCTCATTAAGAGGGAGCCTGGTAATAAGTTTCTTAATTGGTAGAAACTTGGAAATTCCTAAGCCAAGAGGGAGCTTAGGTAAACTCCTTATGTAGGAATGAGTACATTCCTTTATTGGAATATATCCTCTCAAATTGAGAGGGAGAGATAGACACGTCATTTTGGTCTTCACATGGGAAGATAAAATGGAGGATTGGGTAATCATCTGGTATTTGATACTCTTTGAGGATGTAGTAGGGCATCCAAGATAAGAGGAGTTGTGAAAGGACTGATATTATTTGAGGACTAGGAATAAAAGATAAGAATAGTCCTTAACATACTCTGAGAGAACCTGGGTGGGGTATGCTCTGATAGAGACAATGATGAGGGTGTTTATTAAATAATTGATCTCGATAGCATTAAGCTCAAGATCTCGTGGAGAGATGGAGTTGTTAGTCAAGGCCTTCCTATGTAACAATGTTGGTTGATATGATGTTATACAAATGGGTTACCAATCCAATTATTCTTATGAGAAATTATTCATACTGAGAATGATCAAGTATCATTACAAATGCCTCCCTAGTTAAGAGGGAGTGTTGAATAATGTAACTAGGTTCGGTCTTCATAATGACATTTAATTGTGACTTATGTAAATGATGTAATAAAATTATTATTAATACTTGCTTCACGGGTTTCATGAGCAAGTGATTTTATGTTTAGTTGGCTCTCATTTGATATGATTAGGATTTATAATGTAAGATCAAATAAGTAATGTCATGTATGAAGAGCTCTTCTTGAGCATGATTCATTGTATAAATAATTTATAATAGCCCTCCAAGACAAGTAATTTCAGCCTTAAAAGGGATCTTCATGTCAGCCTCCAAAATAGTATGAAAATATTTTATGTCAGCTCACTGTTATAGACACATCTATTGATCAAGATCATGTCGGCTTAATATATGGCCCAACCACTATTTATACCCGACTAGGGTCACCACAGAGAATGGAGAATTCTGGTCATCTATCTCAGTAATTTTCGGATGGGTATAATAGTTCATAGTATATCTAATATTTTGGATGGGTGAGACAACAAGAAGCTCAGATGTTATCTCAGGAAATAAAATAATCACAAGTTTGAATTATAACACAAAATTTGAGTGACATTATGTTAGAAACCAACTCACAAAATAGAAGAAAAGATAGATCAACGACCTAGAAATAAGCCTCTTCAAGGGGGAAACCATCTTTACATTACATAAATGAACAATTCTTGGATGATACAAATGAAAAAACCTAATTTCTATATATAGGAGTCTAAGGGGTCCCAATATAATCATAACCTACATAACAATAATAATGTAAGGGCACAACAATAACAAAAGTGGGCTTCTATGGAGCATAATAATAACAATACGAGGACTACATGGGCATAAAAATAACAATAAGGGGGTTACACTAACAATAACAATAAGGCGTTGTACTATTATTATAGGTACTTAACAATCCCCTCACCTTCAAACAAGTGGTTTCCTCAAGGCTTAAGTACTTCTGTATGCTTTTGTATAAAAATTCTCATCCTCCCATGAGGAATCTTTAGTTGGTATGTTCTTCCATTTGATGAGATACTTTGAAATTTATCTATTTCGTAGTTGTTGAGTTCTTGTTTCTGTGACTGCTTCAAGTTCCAATATGATTTTTCCTTCCTCGTCAATTTTTTGGCGATATTTTTTGAGTTGGGAACTTTTCATTTATAACCTTATTTAAGCATGAAACATGGACAATTGGGTGATTTGGGAAGATGTTGGAAGCTCCAATTTGTATGCCATAGTACAAATATTTTGCAACACCTTGGAAGGACAATAATACTTTGGTGATAATTTATTATCCTTCTTAATTTTCTTGAGTAACATTTGATTGTATGATTATAGCCGTAAAAATACCCAGTCTCCTACATCAAAATTTCTTTTGTTGCGATGTTTATTTACATGTTGTTTCATTCAATTCTATGCCAAAGCGAGGTTATCCTTTAAGAGTTGGAGAACTTGTTGTTGATTCTCGATGTGATATTCCACTGTTTGAACCTGTAGTGAGCATAATTGTGCAATTACACCTTGTTGTTATTTCTTCAAAAAAAAATTCATGACAATAACACTGATCATATTTCCTGGTTTCCGTGCAATACCCCATAATTCAACTTCCTTTCCTTCCCAAAAAAATTCAAGAAAAGTTCTTGAAAATTAAAAGCTATAGTCCCCAAGGATTGTAACCAGTGGACTCCTAGTACAACATCAACACCACCCATTGGAACAAAAAGCATTGGACTATTCAATACATATTCCCCCATGGTTAGCTTGATATTATGGCACTTTCCAAAGAAATTTACAATTCCTCCATTTGCAACCATCACTTGAAACTCTAGTGCTAGATATAGGAAGAAATTCAATTCCTTGGCTATCTTATAACAAATAAAATTATGGATACTACCCGAATCAATCAATACTATTACCTTTTTCTTCTCGATATGTCCTTCAATCTCGAGAGTTTGAGGAGAGGTAATTCTTGCCAAAGCATTACAAAATATCATCGAATTCATTTCTTATTTCTCTAGGTTTGGTTCATGATGTATATCCTTTTCTTTTGAATTTTCTTCATCCTTTTCTTCCTCCTCTTCATAACCTATGTAAATTAATTTCTTCTCAACACACTTATGACCTTTAGTGTATTTTATATCACAACTGTAACATATCCCTTTTTATTTTTTTTCTCCGATTGTTGTGGTGTCAAACTTGTAGGTTGTGGAAGGCTAGGAGTAGCAACATTTTAATATTTATAGTTGTGATTGGTAGAATTTCTTGTTTCCATAATTTTTCTTTCAAATTTTCTTGCCAACCTGAATGCCTTTTCCAATGTATCAATTTCCAAAAGACGAACCTCATGTTGGATGTTATCCTTTAAATTCCCTCTGAAGGCATCAATCCTATGTTCCTATGGAATATATTTTACCCTTATATTCAATTTTTGAAAGTCCTCAATATGATCCATCCTTGAACCCTTTTGTTTGAGATTTATCAATTGACTAAAGAAGGTGTTGCTCTTTGTGTCCTCATAATGTGCTCTCATTTCCTCTTAACCAAGTGACAAGTGGTTTACGAGAACAAAGCCATCGATACCAGACAAACTGATTTTTTTCTAAATATAAAGTTGCAATGTGTACCTTTTCTATGGGTTGCACATTATGGAGTTCAAAGTATTGCTCCATTTGTAGTATCCATGTTATCAGATCCTTGTCATAAAAATTCTTCATATCGATCTTT
Organism: Pinus albicaulis; assembly: GCA_034641835.2. Taxonomy (NCBI): domain Eukaryota; kingdom Viridiplantae; phylum Streptophyta; class Pinopsida; order Pinales; family Pinaceae; genus Pinus; species Pinus albicaulis. The sequence continues at coordinate 1,614,060,235 of CM076581.1, forward strand.
GGAATATGGTTGGTTTTCGATCCAATTTTAGAGTCTAGGAAATCATGATTAACATTTATTTTGTTCTCATCATGAGTTTCCTCTACTACCTTTTCACCATTAGGAAGCTTTTGTTGTAGCAACTTTGTCAAACCTTCCTTCAAACATTCAAGTTTTGCTTCTATACCATCGATATTAGCTTCCTTGTCATCCATCTTAGCTTCCATGTATACTTTTAAACCCTCCATGTCACCTTTTAGGTCATCTTTGGTTGCTCTTTGTGAGAGCGAAATTTGTTGCACTTGGCCCCATAATTTTGATATATCATGTTGCAATTCTTTCTCTTCATGTGTCATAATAGAGTTTTCTGAGGGCTTAATGGGTGTAGAATTCTTTTTTGAAGGAATTTTAGAACCCGATATAGATATATATGCTTCAATATGCCCTTGCTTTAAGGAGCTCGATATTGAAAGGATTGTAACTCTGTAATTTAGGATCTCCAAGATTTGACCTTTGGTCTTGTGGTATCCTTCTGAGTCTTCTTTCCAATGCGATAGGTCAGACCTAATTTGGATTATTCAAGATAAATTTATGCCCATTCTCCCACAATGACCTAATTATTGGCTGGTTCAGCAAAGCGAACTTATATGTTGTGATACGTCTCATTTTTTTTACCTTTGCCTCAGAAATCGAGACAAAAGAAACTAAAGTACGTGCAATTTTGGCCACTTTTTACAGAATCCAATTTGATACTTGCAAGTTATGATGATTTTCCCTTCACTACCTATTTGAGATGAAATTTTGGAGCCTTCAAAAACCCTAATTTCCTCAGATCATATCTTTGAAAATACAGCTAACCAAGATCTGAAAATTTTCCATAGCGTTCCTTAGGATTTCGGCTCAAATAGGTTTTTCTTTAGGTTTTGAATCTTCATATAAGAAACGTTATAGCTAAAATTCCAAGATTACCTATTTGCAGCAGCGAAACCATAAAATCCAAAGCTTTGATATTAAATGTTATGAAAACAACTCACAAAATAGAAGAAAATATAGATCAAAAACTTAGAAATAAGCCTCTTTGAGGGGGAAACCTCCTTTACATTACATAAATGAACAATTCTTGGATGATAAAAATGATACCTACTTTCTATATATAGGAGTCTAAGGGGTCCCAATATAATCAGAGCCTACATAACAATAATAATGTAAGGGCACAACAATAATAATAGTGGGCCTCTATGGGGCACAATAATAACAATATGGGGACTACATGGGCGCAAACTGGACCACAAACTGTGAAATTCATCTGTGCTCCAAAGGGTTTTTTATTGTTAAATTTCAATCCTCGGAGGCCAGAGATATTGTTATCCGAGAAGGACGATGCTTCTAGGGATCTTTCGGGCCTTTTCATCACCCCATGGTTCCTATAATTTGACACAAACACTATGGCAGTTACTAGAATGCCGATATGGGTCAGGTTGTACAAAGTCGCCCTTCACTTCTTGAATGACCACGTTCTTGAAGGTATTGGGAACATCATTGGGTGATACATCAAAATAGATATCTAAATATTAGAAGAGAGAATCTACACTTTCGAGTGCATCTGTGTGGAAGTAGATCTTAGCAAAGGATTACCGGAAAGCATCCTGATGATTCAAAAACAGCAAAATTGGATGCAGCCCCTAGATTATGAAAACACTGCATTCAGATGCAGAAATTGTAGGCAGATGAGACACTTACAAAACACATGTCCTAATGCCAAAAAAGAAAAAAGAAAAAATAATAAGATTAGGAAAGAGAACAAAGGTTGGCAATATCCCCCACCTGGGCCTGAGAAGGATGTAGAAGAAGAAGAGGATGAGACCATCCCCATGGAAAACAATCAGACAAAAAATGAAATAGAGGTACAGGGAAATGCTTCACTAGATCATTTGGATCTACAAACTCTCTCGAAATAGTTGGATACGAATCTAGAGGACACAAAAAATTGTGGGAATAAACGACATCACGTACATCAGATAACTTAGATTTAGATAAGGACATTGGAACACATGCAACAGATAATTAGATAGTCCTTCTCTCCTCCATGCCATCACAAGGTGAATGGCGTAAAGTCGAGAAGAAAAAAGGGAGAAAAGTGTGATTTGTGGGGCTCTCCCTCCACTCCGGTGGCATGGATCGCTCTTCTCTTTCGTGTTGTTTCGTTGTCTTTTTTCCTCCTCGGCTGCTTTGTAGTGGCACATCTTTGTTGCTTGCATCTAGTTTTGTATTGGCTTGCTTTTGGTCAGTGTGAATTGATGCCCCTTATGTGCGTTGAAATCATATGGAATGTTGCGACATCTATGATGTAGCTTTTTACTATTTATAAAGTGTTCGATTTTTTCTATGGAATTTTTTTTTTTACACAATACGGGGAAACAAGTACAAGTTTTTGAAATGGGTACGGGTAAGAAATGTGAGGCCCCCAAATTTTGGAAATAGGGAAACACAATAAGAAATATGTGCAATCATAAAGCATACATGATACATTATAATTTATTACATTATGATTAAATTGTCCAATGTCAATGCATAAACTATAAGGCTCTAAATTTACATCACATTTACTCATGAATGATCACATAATAAAAAGAGAAATATCAAAAATCAGCCACTAGAAATTTCTAATTTCTTTTCTCGTGCTTGATTGGAAGTCTCCTCCTGCATAGCAGAACAACCTTAGTGCTCTTGATTAAATACAAGTTCCATGCCCTAGTACCCTAGGTGCTCTTCATTATTGGGAGTCCTCCCTGCATAGAGGGTTTGTTTCTCTTGATTAAATACAAGTTCCATACCCTGGTACGTGACAAAATCCAATGGAAACATTGCAATCCCCCCAATCCTAAAATATTGAAAAAATGATAAGTTCGTTGGATTTTGAGTGAGATGTCAAATTCTACTTTCTACATATGAAATCAAATGAGGGAAAAACCACACTCAAACATCCTGTGTCATTTAACGGTAATGTTAAAAATTTAAGTAAAAGTCACTTTTACTTTAAGAATTTAACATTACCATGAACTGCATATCAACACTAGGGTTGTAGGCTTGAACATTTGGTTGCCTAAAACAAAAAAGTTTAAAACGAAAAAAAAACGCAATAAAAGAATATTAAATGACAGAAACGTGCTCGTACAGCTTGGAAACGTGTTTCTCTCTGTATTGGGCATGTTTCCTCAATGCGAAACGACCCAGTACAGATGGAAACACGTTTCCAAGTAGTACGGTATGGAGAAACACATTTATGTTTTGTTTCCAGGGGGAAACGACCCTCTGCCCAATGTTTCCCACAACGTAGATATATATACTACCGTTACTGATTATCTGTTTCCTATAAATTTTGGAGAAACCCCTGCCCATTCCAGGTACCCGTACCCAAGTTCCCAATGTTCCCAATTCCAAAAACTCATGCAACATAGATTTAAAATGTTTTAACCATGTGAACCAAAATAGTTTCTCATAATTACGCTGTAAAGTGTTCTTATTTGAAAACAACTTTGCTAAATTTCCACGTGTACCATTGTACACCATTGATATGAATGTTAGACGATTGAAACCATTTGAACCTTAGGATTAAATACAGTTACAGAAAAAAATATGATGAAAACCTAGAGATGAAAGATAACGCACTAATTTCTGAAGAAACCCTGAAGCCGCCCAAGAGAAACCAAATACTGAAGCGGTCGAGGAGAAACGAAACATTGTCGATGAATACACAGAAATCGCAAGCAGAAAGCAATAGGAATTCGAGGTAAGAGTGGAATAAATTCTATTGTAGTTGCAGAAACCAAACATTGTCGATGAATACGCAGAAATTGCTAGCAGAAATAAGAGCAGAAGAAATTCTATTGCAGTTGCGGTAGTAGTTGTGGTGGTTGCACAAATAGTAGCAATAATATGTTGGGATGTTGTGAGTGTGGCCGGTGTGGAATTTCCCACGGAGGCGCTGCCGACGGAGTCTGGATATCTGAGTATAGAGGGAAAGAAAGGCGCTCGAATATTTTATGCATACTACGAGACCATCTCACCCCAACTGAGCAGCAAAAGTTTGAAATTCAGATTCTGCTGGGCTGGAAGAAGATCTCGGCTGCTCTGGTATGATCAGAAATTTTTTCCAATTAAGGACCTCAACAATCGAAGGACCAGATCTGCATTTGCATCAGAATACTGCACCTTGGAATCGTGTGTTTGGCTTACTTTTCTTGGACAGTCCCATTGGAAGCAAATTCAATATTGCCACTTTCGAGGACTTGTACGCGGTCCTACAAGGGGTTTTCAATTTGAAAACCTTGTTTCGTGGGCACCCATTTCATGTAGCAGGTGAGAGCTATGCGGGAAAGTATATATTGAATGAATATATTCCTCTGAGCTTCATTGACATCAAGTGAGTTGAACTCCTGTTGAATAACTGATATATGAATTCTTTTGGGCATTTGCAGGCCCTAGATGTTCATCCATTGGTTATGGAGCAGCACAAGAATTGGGCCCTTTTCAGGTCAAAACGAATGGCACAGGCCTTTCCCTGAACAAATATTCCTGGAACAGAGGTAAGCAGAGGCTTCGAACTCATCGCCATCTAATAAATTATACAATTTCTGAGATTCCTCCTCCTGATTTATATTTTGCAAGCAGAAGCGAATTTTCTCTTTCTAGAATCTCCTGTGGGTGTGGGATTTTCATATACCAATACGTCTTTTGATTTGCTGGCGCTGGATGATCAATTTACTGGTAAATTCCATATTGAACAAAATAAAATCTTAATCAAAGATTATTGTATTATCTTATGCAGTATTAGAGTAGTGGTAGAGGATCCATTGTATTATCTTATATAATATTAGAATAGTGGCAAAGGATCCATTGAGGCATAATAATGTGGGTTTTACAGTCGAGGATTCATATGAATTCCTTGTGAGATGGTTCCAGTGATTCCCACAGTATAAAACCCATGACTTTTACATAGCAGGAGAAAGCTATGCAGGCAAGTTTTATGTAACCAAAGCTTACTGTTTTTCTATTTACTTGTTTCAGTTATCCAATACATTTTGAATTGGCAAACAATAATTACACAACAGTGCAGCATTAACATTAATGTATCTTGGGATATACAATTTGGTATATATTGTCATGGGCAAATTGCAGTAAATATTTTATAATGTTTTGCATAATTTTTTGCCATATATTTCGAGATATTTATTTGGATTAGGTGAATATTGGTGGCTATTTATCTATTCCATTGATTCAAAGCACACTTCTTCATCTTGACAGTTTTTTTACAGTTTTTTTAAGTCCTAAGATTCTGAGGCTGTTTTGAGGCCTTAAATGACATTTTTTGGATGTAGTGGGATTGCCATAAGCTCTGGCCTAGGCTCAATCAAAAGGTGTACTTTTTGGCAAGACCTTTTCAACACCCTACCATTCACGCCAAACAGAGATAGTATGCAGTCAAAATGTGTACTTCTCATCCAGACATTTCCAACACCTTACCATGCATGCAACGCAGAGATAGTATGAAAAGTTTAGGACCTCAGGAACTTGACCTACCAACTAATCCCATCAAGATCCACAAAATTTTTGGCATTTCATCTCCTAGGGTTAGGTTTTTAGGTGTTTAGGATTTTTTCATTGCTCCTTTATGTTAACAAAAGGTATTTCAACCTCATTATAATGAGTTTTGACAAATACTCATAGTCATCATATCTCTTCTCAAAAATAAACTACTATTATTTGAACAAATTTATTTCAATTCTTATTTTTACATTTTTAACACATTCCATATATTAATAAAATTCAAGCTTTACTGTATCTATGTGTTTTTGTTATTTCATTTCTTTCTCTTTATCAATCTATGGATTACATGTTTTCAGTTGTGACACTATATATACTATAATATAATATAATATATTAATGTTACACAGTTAGGTGGTTATTGTTTGCCCATATGTGTGGAAATATATGCATGAATTTGAAGCAGTTAGTTTAAACATCTCACTTTACTTTATTTTCAGGTCATTATGTACCCCAGCTTGCTGAGCTTGTCTATGATCGAAGCTAGAATAACTTGAAATACCCTTCCATCAGTTTCAAAGGCTTCATTGTTAATACTAGAACAAATTCTATCCTTCATTTGAATTTGTGAAAATTACAGCAAGCAGTTGGCATTGAATATTTGCTTAGGATTTTTAGACATGTGCAGGTGGGTAATCCTGAAACAGATGACTTCCATGACTAGGAAAGAATAGTAGATTATGCTTGGACCCATGCAATAATTTCTGATCAAACCTATAATCTGATTAAGAGCACTTGCAATTTCAAAATTTTCAACTGGACGGATGAATGCACAAAGGCCGTAAATTTAGTGTTTGATGAGTATGACGAGATTTACATATATAATATCTATGCACCTCGTTGTCTTAAGAACTCGAATTCAGGAGTAACGACAAGAGGCAAGCTTACAGATTCACAAAATAAGGTAATCTACTTCAAAGTTTGGGTATTGGATCCTTTCAGTAGCAAAATATGAAGTTTCCATTAACCTACAAAATAACCTACACTAACTTGAAGTTTCCATTAACCTTCATATGTGAAAACAGAACCCCCATGAAAATTCTAATGCTCCAAGATTCATAAGTTCTCCTAACACAATTTTATTTTTCTCTTATGAGCACTATTCTATTATACCCATATTCTATTAGATCCATCATTTATCATTTTGTTCTTGAGGTAATTTTTGTGATTTTTGTCCAAAGCTTTTAGATGAACACATTGAGTTATTTTCTTGTAGTTTTGTCATAAAACACTGTTTCTTCTGATGGTTACTGTTTTGAGCAATTGTAGTTATTTATCAGTTGCAAAAACTGTATTGATCTAGTCCCAAATATAGTTGGTCATCTCATCAGCTTATTACATGAATTCTCATTGTGGAATAAACCATATACTCGCACATTTATATGACTCAAGGCTGTTATTTGTATGTACAAGTTTGGAAGTAGTCCCAGGCTCTATTCTTGGGATTTGCATTCTGTTGTCCAATAGTTACTTTTCTTTTTGCTTCGGTCCTGGCTGCTTGTCAATTATATTGTTGCATGCTTTGGGTTTGTGTGCTTCATTCCGTTCATCCCCTTGGAAGATTTGGATGATTTAGGTTTTTAATTGTTGTCTTCTAGAAAGAGAAGATTATTCTACTGACAATTTTATGGTTCAATATTTTGGCAGCCTGAGGAGGCAACATTGATTGAAAAGTAGGAGCCTGTGTCATTGACATTTTCTCTCCGATATATGAACTCATTTACAAAGGCATCACCTCTATCTAACATAGTGACAATAAGCATGTCATCTGATCTGCCTGTTGTTGTTGAATACAAAATTGCAGATATGGGATATATTCGGTATTATTTGGCCCCCAAGATTGAGGAAGAAGGAGAATCTTAATTTTACTATGCATTCGCTTAATATTGAGGAAGAAGAAGGAGAATAATAATGTCATTCCTCTTTAAGTTTTTTATCTTTTATGTTCTGTTATTTTTTGTTTTTCTGTTTTTTCCCTTTTAAATTTAATGGCCTGGATATTACGGCAAACCCAAAATAAGCTAGCTGAGCCAAGGCAATGAAAGGTATCGTTGGTTTTATTTATTTTATTTCTAGAAACAAATAATAATGTGATTTCAACTTGGAGAAAGGCCATTTAGCAATGAAAAATTAGAGTGTATGTTATCTTTCAAATTCTTTCCTGAAATGCAGGAATATGGCTGCCTGCTCGATGAGGCATATAGCCTATTAAGGGAAATTGTTTGAAGGTTTTGGGATGCATGATTGCTCAGTTTGCTGCAGTCAACTATATGATGGGGTTGTATGAATTGAAGCATTCAAATCGTTACTAAAAGAGTTTGAGAAGCTAAACAAAGAAGCTTCAGAAGCTTCTGGTTTATTCATTCACATTAATAGTTAAAATACCCATTCATCCTTGGTAATTCTGACTGAATACCAAAAAGGTGAGGGAGCCCTTTGCAACCTAGGAAATCCTGGTCAGAATATTAAACACAAGAAAAATCAATGTTTTTTTTTTCGTTAAGTTGCAGAGTTTTTGGACTGGGCAAACTAGGTAAATCATAGACTCATCTTTGAAAAATGAAAAACAATGGGAAAAAAATAGAAAAAGTCAAAATAATGGAATTTTTTTCAAGATTATGATAAAATTTCACAGATATTTTTGATAGTTTGAGATATAGTTGTTAAACATTAAGATTTTGGGTGTCACAAATTTTTTTTGACATGATATGATGCTGAATCTATTTCCACCATTAAAAAACTATTGAAACTCATTAGCATTTTGTTTTTAATTGTTTTTTACCAAATTCTAGCCAAAAATTTATAGACCTAGCTAATTTGTGGCGTGGTTCCAACTCCCATCCCATATCAAGCTTTTTGGGTTAGTTTAGAATCCTACAAAAACTCAGACATAGTTATGGCAGGGATAACGTAACTATAGGTTGAAATTTTTGAATCAGCCTAACTATGGATTGAAATTTTAGTTATTTATAAACATAATTATAAGTTTTGAATAAACTACAGGTAGTCTAACTTTGGTTGAAATTTTAAGATTTTTTCTTCTATATTACTATTTCCTATGTTACTGCTTTACAACGTTTCCTTTGCAACATATGGTGCAATTGCTAGTATAATTTTGTATTCACAATAATGATAAAAAAAGACACTAATAAAATAGCATAAAGACTGGACCAAAGAATCCCAAGGCTGTTAAGATCATTGTGGCAGTTGTGCACCAGTTGAAGTTTCATAAGACAAAGCATTTTTGGAAAGACGCCTTATGTTTGGGAAGATAGCAAGTGGAACTTGTAGATGAAACATGCAATATGGAAGAGGTATTAAAGGAGAAGAGAAATGATGATAGAGGAAATGCTATGAAGGAGCAATTCATTGTTCTAGAACGGGCAACAATACGTTGTTCTAGAACAAAATTAACTAAAATAAAAAAAACATGTAATAATATTCTTGTGGAGAGTTTTAAATACTATGTCTTATAATAGATTTTTAAAGTTATTTATTATTAAATATCATTTTTTGGGATTCAAATACTTTAAGTAAGTCACTCATCTATGACCATTTCTATGAGAAGTAGTCATTTATCATGTTACATTTTTTTAAAATTAATGTATTTAATTAAAATTTAAAATAAATTTCAAGTTTTGATTTTGTTATATTATTAAAAATATTTTAGAATACTATATAAAGGTTAAATTCTTACAATTCATAAAATTAAATAAATATTATAAATAATTCTGAACCATATTCCAAAATAAACATGTCTATTAACTATTACAAAATAAACATATCTATTAACATAATAACATTTTTGATAAAAATAGCTAAAAAAACACAATTACAGAAACACAAGCATATATTCTGCACAAATGGTGTATGTGTAAACACACCCATAGACAGATTTACATTCAGATTACTCTATTAAATAGAGTTTCTGAGATCCAACTTATTCCTAAATTAGACAGAGAGAGGTTGAGAGAATTTCTCAACAATCAAACCAACTTCTCAAATATGGAATGTAAGCATTATCTCCAACATCCCCCCTTAATGATTACATTACATAAAAGTAACAAAATAATCAAGCTTATCAGTAGATGCTCCATCAAGTTGCCTCATAACCCTTGGAAAGGTGTAGTTGGCAAGTTGGATTCCCGAGTTCGCTTCCTCAACTCCTGAATCAAGGACCTCCCAAAGTCAATTACTGGACAACATCCCAATCTATCGCATAACCTCATTAGGAGGCCACTTCCACGTCTACCACTAACGAGGGATCCTTCCCTAGATCCGCAACTGCCATACTATCTGGACAACCATCCATATTGAGCCTTACTGCCACTTGATCTCTTCGAAAACAATTGATTGCAATCATTGAAATCCTAGTAGTTCTATGGAAAAGCTCCCATCCACCGAGATACATGGGTGCTAACCGCTGTACTCGCCAGTTATCTAGAAAAGCCGTCTAGATACAGAATGTATCTAGAATCAGTTTTGCAAAATAACCTTTCTATGAAATTCATCATAACTTAATTTACAAACCAATTATAATACTAATAATTTAACTACTCGACACCAGCAATTTACATCTCACAGCATTCAGCTTCACATCAGCATTATGTCCCAGCTGATCATGAACATCGTTGAACCACTGCAGCTCCACGTGGGTGGACGTCGCGCACTCCAGCTCAAATAGCCAACAGAAATTTGTTACTCTTTACCTATGCCCAATCCAACACGCAGGGACTCGTACAATGTGCAATCAGCAGCCACTTCATCCAAGTGTAACAGGTCTCCACGGACACTAATAACAATCCAGCATTGACTGTTAGTGAGACACGACTTATTTAAATCAGGTCGCCACCAGTTTGTGTATTTGTTCTCTCATGTTACGCATTTAGAGTGCAGGACGTATTAGTAGTGCTTTCCGTTGTTTTTCTTCGCACGGCCTCGCAGGGGCTGACAAGCGAACCTCATTTTCAGACCATGAGAAGAAAAACCTACTTTCGAGTCTTTGACTTCCTGCAGTGTTGTGGGTACCATCCTAGTGCTCTTTTCCTTCTGTTTCAGTGGTGGTGGCACACTTCATTTACCCAAACAGCTAGGAAATACACGCCATTGTAAACTTGCATGGCCGGTCCTTGCAGGGTTGAATCCTCTGGTGATTAAGTGCTCAAAGACATTTTCTCCAACCAGTACCTTGGACCCAAATATTTACGGTCTACAGAAGAGCATGATCACCAAACAACACAAAAAAAATTCTTGGATGAACCTCTCTGTCACAGGCTCTTCTAATGTGAATGCGCACTTTAGATTTCTGATAGACTGTGGTGTTTTGCACTTTTTAAATCAAATCACATTCTATAATGCAACAAATCAATGGTACACTGACGTTGTCGAAATAGTGACGCTGTCAACAAAACATTGAGGGACGGCTTCATCTGTTACCTATTGGTAGCGGCTGGGAGCACGTAGTCGGTTTTGTGTGCAGCGACAAGTCAATGAAATAGAATACAAATGATTATGAAATAAATAACTAAAATCACTCAACAAAGCACCACGCAGCTTCAGGAATTTTTTTCACAATAGACAATACACAGGCCTCTGATCCTGTGCTCCGATACCATGATAAAAATAGCTAAAAAAACACAATTACAGAAACACAAGCATATATTCTGCACAAATGGTGTATGTGTAAACACACCCACACACAGATTTACATTCAGATTACTCTATTAAATAAAGTTTCTGAGATCCAACTTATTCCTAAATTAGACAGAGAGAGGTTGAGAGAATTTCTCAACAATCAAACCAACTTCTCAAATATGGAATGTAAGCATTATCTCCAACAATTTTTAAATTATAATTATAATTATAATTATAATTAATACATTTTTAAATAATTTTATAATTTAAAATATTTTTTTTCAAAAATTATATTTATATTTTAAAAATAAATCACTGCCATGTAATTTGGATCGTAAATTTTGTCAAATCCACGATGGCCTCGAGAATGTTGGGAGATACGGCAACCACGTTTCGATAAAATTTCAAGTGAGAATTGTAATTAGAAAGGTCAATTTTATAATTATAGACGCTATGAAATATTGACCAGTCACGGTTGTACTGAAAAGTCTTCTTTTCACATTCTCGCGTCTCTAGGATATTGACCATTTTATGATGACTGTCCCCGTCGGCTACGTTATTTTATAATACTTGTTAGATGACTTCAGCGAGAAGATTTCTAGATTTAGATGCCTGCCTTGATCTAGAAGGTTTTTTTTATAAAAATGATTTATCACGACTTAATAAAAAATTGTTCGATTATAAAATTTGAAACTGAGTAGAGGGAATAATATCTTATTATTTCAAATAGTTCAGAGTGCTTTTTACACCAAGAATTTTCTTTTCAAGTTTAATGTAGTTATCATATGTTTTAATTTTGTGTAATATTGGATTGTCATTGCTTTGAGAAGTATTGTAAAGTGCTTTTGATTTTTGTGTTTTTTTTTTGCTTTTTTCTTTTATTTTTGCAATGCATGCTATTTCTGTGGCTGGTGCACGACCTCCTTGGATAGTGAATCAGAAATCTGACTTTGCTCCCTGAAAATGTGTTGGCAAGATATTGTATCAAAATGAGTCTTTAAATTCCAAGTACCCTCCAAGATCTGTCGAACTGTGTGTACATGGCATACCAAAGTCTGATTGAACCAATTGATAATAATTTTAGAATCACCAAAAATCTAAATATGTTGGCAGCCTTACTTCAAAGAAAAATGAAGGAGATGTCTCCAGGTGATAAGTTCAGAGAATTTGTTTGTGCCTTGTTCCAGTCCCATTTTAATTTTAAAGGAGTAATGTTCATTAAGGAAAAGGATAACCCCCCACCACATCCAATATGTTGAGTGGATCCATCAAAATATGCCCCGGGAGAAGTCGATCAATAACTTCGGGGAGAATTGTTCTCTGAGGACGGGAATGATCATTATTGAGGAGGCTATGATATATAGAAATGATGTGGGACAAGGCAAGGTGCCAATTAGGGGCAGATGCTTTGAAAATGGATTTGTTTCGGAGTAACCATATGCTCCAACAGACCAGGAGAGGAAGGTTACAAACCTTGTGAGGGGAAGATGCATTCCACAAGGATTGCCAAGCTTCAATAACATTTTGGCCTTCCCAAAAAAGGTCGACATCTATGAGGGAGAGAGTTTGTGTCCAGAAAGCACGAGTGGAGGGACAATGGAGGAAGAGGTGATTAATGGATTCAAAGTTTGATTTGCAGAGAGTACACCAAATGGGACCATGAAAATATCGCTTGAGAAGATTATCACTCATAGGTGCCTTGTTGTGAAGAACACACCACATAAAAATATTGGCTCGCAGAGGGGATTTTAATTTCTAGAGGCTACTCAAAAATGATAACAACTAACTAAGGCATGAATACATATAGGGACCACAGTACCATGAGTGGAAAATATTGAGGAGGTCAACAAGGGGTTCAATATGCCTAATAATCCATAGCAATTTTGTGATGAAAAATCAATTTTGGGAATCATTCTCCACTTCCCTTGTTGACTTGACAAGCCAATCGATAAATGTACTTAATGGAAGGACCACTTTCCACAATTATGAGACAAATGAGAAAAATATTTTAAGGGTGGGATTGGTGAAAGAGGAAAGGTCAATTAACCATATACAAGTTTCTCCCATGTCCTTGGAAGTCACACCCACCAATGGATGGGGTGAAATGAATGAGAGAAGGGGGATTCATTGGACGAAATTTATAAGAGAAATAGAAGAGATCGTATGCATGGGTTACGAAAAGGGAACACACAAGTTGAGTAGTATTTTGTGGGCATATATACTGAGTTGAAAAGAGAGGTAATGTGAACATGGTGATATCCATTGAAGAAGCCAGTAAAAACCTTATTTTTCAACACCCTAAACCATGTGGGGAAATCCTTTATGAGCACTAGGGAAAAATAAAATGAATTTAGGGCCTTGTTGCACACACAAGAAGGAATTTGGAAGAGGTGATACTCAAGGGACTATGTGATGCAGGAGCATGAGGCTCGAGGGATTAAAATTCAATTTTTATTCCAAAAATACAAAAAAAAAATGACAAGCAAAGGATTCAGGGATTTGATTCAATGTATTTAATTTTTAGTTAAGGATTTTTAGGAAAATATCTTGTAATGGGATTTTAGTTAAAATTAGAAAAATTCGATTCTTTTGAATCGAATTGAAAATATTTTCTGAAAGGATATATATGTAAGTTACAATGAATTAGAAGATGGGATTCGGTGAAAGAGTATTTTTTTTTAATAGAAAAAAAAGATTCAATTTTCTGTTGTGGTGCAAATGTAGTCATATTGTCAAGACTGGGAGGTACTATATTTTTCCTTCAAAATATTTATTGAGAACGATTTGATTTTAAGTGCAACTTGACTTAATTGAATCCTCTGCACATTTATTTATATGTGAATATATATATATATATATATATATATATATATATATATATATGTTGGCTTGGTTCGACATTGACCGTATGGGGGAGATTCCTTATGGAAACGTTGAGTTTCTTTGTAATTTTGATCCGTGTAATATTAAATTGTTGGAATTCAAATGGATTTGAGAAGGGACAAAAGTTCATACTCGAGCATAGACTCAGAACCTTCAACCTCTATTAATCAATTGATTTACAAATTGCTTTCCGAAATTAGCAAGAAAACTTCCAGAAATGAAATTTGATGGTGTTCAATAACTGCGATTATTGTAATGCATAGGGAGCATATGAAAAAAGGATCATCAGAACCACAAAAGAAGTTTGGTAGAGTCAATGGCTATCGCAACGTTGATTATGATGCAATGATAATCGCAAATAAAGTTGCATGAAGTTTAAATAATCCAAACTAACTCGATGATCTTATAAATCAGATTTAAAATATCAGATTAATTGCCAGCAACACTTATCATTTAACGGTTTTCGCTTGAGAGGTTAGAGATCTATGGATATCGCATATTTAGATGCGTATAGTTTAACAGTGAAATTGGATGTGATAGTTCAATGAAAATGAGTTTAATATTATTTTAAATCCGTCATTCTTTTCAGCAAATATTTTGTCAAGTGAAATTTTATTAATGTTACTTTTTATATAAGTAACACAAATATTGTTGCCAGCATTTATGTGAATGGATTTGCATTGATTTAAAACAAAATATTTTTATTAAGGGTTTTATTAAACCATGCTATGGAAAGGAAATGTGATTCTTAAGTTATTGTATTTCTGTCATTTATGAAAAAATTATGAAGTGGATTTTAATGCATTAAAAAATGGTGGAACAAATTTTTAATTGCATTTTAGCTTTAGGTTTTACGTTGGAGGTTGATGAACGATACAGAAATAGAGAACCATGATGAGGTTCCACCTGAATTAGAGGAAATTGTCATGAGATTTGAAAGCTTGTCATTAACACCTGCTTCCAGACCACCATTAGTGGTATCAGAGCAACATTTAGACACTGAGAAAGATATCAGAAAATAGGAAAATAAATCCAACATGGCTTACAGAGTTGGAAGAGGAGGTGGTGTTGGGATAGGAAGACTAGTTGCAAGCCAGATTAGAAGAAATGGAAATAGGAAATCAAAGAGATGTAGATGTCGGAGATGTTAGTGAACCTGAAGTTGAATCTGCAGAAGAGGGAGAACCTGCAGAAGTTACTCTTGAAATGAGATTTTTTAAATTAGTGTTGGGATGCACATCTAAACCCAGACTTGAAGTTTCGGTTTTTACAAGAAGCTTAAACCCAGAAGAATTGATAGATTGGGTAAATGGCATGGATAAGTTCTTCTATTATGAAGAAATGGATGAAGGAAAAAGAGTGAAGTTTGCTATCACAAAATTAAAAGGTCATGCAACACTTTGGTGGGATGGAGTGTAGGCAGAAAGAAGGAGACTTGGTAAGCAGCCAGTAAAGAACTGGAACAGGATAGTGGCAAAGCTGAGAGGTAAGTTTTTTCCAAGTGATTATCGGCTTTCATTATTTAGACAAATGCAGAATCAAGGTGGTAGAGGAAGATCTACAACACCGAGAGAAGGAGCTAGTAGTAGCTCAAGTTAGCACACACACACAGAAGGTGATGCAAGTGGCAGAAGGATTTTTTCCAGAGGAAGAGGAGGTAGAGGTAGAGGAATAGAAATTAGATGTTATAGATGTAATAAGCTTGGACATAGAGCTTATGAATGTCCAGAGAATGTGGGGACAAATAAGAGAAATGTAATTATTGCTCAAAATGAAGAGGAAGCAACAAAATTGCCAGAAGCAGCAAAAGTGCCAGAAGCAGAAAATACACCAAAGAAAGGAGAATATTTGGTATTGAACAAAGTTCTAATAAAATCAACAAAAGAAGTTTTTGAACTGGCACATAGGAAAAATTTGTTTAGAAATGTGTGCAAAGTTCAAGGAAAATGCTCTCAAATGGTAATTGATAGTGGCAGCACCGATAATTTGGTTTCTACATAAGTGGTGGAGAAATTGAAATTTAAAACAAAGAAACATCCAATACCCTACAAGGTTTCATGGCTTTAGAAAGGACATCAACTGTTAGTGAATGAACAGTGTGAAGTGGAATTCCAGTTGGGTTGCTACAAAGACATAATTATATGTGATGTGATGCCTATGGACGTATGCCACATATTGTTGGGTAGACCTTGGCAGTATGACAGAGGAGCTATGCATGATGGGAAGAAGAACACATACAAGTTTTGTAAAGATGGTGTCAATCATACATTGTTGTCGATGGAAGAAGAAGATGCATCAAAGAGAAGATCCAATATGAAAGCCTTGTTACTGAGTGGAAACAAATATCTGCAGCAGATTGAAGATGATGAAGTAAAATTTGCATTAATTTTCAAACCCAAGGTAGTAATTACTTCCACTAAATTTTTGATTTACCAATTGAAATTCAAAAGACGCTGGAAAATTACTGTGATATCATTGTAGATGATTTTCTGGATGAATTACCACCTACTAGAAAAATCAACCATCATATAGATTTGATTCCTGGAGAAAATTTTCCAAATAAAGAAGGATATAGGATGACTCCTACAAAAAATGAAGAAATCAGGAAGCAGGTGCAAGAGCTGTTAGATAAAGAACTGATCAGATAAATTTTGAGTCCTTGTGTAGTGCCAACAATGTTTGAGTCCAAAAAATATGGAGGCTGGAGAATGTGTATTGATTCAAGAGCAATCAATAAAATAACAATTAGGTATAGATTTTCTTTACCTAGAATTGAATATTTGATGGACTGTTTAAGTGGAGCGAGATATTTTACAAAGTTGGATTTAAAGAGTGGCTATCGTCAAATTAGGATAAGGGAAGGAGATGAATGGAAAACAACTTTTAAAACAAATGAAGGATTATATGAATGGATGGTAATGTTGTTTGGATTATCAAATGCACCTAGTACATTTATGAGTCTTATGAATGAAGTATTGAAAGAATTTACTGGAAAATTTGTAACAGTATATCTAGATGATATATTAATTTACAGCAAGTCTAAAGAGGAACATATGAGATATTTGAATTATGCCTTAAGGAAGTTACATCAGAAAAATTTGCTGGTAAATTTTAAAAAGTGTTAATTCATGAAGGAAGAATTGGTATATTTAGGATTTTTTGTTTCTGCTGATGGATTGAAGATGGACCCAGAGAAGATAAAGGAAATCATAGAATGGCCTTCACCCAAGAGTGTTTTTGAGGTAAGAATTTTTCATGGTCTTGTTAGTTTTTATAGAAAATTCATAAGGAATTTTAGTAAGATAAATGCCCCTATTATTGAAACTATAAAAAAGGACAAACAACCATTTTAATGGAATGATGAAGTAGAAAAAAAAATTCAGTTGTTGAAAAGAAATATAACAGAAAAACCCATTTTAGTTTTGTCTGATTTTAACAAACCTTTTCAAGTGAAATGTGATGCCAATGGAGAAGCTATTGGAGCTGTGTTAAGCCAAGAAGATAGACCTGTAGCTTATTTCAGTGAAAAACTGAATGACACAAGAAGGAAATATTCTTCTTATGGCAAAGAATTTTATGCAGTTGTACATGCATTAAAGAAGCGGAGACATTAATTGATGTCTAAAGAGTTTGTGCTTTATTCAGACAATCATGCATTGCAGTATACTATGCAGCAGTCAAAAATAAATCAGAGACATGCAAAATGGGTAGAATATCTTCAAAGTTTCAATTTTATATTGAAACATATAACAGGCCAAGCAAACAAAGTAGCAAATGCCTTAAGCAAGAAAAGCATACTAGTTCAAGAAAGTCAAATTCAAGTGTTGGGTTTTGATTTTCTTAAAGAATTGTATAAAATAGATTTGGATTTTAAAGAGGCATTTGAAGCATGCAATAATCTTGTTTTGTTGGACAGAAGTAAGTGGCTGGATTTTTTCTTGCAAGAAGGTTTGTTGTTTAAAAGAAATCATCTGTGCATACCAAATTGTTCTATGAGAGAAAATTTAATTAAGGAGAAACAGAGTGGTGGACTTGGTGGACATTTTGGTGCAGAAAAAACTTATGAACAACTGAGTCATTTTTATTTTTGGCCAAAGATGAAATCTGAAGTGGAGAATTTTGTGTGAAATTGTAAAGTTTGTCAGTATGCAAAAGGAAGAAGTCAGAACACAGGTTTGTATGTTCCATTACCTATTCCAGATAAACCTTGGGATACGGTAAGTATGGATTTTCTTTTGGGTTTACCTAAAACACAGAGAGGGAATGATGCAATTTATGTTGTAGTTGACAGATTTTCTAAAATGACACATTTTATTCCATGTTATAAAACCAATGATGCTACACATGTTGCTAATTTGTTTTTCAAAGAGATTGTAAGATTGCATGGGTTACCTAAAAACATTGTCTAAGATAGGGACACTAAATTTGTTGGTCACTTATGGATGACATTATGGAAAAATCTTGGTACTAAACTAAGTTTCAGCTCAGCTTATCACCCTCAGACTGATGGATAGACTAAGGTGGTGAACAGAATCTTGGGTAATCTTTTGAGAAGTCTTGTAGGTGAACACCCTAAATAGTGGGATCAAATTTTGGCACAGGCTAAATATGCCTATAATGACTCTCCTAACAGGAGTACAGGGCAGAGTCCATTCCATATAGTTTATGGAATGCACCCAAGAGGAGTGTATGAATTAAGGAATTTGGGAAAAGCAGAGATGAGAAGTGCTGATGGAAAAGAGTTTGCTTTAGAAATTCGATCAATACATGAACTGGTAAAATAGTAGTTATAGGACAGCAACATCAAATACAAAAGCAGAGCATATTTGAAGAAAAGGGAAGTTAATTTTGAGGTTGGATATTTGGTTCTAGCACACCTGAGGAAGGAAAAATTTCCAAAAAGGGTGTATAGCAAATTGAAATTTAAAAAATTGGACCATGTAGAGTATTGAGAAAATTTTCTACAAATGCCTATGAAATTGAATTACCCCTTGACATTGGAATATCTCCAATTTTCAATGTTGCTAATTTGTAAAAGTATGAGGATGAAGAGACAAATGATACAGTTGTATACAAAGAAGAGATTGACTAGATGAAACATTTACCCACAACAAAAATTTTGCAACAAGAGAAGATTTTACACAAAATATTGTTTAAAAGGATAAGAGGACGAGAATACTTTGAGTATTTGATAAAGTGGAAAGATCAACCAGTTGAAGAAGCTACTTGGATGACAGATACCATGCTACAAAAATTGGGTAGTTCTATAGAGGAGCTCATGGATAGCAGCCCATGAAGAATTTTGTCCTCAGGAGTCTGATGTAGGAGCATGAGGCTCGAGGGATAAAACTTCAATTTTTATTCCAAAAATACAAAAAAAAATTACAAGCAAAGGACTGGGATCCTTTAGTTTGCAATTTACTGATTTATTGTTTTAGTAGATAAGATTAGACTGGTATTCAGGGATTTGATTCAACCTCTGTTAATCAATTGATTTACAAATTGCTTTCTGAAATTAGCAAGAAAACTTCTAGAAATGAAATTTGACGGTGTTCAATAACTGGGATTATTGTAATGCATAGGGAGCATATGAAAAAAGGATTAGCAGAACCAGAAAAGAAATTTGGCATAATCAATGGCTATCGCAGCATTGATTATGATCCAATGATAATTGCAAATAAAGTTGCATGAATTTTAAATAATCGAAATGGACCTAATGATCTTATAAATCAGATTTAAAATATCAGATTAATTGCTAGCAACTCTTATCATTTAACAATTTTCACTTGAGAGGTTAGAGATCTACATATATCGCATATTTAGATGCATATATTTTAACAGTGAAATTGGATGCGATAGTTCAATGAAAACGAGTGTAATATTATTTTAAATCCGTCATTCTTTTCAGCAAATGTTTTGTCAAGTGAAATTTTATTAATGTTACTTGTTATATAAGAAACACAAATATTTTCGCTGGAATTTATGTGAAAGGATTTGCATTGATTTAAAACAAAATATTTTTATTAAGGGTTTTATTAAACCATGCTATGGAAAGGAAATGTGATTCTCAAGTTATTGTATTTTTGTCATTTATGAAAAAATTATAAAGTGGGTTTTAATGCATTAAAAATTGGTGGAACAAATTTTTAACTGCATTTTAGCTTTGGGTTTTACATTGGAGGTTGATGACCGATACAAAAATAGATAACCGTGATGAGGTTCCACCTGAATTAGAGGAAATTGTCACGATATTTGAAAGCTTGTCATTAACACCTGCATGCATACCACCACTATGTAACAACCCAATTTCTCATCCTTATGTATGCAATGTAAATAATTTGATAAATTAAAAGGCTAAGAGAGGGATGTAGATTCCATTGATTGATGTAGGAGATTACTTGAGGAAATTTCTAATTTAAATATCAGTCCTTGGTTGGTTGATGGGATTAATTGCTTGGGATGTTCATGGTTCCTTGTTGTAGGAATCTGAACTATTTTTTACAGGCATTGAAGGTTGTTTGTTGACTCTTAAATGGATTGGTTGTAAAAATTAAATTGGGATGCAAGGGAAGTACACAATCCCATGCTACCTTGGGAGAAAATTTACAAATCAGGGAGGACAAAATTTATGAATATTTGGTTGTGTTGGCAGCAGGATAGTGGGAGGAAATCATTGTGCATGAGAGAAAGAGAAGTTGGAGGAAAGGGAAAGAGGCTCTCATTTAATTCTCGTATTCGGCTCTCATTTAGCAAGGGAACAGAGCGAAGGAAAAGAGAAGGGAGTTTGAACTCCCTCACAGACTTATGCATTCACACACTTTATCATCATTTAGCAACATACCAACAGAGAAGAGGCAAATAAAGCAAGATTTGGATTTGTGTTGTTGAGCTCTAAGGAGATATATTAACCAGCTAAAGGCCTTGTTGAAACCTGCTAGGAAAAAAAATCACAAAGAGAAGTGGCTTGCCTCAAGGACAAAGGCAAGGTGGCCTGGTAGTGCTCTAGTTTATTTTTGTATTATTGAATATTTCCCTCTGAAACTACTCCACCTAAAGCTTTGGAATATGCGTCAAGTTTTACATGGTGTTATCACTATAGGAGGCATGTCTACATTATTATTATTTACAGGACTACTAATGTTTCATGTTGATGTTTGAATGCATTGGAATAGTGAGTATAAATATTGATTATTTTATAGCAATGTATAGCATGAGAATTTCTCCTTATCATAGTATGATAACCATGGGAAACTCAAGCTTGCATTAGCATTACTTATGTTGCAATGGGGTGACTCTGAGGATTTCTTCTCTTTTATCTTCATTGACATGTTAATTTATATGAGGTTCCTCTACACATCTTCCTCTATCTATACCCTGGTTCTAGGTTATAATCCCTTGTAAGTGAGAGTTCAAGCCAAAGTAAGCCTTGTGTTTAGTGTGGTGGATGGAACTGTTTCATGAGCTTTAATAACTTAGTCTCATATCCCCGTACATTGCACCAAGTTGCATCTTTGTTTTGTAAGTATTGTTGTTGAATTCGTCAAGGATATAGGTTTTATTTTGTATGTCGTCTTTGTGCTAGATTGAGGCGATAAATCCCTATTTGAATGGCTAGCATAGTCAGAGTGCTCCACTAGAATTGTACTCGAATATGGGATCTCTCTCTCTTTATATATATATATATATCTATATATATATATATATATATATATATATATATATATATATATATATATATATATATATATATATATATATATATATATATATATATAACTAACTCCTTCCTAAATGATAGAATATGAGCTCATTTTGATAATAAGCTCACCAAAGTGGCATAGAAGGGTTCTTGTTGTTCTTGTTATACTTGAGAATTTAATGATTCAATGCCTCTTTTATGGCTGAATGATGGTATCAATAGTTGAGGAATGCTTGTGACCATTCTATTTACATTACAAGCTACTTTGGTCACTTGTGAGAAAGGTTGATTTCTTGAATTAATAGTGATAGTCTTAGTAAAGAGACTAAATGAGTTAATGAAGGCTAATGTTCTTCTTAAATTTTGACGAATTATTTTAATAGGGGTCTTGGTATAGAGGCTAATAATTATCAATGCCGATAATTTTTGGTAAAAATTTGAAATTTTGTCTAGTAAAGATATGATTATGCATGTAATGGTCTCAATGTATTAAAGGGTTTATAATTAACTCCTTAATATTTCAAACGTCCTAGTTACTAACCTTGGTATAAAGGATAAATTTTAAATTGTTGTTTTAGGTCTCGGTGCAGAGACTAAATTATTTGAATAGTGTCAATTTTGACATGGTGTCTCATTTCCAAATTATAACTAAGCTTGATAAAGCAACTGGAATATTTTGAATGTGTGGTTATGAGTGAGATGATATAGAAATTATGGTTTTATAGAATTTTGTTGAGACGTTTATGTTTGGTTTGGAGAAAATTGAAAAATGTGTTTAATTGCAAAGTAGCATGCTTGATACAACAAGGCAAGGAAATGTTGGAAATAACCCCAACTTCAATCTGAATCAATAGGACAAGAACATCAATTTTTGATTTGATCTCATTGAAGAGAAGGACACAACAATTGAATTTATGTTTTTGCACTCAACTTTTGCATTCAATTTTTGGGTTTAATCCACTTGCAACAACCGATTTCTTTTTACACTGCCGCAACCTTCCTTATTTGAAAAATCATGGTTTGACCTATGCAAACCCCCGCCATAAACCTATGCGCCTATCACATTGATTTACCACACCATACGGTTTGAATTCAAAACCCCCCACATCAACTCTTTTCGAATTTAATGATCATGACTTTAGTCTTGTCAATATTAATTGTCATACCCATCTTAGAGCAATAGAAATGAAGAGTCTTATGTTGCTTGTCAAGGTCATCATGTCTTTTTGCAAGAAGAACAATATCATCAGCATAAATGAGAAGAGTTATGATTATACTAGCAAGCTCAGTGCCCTTGTATCCTGTAGTTTCCAGACAATCCTCTAGTTTATTGATGTATATGCAAAAAAGGGTAGGGGATAGGGGACACCCTTTCTTTACTCCGATATTTCATTTAATGTCTTTAGACCACCCTTTGTTGGTCTTAAGCTTGGTAGTGGTAGTCTCATAGAGGCAAATCACAACAATTTTTAGCTCAGGAGGAATCATGATCTCTTCAAGTCTCTCCCAAATATTATCTCAAGGAACTGTGTTGAAATTTTTTCTAAAGTCCATAAAACAACAAAAGAGACCATCTTTACTATTGCGACATTCCTCTAGAATGATTCTGAAAGTGACAAGATGGTCGATAGTCAAGTGATGTCTTCTAAAACCAGCTTGTCCTTTAGCTCTTTTGCCCTAGTTTTCAAGCCAAAGGCTAAGCTTCTTTTCCAAAATGAGCCCATAAAACTTGGCTAGGATGTGGCTAATCATAATGGTCCTGTAGTTAGAAGGAATTATTTTTCCCCCATTTTTAAAGATAAGCACAATAAGGCTTTACTTCCAACGCTGAGGTAAGGCATGTTTTATAGCCAAATTGATAAGCTTGTGGAGATGAGGAATGATGATAGATCTACCCATTTTAGGGATCTCAGTTTGGTATCCTTTAGTATCTTTATAAATAATATATAGATGTAAATAATAATAACAGATACATTTTTCCCACATGTGTGGAGTAGATGGTGATAGGGAGTTTTCTTAAGGTACTCAGTGGTGTAAAGATCATTAGATAGAAACTCCTTGGGTAAAAATGTAGCCATGTTGAGGGATAGTTTGACCCAAGCTGAGTGTCATCATGTGTGATTTTGACAACTTAGATGCCCCTCCGTCCTAACTACATTACATAAACTTGCAAACAAAAAATTATCAAATACATTTTATTTTTTATATAATTATATGGATAGATGTATCTTTTGAAAATTTTAATTTAATTATCAATAATTGATAAATGAATGGTAAAAATTTAACCTCTACAAAATATTTAAATAATATTTTTGGTAGTAGTCACTATAAAGATTGAAATCTATCTCAACCGTAGGTTTTCCATTTTTGCTTATCAATTTAATTAAAAAAATGTTATAAAATTAAATTAAAATAAAATATATAGAAAATATTTTGATTGTGTGAAATGAGTAGTATTGATAAATCTCGATATTGGTTTATTTTATGATAACAAAACCTATTTACGAATTAAAGTCTCCATAATAGAGTGAATAAATTTCCATAATTAAAAATATTGTTACATGTTTTTGAAAATGTGTATCAGTTCTATTTATATATTAATGAATTTTATAATTAATAATAATTATAATTTATAATTAATTTATAATTTTTTTTTTTTTTAAAATTTTGGCAATGTGAGATGTATAGTAAGTATTTTAATGATGTTTTCCAGTCATTAAATTATCTAATGTATATAAGCTTAATGTTTAAAAATATGTATTTCTAAAAATATCCAGAGTTAAAGTTTAAAAATATGTATTTCTAAAAATATATATACTTAAGGTTTATAAATATATATTTCTAAATAGATGATTCATAAACTAAATTTGTATAACAAAAACTAGCGAAACTACTTTATAGGCCGAATGAGAAAAGAGAAGAAAGGATAAAATTTACTAAATCCGAAACAATTAATATTATTAAAAGGATTGCTTCCAATTACAAGTGTTTACAGTTAAGGGCATACCTTATCATATACACCCAGGTACAGAAATTACTTTATAGGCTCACATGAAGAACTAGAAAAGGATTGCTTCCTTGTATTACAAAGAAAAACGCTCAGGTGCAGAAGCAAACTGACAGATTGGGAAACATATCTGTTTGGAAATGCAATGCAATACATACATCGACCCAAAAGAATATATATGTATATCTATATGGCAGATATAGTTAATTAGCAGGAGGAAATGGTAAAATAGATTTTAGTATTGTTTGAAGTGTGATTCAAATTGCAACAAATGCCATGGCATTAGCAAACGATTTTGTTCTCCTCAGACTTAAAGTTTTATTCATGTGTTCCAAGCTTCCGCCATAGTCGTCCCCGGAAATAAAGCCTCCCCCGCCTTGGCCTGATGAACCTTCCGGAGCAGTTGGGCCATCAGGGGGATTATTCATGATCACTTCCACGCTTCTGCCATAGTCCTCGCCGGAAATAAAGCCTTCGCTGCCATGGCTTGATGAATCTTCACGAGGAGTTGGGCCTTCAGGGGGAGGAGGAATTAGGGCAGATGAGATTTCATGGAGCGATGCTTGCTGCTACTGGTACCTATACCGTTAAGAATGACAACAATTTAAGCCCCTGCACATGACAAACAACACCTATACCTTAAGCACAATTTGGTCAATAATATTATTGTAGCCGATGAATTCGTAATATGGTATGTAATGGACAGAATAATTGAGTGTTTCAATGGAAGCTTCAAACACCTTCACGCAGAATCCCCCAACGATCAAGTTTGTCCCGTTCTTTTCTACTGACACAAATTCCGTGAACGCCTTCTTCCAAGGGACACCGACTTTTTATATTCTTGTGGCTGCAGATGGTGTGCTGTGATTTTGTAGTGCATTTGCATTCTTAAAAAATGAATGCAGGCACATCGTAAACACAATGGAGACCACAAAAGAGAGCAGCCCAACGCGTTCCATTGGTAGAGTTCACCTGATCAGCTGAAGCCCAACTATCTCTCTGGAAGGAGTTTACACCTAAAGTCATAAACGTTTGTCATAAAATGCCTATGGAAGTGACCGGTTTTGCAGATTATCGATCATCGACCAACTAGCCGAGCATTTTTCTCGGAATCTGAGAGGCAGCTGTCTCGTTTGAAAAAAGGCAATGCCAACCTTTTGACTCGTTTAATAATCATATGTCAAAATTAGATTCTCAGAAATTTTAATTAGAAAATATATTGATAATCCTTGAATATGAATTGTAAATAGAATTTTTAATGTTTATGAAAATCAGGATAGATGCAGCTTAATGTTCAATCTACTAGTTGATGGAAATCAAATTTTTTACTTTAGGTTTTTGCAATATGGATAGCTTGAATTGATTCTTTTGCATCCAACATAATGTGGCTAATGATCATCGTAACAATGATGAGAAGTCCAACCAGATAAATAGGTAATAGATTGAAAAATTAATAAATCAAATAAAAATATACAAAAGAAAAGTTAGAAATATGATGATATTATATGAAGAAAAATAGAAATATGATGATATTAAATGAAGAAAAAATAGAAATATAAAGATATTAAATGTTAGTGGAGGAAGAGATAATTAAATATTAGTAAAATATTTAATAATTTTTTTAATAGTAATTTCTAATATTAATAGAAATAAAAATTAAATTAAACTAATAAATTATGATTGTGATTAACTTATACTGATATTTATATAATCTATCACATTTTCAGAAACTAAATAAGAAAAGTTTTAAAATTTTCAACATTTTATTTTTATGATTAAAAAAAAAAGAAATATGTATATATTATTTATATTTTTTAACTAATAAATAAAAAATATAATATTAGTAAGATTTTTTTTTTATTTTTTTTTGTAGATCAGAGAAAAGAATTAAATATGTGATGATTGAACTTGTAATAAGATTGGAGAAAGGAATTAAACCTGTAATAAGTGCCATAATTTTAACTAATAAATAAATAATATAATATTAATAGTTTTTCTTAACTAACCTATATTATGAATTATTCATAATATAGATTAAGAATGAAAAATAAAAAAGAATCCTTATTAATATTATATTCTTTATTTATTCATTATCAATAATATATATATATATATATATATATATAAAGGTAGTTTAAAAAATTATTTAATTCTTCTTTTGGCTTCATTTTAGTTTCTATTAATATTATTAAAATATTATTAAAAAAATTGATAAGTATTTGATTAATATTTAGTTATTTTTTTTCTATTTTCTATTAATATAATATTAAAAAAAATAATAAGTATTTGACTAATATTTAGTTATCTCTTTTTCTATTAGTTATCAATATATTTTCATTTTTAGGACATAATTTTTCTTTAATAATTTTAATTTTTAATCATTTATTTAATTTATTAATTTTTGAATCTTCAACTATTTATTTAGTTAAATCAGATTGAAGTTCTCATCATAGTCTCCATAATGAGTCGCACTTGCTTAGTGGAAACATCCATTCAAATAACAAAGTTGTGATAGATAGGAAGAAACAATTCAAAAATATCAAATTTCTCAAAATACACATCTAAATATAAAATTCAAAAGAAAAAAAATTCACACATATATTCATATTGACACTTTATAAATTCAAAAATCAAATTAAATATATACCAATCTTTAATACTATTATTTAATTTTATATAAATTAATGCTATTTAGGCCGATAGGCCTTCTCTTTTGAAAGAGAAGCAGTTTTTCATCGTCAACATTTTTAATGTCTCGTTGACACGTGTTCCTTGACAGTTTTAATCTTTGGCTAACAGCTGTTGCCTGATAGCTGTTTCGATCTGTTGGCAAAAACTGGGCGCCTCCAATTTTCGTCCCCGCAGACTCCATATGGATTTTTGCTAGATTGAGGGCATCTATGGCTTTCAAGGCCAGTTTCAGAGGCGGTAGTTCACCCACTTGGTTGCATTGACGGCACAGGGCAGACCATGACTTTGTTGTTATTTAGAGTCTAAGAAGCTCAACCCAGAACTTGGAATCGGACGCTGCATTTTGTTACAAAACATCTGCTTCCACTACATTTTCTCAAGGCTCTGCAAGCTTGAAGCTCGTCAGGTATTGTTTCATGGTGTCTTATATTTCTTGGGTTTTCTCTCCTATTATGTCAGTATTTCTATTTTTTAGTTATTTTTTATATCTTGTATTTGGTGTTTCTATGCTTCTGCATTAGAAACTGTGACTTTGCGGACTGTAAAATGTGACTAATTGCAGTTTCCACAGATCTGCAAGTGGTTTCTCCTTTGTTCTTATTTACAGTGTAAGAAGCTCAACCCAGAAGTTGGAATCGGACGCTGCATTTTGTTAAGTTCGTCAGGACTTGTTTGATGGTGTCTTATATTTCATTTTTAAGTTTGTGGGTTTTACGTACCCGCTATATATTGAGGTTTTTGCATGCTACGGAGGGTTGTCTCTTGAAGAATGTTAGAAGACTAAGTTCTAGTGAAATTTGAGTATTTCCGTGGGATTTTGCCCTACTACAATTACCTTTAGGAAGATGGTGCTATAAACTTAAGCCCTTTTGTGCACATCCAACAGATTTTTGATGAAGCTGAATAATGAGACAGTCTCCATCGAGCTCAAGAACAGAACTATAGTTCATGGGACCATTAAAGGTTCTATCCTTAACCCTTTGTTTCTTCAGATAAAATATGGATTTTTTCTACCCCTGAATGAATATGGATTTTTGCTAGATTGAGGGCATCTATGGCTTTCAAGGCCAGTTTCATAGTGCACCATGATGTAGATGCATTGCAGTTTCCACAGATCTGCAAATGGTTTCTCCTTTGTTGTTATTTAGAGTGTAAGAAGCTCAACCCAGAAGTTGGAATCGGATGCTGCATTTTGTTACAGAACATCTGCTTCCACTACATTTTCTTAAGGCTCTACAGCCATGAAGCTCGTCAGGTATTGTTTCATGGTGTCTTATATTTCATTTTTAAGTTTGTGGGTTTTACGTACCCGCTATATATTTGAGGTTTTTGCATGCTACGGAGGGTTGTCTCCTGAAGAATGTTAGAAGACTAAGTTCCAGTGAAATTTGAGTATTTCCGTGGGATTTTGCCCTACTACAATTACCTTTTAGGAAGATGATGCTATAAACTCTCACATATACATACTGATAGCAAGTCTACAACAGAGATCTAAGTTTGAAGAAACAGATTGACAGCTTTTTTTCACTCCATTATACTGATAGGGACTGACCAGATATTAGAATAGGTATGAACAGTTACAAAATCAATTCCTGTCATTTGGTTATTGGTGATGAAATCTATTCCCACTGTGAATCCTGTATTGGCCTCCTTTCTGGACTCTCCATAAAATCCTTCCAAACCAGCCTCCAGAATATGGTTTCCATCAATGGATTTCACATAGCTACCCATCTCCTCTATCCATCCCTGTTTTCTCATCACAACCAAATCAATACCATGTCTGCTTACAACAATCAAAACACATTCATGATTAAATTATTACTGGAAAGGAAAATTATGAATAAAATCCCACCACACTAGGAACCTAGAACAGACCTCAAATATTTAAAACTTTCGTAAATGTGTTGTTCAACCATGGCAAGAAAGGTGACCTTAAAACTTGACATCCAACATCCTTGATTGAATCTAGCAGTAGATTTGTTCTCCATTTTTCAGAATTTTTATGTAAATAGAAAAGCAAGAGAAAAGTTGTTATAAACCATATAGATGTCAATGTATTAAAACTGTTATAAACCATATAGATCTCAAAATAACTAGTCTAAAGGGTTAGCTAAATTCGTTGTAGCAACTGTTACTGGGCATTTAGTTTTTAGTAGTTCTGTGAGAGCAGGTGCAAGGTCTAGAACGTAGTGAGTGAGTTCCCAGGTACCAGGCAGATCCCAACGACTGAAGTATTTTAGTTCAAACTGACCAATTTAGAAAAACCATTCACTAATATGAAAAAATATCCCTTAAAATGTGCAGGCAAAATTTTCATATATGCTGACCTGGATGGTCCTCCCTGAAGGATCACTTTGACAACGAGGCTCATTCATTAACTCCCAGGAAAAGATTGTAGGGTCATCCCTGTAAGCTATTCCAATAATGTTGTTCACTCTTCTCAACACAGTCTGCAGGGAAATGCATTGTTGGATACAGAGTTGATTAGTTTCCTGTGTTCACATCTTTCTACAAAGGGTTCCATGTATGCACCTAATTAGACAGAGACAAAAATTTGGATTTATTTTTGGCAAAAAACCTTTTCCTATTTGGAATTCAACAAGAAAAATATTCAAAATAGACGTCCACATACAACACTTTCTCTCTCACTTTTTTAGGCAAGTAAACAATAGCAGTTTGATGGAATTAGACTACAGATATTTTCCCTTCTCATTTAAGCAATCAGATAAACAATTTCAGCAGATGTCAACAGTTCTAAGGCTTTGCACGATGGGCTTGTATATAGGTTTCCGCTCCTAAGGGTGGCAGGCCTAATCAGAAACCTCAAATTTCTCCCTCGTTCCTTAAATATCGGCCCCCCACCCTCCCTTTTTCCAAAAAAATTAAAAGAGAAATTATTGCAATTTAACAGATATATAATAGCAGGTTATACCTTTCTCTATACGCCATTTTTTGGAGCTTTATATCGTTAAATTTGTGTAATCATCTTTACAGGTCTCACATCAAAACATGGTAATTGGTAGAATTTTTTTTTGGAATATGAACAGAAAATGAAAGGATCGCTTACTGGTATTTCATGGGGCTTAATTTTATTTAATTCATTCAATTTTCAAAACAGAAAACACAGCTACGAGAATCAGAAAACACAGCTTTTGATGTGATTCTGTCTCTAAGGATGAAGGGCCTTTGTCTACTGGTAGTAAAATTATAGATGAACAGGTTGATCTGAATATTCATACAGCATAAGAGAATGAAGATCCTAATGCCTTTGCAAGTGAAAAACAGAAGGCATGTGTTCAAATTGCTAATGGCCATTTCCTATTCCATTTTGAAAACAGAAAACACAGTTGCCAAAATTAGAAAACACAGCTTTTGATGTCATTCTGGCTCTAAGGAGGAAGGGCATTTCTCTACTGGTAGTAAAGTCTTTCAGGTCCTGCACATGGGACCCGAAACACATCAAACCATCGAGACCTTCACTTATTTATTTTCTGAATTTTTGTATTTGGGTTTCTTGTTTGGCATTTCTTGTTTTTTTCAAATTTGGGGTTGTCTTGGTGTCTCTATTTTGAAATGAAGGCTCTCAACTTTGTGATCTTTGAGGCAAAAGATTATGGAATTAGACTGATACTCAGCCTGGTGAACAACTATATAAAATTTGGAGGAAAGGCCCAGTATGTGCAATGGGCTCGCAATGCTGGACAGAAACTCAAGTCTCAGGAAGATTTCATCACCAATCCCACTGTTAAAGGCTATTATAAGAACCGGGTTAAGGTAACAGGGTATAAAAATGTTTGTCTCTGTCTAATTAGGTGCATACATGGAACTCTTTGTAGAAAGATGTGAACATAGGAAACTAATCAACTCTGTATCCAACAATGCATTTCCCTGCAGACTGTGTTGAGCAGAGTGAACAACATTATTGGAATAGCTTACAAGGATGACCCTACAATCTTTGCCTAGGAGTTAATGAACGATCCTCGTTGCCAAAGTGATCCTTCAGGGAGGACCATCCAGGTCAGCATATATGAAAATTTTGCCTGCACATTTTAAGGGATATTTTTTCATATTAGTTAATGGTTTTTCTAAATTGGTCAGTTTGAACTAATATACTTCACTCGTTGGGATCTGCTTGGTACAGAGTTGATTAGTTTCATGTGTTCACATATTTCTACAAAGGGTTCCATGTATGCACCTAATTAGACAGAGACAAACATTTGTAAACATTTGGATTTATTTTTGGGAAAAAACCTTTTCCTATTTGGAATTCAAGAAGAAAAATATTCAAAATAGACATCCACATACAACACTTTCTCTCTCACTTTTTTAGGCAAGTAAACGATAGCAGTTTGATGGAATTAGACTACACATATTTTCCCTTCCCATTTAAGCAATCAGATAAACAATTTCAGCAGATCTCAACAGTTCTAAGGCTTTGCACGATGGGCTTGTATATAGGTTTCTGCTCCTAAGGGTGGCAGGCCTAATCAGAAACCTCAAAATTCTCCCTCATTCCTTAAATATCACATCCAGTTCTTCAAAGAAAGGGCACTGTCTTCCATTGTCCAGCTCTGAGGTTTCTTTTCCCTGATTATATAAGGCTCATTGGCATCAGAGCTCTATAACATATTAACAAGAAGGGCTATGAATTTCAAAGTTTGGACTTGATCCAAAGAAACATTGTAGGTCATCACAGAGTTCCATAAATAGATCAAACTGGAAGAAATATGGTAACAAACTGAACAAGAGGCTTTCACCAAAAAACGGGTCACAAGACAGAATTTCATTGTTTCTTACAAAAAGATTAGTAGAGTGCTATGGGCCCACAAACAGGAAATGGTAAACAGAATGGGAAATCGAATTTCATAAGTGTCTCTAACGATGATGGAATTTTTCCAGAAAAGTGACCCATAGTGATGCTATTAACACCAATAAAATTATAAATATATTCATTCATTTAATGGTGTAATTGTAAACACAAGTTCAATGTTATCCTGATTTATATTGCAAGCTAGCTTTTTCAATGAAATTATGAACATGGAAAATGACATCAACATAAATAGATTGGGCTCTAAAATTAGAGGCTTTCAACACTGATTTTTGCTCCTTTGCTCCTTTGGAATATCATTTTCATTTTTCTTGGGATATAAATTATCATAATTTTTTTTTCCATTGGGACTTCACTTTTGAAGAGGCAAACTCCATGCCGCTAGGCTAGATCCAAATCCTATATCTCGTTGCTTTGTAAACTATGGAAATCTATGGCAATCAAATTCCTCATAATTACATTGCTGGTTGCAAATATTGCATTTGAGGGGCACAGGTCTTCAAGGCGGGCTCATTCCTCCATTGAATACAAGGCATCGATGCCCTCCTTCATTCACCCCTTTCTACATAACCCATTGATTTTTATTACATAATGTTGCTTTCACCAAAAAATGGGTCACAAGACAGAATTTCATTGTTTCATACAAAAATATTAGTAGACTGCTATGGGCAAATTGAATAACAGGCCATAGAAATGATGTTTTCGTCTATGGGCTTGGAATACTTTTTTGTCATTGTTTATTGTTTGAATAAAATATGAGACTGTATGACCTAGGAAAAAAAGACATCCCTATCATGCCCAGAAGGTGCTATTGTTCTCTGGATAAGTTTTAAAAACTTTTGCTTATCTTCACCATTTTGTGGCACTCTCCAATGGGCAATCATAGGCTAATTTTTTCTACAACGGTTAGCAGGTGACCTGTACCATTTGGCGGTTCTTGCAAGGAAACAATCTTGCATATACCTAAAGAGCTTGACTTGCAAATCTCATGTTTTATGTCACTTATCTAGACTCCTCATAAGTGATAGTTTCTCAATCTGTGGATTTACAACCAGTATTGAATCTAGAAGGGTTGCTATTTGGCAGTTGCGAATGAATCTTTACAGAACAACAAAAATGTTGTCATATTTTATGTGATTTGTCTTCATTTCATGTGTATTTTCATAAGTGTCTCTAACGATGATGAAGTTGTTCTAGGAAAGTGACCCATAGTGATGCTATTAACGCCAATGTTGTCATGTTTTATGTGATTTGTCTTGATTTGATGTTATCCTGGTTTGTATTGCAAGCTAGCTTTTTCAATGAAATTATGAAGTTGGAAAATGACATCAACATAAATAGATTGGGCTCTTGCTCCTTTGAAATATCATTTTCATCTTTCTTGGGATAGAAATTATCATAATTTTTTTTCCCAAACTCCATGCCCCTAGGCTAGATCCAAATCCTATATATCTCATTGCTTTGTAAACTATGGAAATCTATGGTAAACTAATTCCTCATAATTATATTGCTGGTTTCAAATATTTCATTTGAGGGGCACAGGTCTCCAAGAAGGCCTCATTCCTCCACTGCTTTTTAGTACAGAATATTGCTTACTGTTGTTGTTACTGGAGGGTGCAGTGTCACCTACGTGTCAATTGGAGTATTTGAGCTGCAAGAATATCAAGGTGAAGTGACCTGGTAAATAATACATTTAGGAATCCAACAATTTACTGAAGGAAAACTGTAGAAAAATTGGTAGCTGGTAGAAATCAACTAATCTGTGGAAACAGTGAGCGTGAAATGTACTGATTCTAGATAGTAAAGTGTGCTTCTGTTGTCCAAATTGGGAAAGAAATTATAGTGACTGAAACTGAATCAAAGAGAAAAATGATGTTGTGGTGTTGAGAAATGAGATTTGGAGAACATATTCAAGATTTTAGTGGCAGCCTCACTTATTGGATCCAGGTCTACTGATAAGTGGCAGGTCAACCAATGCAGGCGTACAATCAAGCCATCAAATTTCTTCATCTTTCAGGCCATCAAATTCCTCCTCTAAATCAGAAAATTTGTTAACATGTCATATATTTGTATTAATGAAGAAAATTTCATGTATTAATGAAGAAAATTTCATCTTTCTGTTTCATGAGTTATATTCTGTTTTCTTTTTTCCCTTCATGTAAAAAAACTACAATTACTTCAAATTATTAATTCACAAACAATACTCCTATCGGCCTCTCTTTGCAGTACTTGGTATTCCTCTACAACTTTGTTTCTAGATTGAATTGTAAATTGTGCAATAATTTTATTAAGCAACCATACTAAAACATCCTTGTCATTTAATTCTTTGGGTAAACTCCTGGCGTAAAATGTTAAATTTTCAGACCATGGTAAGTGGGTTTTACGATTACCTTGACAGACTCATGGTTTGGCTCTAAAATAGTGAATGAGCAACCATAACAGTAAAAGGGAAGGTTTTCTCTACAATGCAACATCTCTACAAGGCCTTCTGTGATGTTGTTGCCCTCCATCTTGGCTCTGGGGACATTGCTGATCATTTCCATGGCAGCTATGCATGTTTTCCTTTTAATAGAATTTGTTGTATTGGGATTGGCCTGTCTTTGGGTTTCTGCTTCTGTTTTCTAATAGAATTATTAACAGACGAGAAAAGCAAGCAGCTGCTCTTACAGTCATTGACTCACAAACTTTTAGCAGTTTTTCCTTTCTGTTGGGTTTGTTGATGTAGATTCTGTCATTTGTAGCCCAATTTCAAGGCAGTTTCAGTTAGCTAATTTTGAGGAAATAATGCAGTAGCAGTAACAACACATTGTACTGAGAGTTTAATGAAAGCTGAAGAAGAGAAAAACTAGCTTAATGCAGCCATGCTTAATAGTGACAAGCATACAAAGGAAACTGCAACATGGACAATATTGTAATAAGGCTGATGTCAATGATGGTAGCTGAAGAAGGAGCTCCTACAACAGGGCCACAATAATCTTTTTCTTAGAATATACATTTATGTTATGATTTACTTCTTGAAGATGGCTATTTACTTCAGAGTAGATATTTGCATTTCTTCTTTCATGTACTTTGCTTTTTGCTAGGTAACAAGATTCTTGGATTTTGACCAAAGAATTACTTCGATTTTTACTAATGAAGGTTGGTTTCAGATTCCTTGGTTCTTCTGAATAATCACAACCAACTGAACAATATTGCTTCTTTTGTTTGTTCTGCTAGCCTTTTTTTAACAACTAACAGTGATCACAAATCTTAGATCACTTTTGGATCTCAGACTGTTTAATTATAAAGGTTCCTACACAACTCATCGAATAAGTCTCTACCTGCATAATTGAGAATTGAACAATAAGCCTGTTACTCCACAACTGAGAATTGAACATCATCTTTGTGCAAAATTCTACAAAATCTCCTTCATCTCAAAAACTACAATTACTTAAAATTGATAATTAACAAATGATACTCCTATCGGCCTCTCCTTGCACCTCCCGGGCCAACTGCTAGTATTTACATTTATATAAATTTTATTTTTTTTTAAGAAAAACACACTTGCCCTTTGTATTGACATGTTTTATAATTTTATAACTTACGTTTTTATATCATATGCATGGTATCTATTAAAAAAAATAGAGATTTATAGTAATTATTAATTATTTATATAATTCTCAATTACTTTTAAATTATAATTTTATAATTTACTTTTTAATATCATATACATGGTATCTATTGAAAAAAATAGGTGTATAGTAAATACTAAGTATTTATATACTTGTCAATTACTTTTGAATATAAAACTACAATGACTAAGAATATAAATCATTATTCTCTATATATAAAACATGGTTTCTTATTGTAAGAAAGTTATAAGCATGTATAGAATATTTATCTGTATTTTTTACTTTTCATTTTTTTAAGACGTAATTTTTTCAATATATAATATGCATTAGCATGTAATATTTTTTTTATAAGTTATATTTTAATGGTAATAACAAATATTTACATATAATACTAAATTATTGTCTTTTTCACTTTCGAAAAAAAAAAAAAAAACTAAAAAGAAATTCAAGAGTTAAAAAATAACAAGATTAATTGACTGACCAATATTAACACAGAGTGAGTTCCACCAAAGGGGAAACTAGTAGCAATAGACAAAAATAGAAGCCTTATTCAGTTGCAAAGTTTGATCCAATAGGAATATTAAACTAAAAATTGAGTTCAAGATAATCACGATTATAGCCTTGAGTGTTAACTGAAGTAGAAAGTGAGAAGATGAATATACATGGAAATAAAGTGAGATGAAATTACAAGCATGGTGGATGATTAGCAGAGCTAGCTTTACTAGTTAGACTTGCACATCAAGCATGAGGTCTCTAAGTTTGTCTAACCTATGCAAAATATTGACCTAAGACTCTCTCCTATCAACTAGATTTTTTTCTTAGCAACAACCAATATAAATAAACAATAAGCATATAATGATTTTGTCATTACCATGAATTACCTGTATCAAGAACCTAAGGTGAAATGGTAGCCATGACATCTGAATTAGGAGTGACCTATCTTTCAAGACATATTTCTTCCTCTACAAGATGAATTTCCTCTTGTATGTCCAAGGGCATGTTGGCATGGAAGCTACAAATTAAATATTATGCATGAAGGTGTTCCCTAGATTCCATTGAAGTGCAACAATAACCATTTCCACTTTGGAAATGAGATCTCTGGTGCATCATAGTTGTGAAAGGAACAATATGTCACATGAACTAGGGCTTAAATGAGAGGGAAGTTGCATAAGGCCCCCATGAAAAGGATATGCCATAACAATGTGGCATTCAACTTGCACCAACATCAAACTTGGGACCGTACCTTCTCTCTCTAAAAAATGACAATCCAGTGGTGAAACTCAATGATAAGGATTGGAGGCATCCCACCTAAGCACCATGTGACATTCTAGACACATGGTGGGTGAAGATTAGAGCAGAAGGAAGAAGAAATATAAGGAGGAGGAGGCACCACTAGCTAGGAATGAAGGACATGCTAGAGAGTTTACACATCTAAGGGACACATATAGCATAAGTTTTCCTAGGGGTTGAGGCCTCCCTCCTTGGGAGTAGATACCCCATAAATGTCCTTGGGTGGATGACATGTGGAGATAATAGCCATGGGAGGGCACATTAATCCCCAACCCCATTTAAATCACCACATGAAAGCCCCTTAAATATAAAAAATACAAACATCAATAAAAAATAATATTTCATATAAATTATAAACAAAACCTTTTGATGATGATGAAAATGATGATGATTAGCCTCCACTTAGACCAATCTAATTAACCTCCACTTAGATCAATTTGATTAACCTACACTTAGAACAATGTGTTCTACTTGAACTTAAGAGAGTAAGAGATTAATTGTGACTGTTTAATGATTTTATTTCTATAATAAAAAGGAAGGCAAAGAAGTTCTCCTATATCATTATAGTTTTGTTGACTTAACAAGTCAAGAAGGTCGACAGTGTGGATTTTTTTTTGGAAATGAGAACAAGTGTGAGTAAGAGTTGAGCAATCTAAGAGAAAGTGTGTTTCATCTTCAACCCTCTAAATATCGCAAAGGTGACAAATTATTTCATCTCAGAGTGTTTTGGGAATAAACTAACACATTGTTTCACTTCGAAGCTCATGAGAATTAGTTCTTATCTTTGCAATTTTTATTTTCTTCTTAGCACTGGTCAAGGAAAAAAAAAAAAATCTAGTTAGGTCGGGTTGCGTTAGGATCACGGAGCATCGAGAGAGATGGTGGTGTTTAAAGACACAATTTTTTTATTATTGGCCAACAAGACAATAATCATAGCAATTTTTTAGCCTGTACATAAGCTACATAAAATATGAATACCATGGGAAAAACCATGGGTGCATATATACTTGGAGCCAAAAAACCACAAGTAACTTGACCAAGTCAATTTTACTCAAACAACCCTAATAATCCCCACTTTAAACTTGACTCCGGGAGATTGACCTATCCCCACTCATGAACTGTCTCATCTGAGTTTTCACATTCCCCCTCCCTCCCCCCTACCTCCCCCTTCTCAAGCTAGGATACTATTACGCCTACCACCATAGTATCTCTCGAACTAGTCCATTCCACATCTTGAGGACTCCATGCACCACTTGCACTGCATGTATGCCTAAGCAAGCTCTTAAGGCCTTACAACTATGCATGTTCCTGCTCAACATGTTTCTCTAAAAATCAGGTCTTACAACTTCCTAGGGAAATTCCCTAGACAAAAACCCTTAATATATTCACACATCAAACATTGACTACTTCACTTTTACTACTCCATTTATTCCATATATGTTCTTTTCTCACATTCATACTACAACTCTCTCAACTTTTTATCTAGCTTGATGCATACCTTCACTATATCTTTCCCGATATTGCTCGATCCTAACTTTTCAACACCACCTGGTCCCATTAGCACATCTTCTATAAATTTAGTGGGCATCATTCTTCATTGTCATAATTGCATTCCATGATTTTTTTTTGGCACCTTTCATGATTTTCTTCATTCATATATTTTACTTGCCATTCTTACTTTATGCTAAACTCCAAGCTTTCATACTCACTAGGCTTTCATATTTACCACTATGCCTTTGAGATTCACTAGGGTTTAATATTGTATGTTAAGATCCTAGAGCATTGAGAGAGATGATAGTGTCTAAAAACATGACCCCAAGACAA
This sequence comes from Pinus albicaulis, assembly GCA_034641835.2. Classification (NCBI taxonomy): domain Eukaryota; kingdom Viridiplantae; phylum Streptophyta; class Pinopsida; order Pinales; family Pinaceae; genus Pinus; species Pinus albicaulis. The sequence continues at coordinate 1,614,099,285 of CM076581.1, forward strand.
TAATCATGTTTTTTTATAAATAAGTTACATTAAGCATGAATACCACATAACCACAATAACTTGACAGAACTTTTTTCAAACAACCCTAACAAGTTGATCATCACCTTTTCAATAAACTAATATAATAGAAATATATATATATATATATATATATATATAACATTTAATAAAACACATTCATAAAATAAAAATAATATTATTTATTAAAAAATAATATTTATTTTAAATGTAATAATTTTATGTAATTTTGATATAAAAAAATAATAAAAAAATTCACTAGCCACATAATTTCTCATATATATATATATATATATATATATATATATGAAATATTTAAATTTATTTGTTTATAATACCATTGATTCATCTAATAATAGTCTAGTTGCTCTGCGAAGTGAACGGCAGTCGTTTTGGGTTGCTCTGTTAGGTTAGTAGTCATAAATAGTACTAAAAGTAATTGAAAATAGTTTTTTTCTTCCAGTAATGAATGTGGCAGTTGCTTATAATTATGTCAGAGGTGTTTTCTTTGCTGGAGTGGGCTGATAAAACACTTCTCACTCCAGCCAATAAGAGAACTTTAGTATCGCCCTTCAGGCTAATAAAATTTTTCCACTTGTTTCTCCTCTATTAGCCTGTTAGCATAATTTCGGCAACTGTTTTCCTACCATATTTTTCTAGCATGTATTCAATTATGGATGGCTGGTCTTGGAGGTTGATCTGCAAGGGAATCTAGTAGTGAGAGAAGGTCTCATTTTTACAATCTCATGGTCATCAGCTCCAACCCTTTTAGCCAATCGACTTGCCTCAAAGAAAAATTTCACAGAATCCTCCATGTATTTGTTACCCTCTCTCACATTCATTTTCTTCCCAATCTCCTCTGGATAACTCTTGAGACTATAATCTTCATTCAATTGAGCCACCAGCTGCACCAGTTCCTCCTGAAATTCGTTTAACTTCGCTTCCTCGTTCACTCTGCTCTGCCTTATCTTTGGAGGGTTCGTCAATGTCTCTGCAATGGTATCCAAAACTAGATCAATGGTGTCACGAAGTTTGAGCATAAGTTGTAACGAAGCCTAATTCAATCAACAATTTTTTATGGTGAGATACAAGATTTGTTAATAATGTGCTAGAGTACCTGGGCAGTCTGTTCTTGGGCTGCTGTGCTTCTGTATGATAGCTTCAAAAGTTGCAGCCCACGTGTTTCTTCTGGTCAGCAAATCAGATTTGAGAATGAACAATTTCTTGATCGTGGCAGATATAGATGAATGCTCAGACTGAGACGATGGATATGGTCCATTCGGTTCATGTACCATTCCAGTAACATTTTTTTTCATATAATACTCACTTACCAGAGTATTATATATAGGAACAACCTCAGGTTTGAAGCCATTCATGACAGTCTGAGACATGTTGGGACCCCCCAAGGAAGTCGCCTGTTGTGCAAATCCGTTCATTGGTGCAGGATCCGTGGAGGTGTTCTCGGAGCCAAAAATCTGTTGAAATGTTACTTTCAATAGTGGCTGTGCAGAGCCACTTTCCATTTTTATTCTTCATTTTTTTCTCCTTCGGCTGCTTTCTAAAATGGATGAATAGTCAGTCTTAGTTTTGTTTGAATCGATGCAGTCCTTTAATTTGAAGAACAAATTCTTTTTATTTGTGTTCGGGGACAGACTCTATATTTGGAAAAACAAAGTACCTTTTGTTTTAAAAACACAGTGAACATTTTTTTATGTACATGGGCATTTTATTTTTTAAACCCCATGGCCCCCATAGGAACAATGTCTTGTTGATGATGGAGGTCCGATACATTCAACGCAATCGGAGGTATCACATATATAATACCACAGCCCTTTATAATCACCCTCCATATAAGCCGAGGTCCGCGGGTCCACAGACCACGCGGCAATAACATATTGCATTGTAAGTTTGAATCGGGAGCACTTTATTTTATGGCCTGATTACCATATATGAAAACTGGACCCGATCATATTATAGGTAGGAGTTTATTAGTTATCGCGGGTCCGATTCTTCATCGGATCAGGAGCATTTTAGTTTTGGCCCGATTGAACAGTGATTCAAAAGGCGGACCCGACGTGCTTTATTATGGCAGAGTTTATATTTGTTTTCGGGTCTGATCCTCAATTGGAATCAGAAGTTCAATGGTTGATCTTTTGTTTTTTGTTATAGTTCAGACCTGACGGAGTTTATCAAGCGGAATGGATATGTGTTTTTCACGTTACACTTGCCGCCTACATCAGCAACCCTCCGGCAGACACGATGAGGTTTTAGATGATGGATTTAATAATCCATCGCGCGCACAGAAACTTACATCAGCAAGCCCAGTTTTGTTACACGAAATATGGATTGTGATTTGGTTTAAAGTTCTTTGAAGTCAGGGCTCATCGCGTGATCAAAGTTTTGTGTCAAAGGCTTATTGAATCGTTTTAATGTTTTATATTGTAATGTTTTAAATTTACACTGCGGGTTTTATTAAGTGGGCCCCGACAGTTTTAAATTTTAAGTCTTAACATAGTTGTATTGTTATTATATGCGCGACATATAAATAGTTGAAAAGGCCCGAGAGCCTGTGTAATGTAATTTTGTTTTTTATGCATAGTAGTGCGTATTTTCAACAGAGAGACAGAGTGTTTGTTTCTAGCACAGCAGTGCATTGTTACTAAGAGACATAGTGTGTCTTTTGAGAGACAATGAGGTCTCCTCTGGCACTGCGTTTTGCAGCAGTCCAGTACTTTGTAACAGTTTGTTTTTAAGAGGAATAGAAGTTTTATAGTGTTGAAATTTTGTCCCTGTGAGTGAAATTTTATATTTCTCTATGTTAAAAGAGGAGAGTATTACTCTCTCCATTGTTATTATGGAATTTTCATATATTCCAACATGGTATCAGAGCTAGTCCAGGCTCTTTGAAGGTCACAGAAGCTGAAGGAAGGAGTTCTTTGCTGCAGCAGCTTCTCCAGCAGTGTGAAGACTCAACCAAAAAGAATCCAAGGTATTTCTCTATACAAATTTATTGTGTTACTATTGTAGAACAGTCAGTTATTTTAAATATATAGTCAAGTGTTTTTTAAGCATAGTTAAGAGTGCAAGAATGGCTGGAGCCAGCACTAGCATGGGTATTGGAAATACCCAGCTCCCACAATTTAATGGGAAAATTATGACTACTGGTCAATAACTATGAGAGCTTTATTGGCTTCCAAAGATTTATGGGAACTTTTTGAGGATGGCCTTTATGAGCCAACAGATAAAAATGAGCTTGATGATTTAACACAAGCAGAGAAGTAACTGCTGAAGAGAAATAAGAAGAAGGATTCAAGAGCCCTCTACTTTTTGTATCAAGCAGTGCATGAGAGTGTGTTTCCTAGGATAGCAACAACCAATAGATCCAAATAAGCATGGACAACTCTCAAGACAGCCTATCAAGGCATGGAAAAAGTGAAGACAACAAAACTTCAGTTGTTGAGGAGAGACATTGAGACTCTCTGCATGAAGGAGTCAGATAACATTGGCTCATTCTTCACTCATGTGATTGGAATGGTCACACAGATAAGGTCTCATGGAGAGACTCTTGAAGAAAAGAGGAATGTGGAAAAAATCTTGAGGAGTCTACCCTCAAGATTCAATGTGATTATCACCACCATAGAGGAGACTAAGGATCTCACAAATTTTTCAATGGATGAGCTACATGCATCATTGATGACCCATAAGCAGAGATTGGGTAGAAGCGAAAACTCATCTCTGGAACATGCCTTTAAGACCCAGATGTCTTTCGGAAGAGGAAGATGGTAAGGCAGAGGAGACAAAAGAGGAAGAGGCAGAAGCCAAAACAGAGGTGGAAGAAATAGTCTAGCAAATGCTCAAGGAAGGGGCAGCAATCCAAATCAGCATCAAGGCCAAGGCAGCAGCTAGCAAAGTGGTTAGCAGAATGCTCAAGGACAAAGGTATGATAAATCCAATGTCCAATGTCACTATTGTAAAAAATATGGACATTATGCTAATGAATGTAGAAAGAAGCAACATGATATGGGAAATAGAACAAATGCAAATTTTACTAGAGAAAATATCAGCCAAGAAAAAATATTTTTAGCTTGTAATATGGCTGAAGAAAAGAATGAAGACTTATGGTTTCTAGACTCTGGTTGTAGTAACCATATGATAGGAAACATAGCAATGTTTTCTATGTTAGATGAGAGTGTGAAGTCACAAGTAACACTAAGGATTGATAGTAAATTTTATGTTATGGGAAAGGGAGATGTAAATGTTTTAACAAGGAAAGGTGAAAAGAAATCCATAGCAAATGTCTATTATGTTCCAGGAATGAAGTGTAACCTCTTAAGTATTGGACAGCTTGTTCAAAAGGGGTACAATGTCTTTTTTGAAAATGATGTTTGCACCATGATGGATAAACCACCCAGAAAACAATGTATTGCTGAAGTGAATATGACAAGGAACAGGATGTTCCCTCTCAGAATGAGAGCAGATTTGAAAAATGAAGAGGAGATAGTAGCAGTGACACAAGAGGCTTTCCAAAGCGAACCAAAAGATGAGAATTGGTTGTGGCACTTGAGATTTGGACATCTCAACTTTGGAGGTCTTAACTTGTTGAATATAAAAGGAATGGTAAGAGGTTTACCATTGATAGATAAACCAGACAACCTTTGTGAAGGTTGTATCTTGGGGAAACAACACAAAGAAAGTTTTCCTTCCGGGAAAAGCATAAGGGCAAAGGCACCCTTAGATATTGTCCACTCAGATTTATGTGGACCGATGCAAACTCCATCACTTGCTGGTAGCCACTATATGTTAACATTCATAAATGATTTTACAAGAAAAAATTGGGTTTACTTTTTGAAAAACAAAAGTGAAGTGTTTGAAATATTTAGCAATTTCAAAGCACTTTTTGAGAGCCAAAGTGGGCTGCATATCTCTCCCAATGACTCTTGGCCTTCCTTATTTCCTAATATTAAATAATATACAATATTGAATATTCACACCCATCCCAAAGGATTAGGTGTCAACATTCCCCCCTTTAATCCGAAGGGATGTTGGTGAGTCCAAGCATTGATCTGAACTTTTCAAACTTTTCTCTTCCAAGTGCTTTGGTGAAGATGTCAGCAGTTTGCTCATTTGTTGAACAATGATGTAGATGGATGGTTTTGGCCTGAACATGATGTCGAATTAGATGGTACTTTGTATTGATGTGCTTTGTTCGATCATGGAACTTTGGGTTCTTGGCCAACTTTATTGCAGAAGTGTTGTCGATCATGAGTGGTGTGGAGTACATTTGTTTCATCTACAAATCTTCCAGGATTTTCTGGAGCCACACAATTTCCTTTGTTGCTTCAGCTGCTGCCACATATTCTACCTCGGTCGTGGAATCTGCTGGAACTGACTGTTTGCGTGATCTCCATGAGACAGCTCCTGATCCAAGACTCATGGTGTAACCTGTAGTAGACACCCCTGTTTCTTTGTCACCATCAAAGTTTGAATCAGAGTATCCGATCAAGCTGAAGTCGCCTACCTGTGTATATTTGAGTCCAAAGTCTTGAGTCCCCTTCAAGTACCTTAAAACTCTTTTTGCAGTAGACCAATGTCCTTCACAAGGTTTTTGCATGAACCTTGAGAGGATTCCAACAACAAATGAAATGTCAGGTCTGGTGGTGGTAAGGTAGATAAGACTTCCTACAAGCTGTCTATACTTAGTTGCATCCTCAAATTCCTTCCCTTCAATAGATGTGAGCTTCAAGTTTTGTTCCATTGGAGTGCTTAAGGGTTTACATTCATCCATGCCAAATTTGTTCAAGAGATCTCCAATGTACTTCTTTTGAGAAAGAAATATGAATTTAGGATGTTGAATTACTTCAATACCCAAATAGTAATGAACATGACCCAAATCAGCCATTTCAAAACCTTTCTTCAACTCTTTCTTCATGGATGCAATATAGCTCTCATTGTTTCCTGTTATCAAAAGATCATCTACATATACCACAAGATATACAACTATTTTTCCAACTTTCTTAACAAACAAAGTTGCATCATCAAGATCAAAATGTTTGAAGTCAAGTTTCAGAAGATGCTCGGTCAATTTCTCATACCAGGCTCGTGGTGCTTGCTTGAGGCCATACAAGGATTTTATAAGCTTGCAAATTTTGTGTTCTTGACCCTTTACCACAAATCCTTCTGGCTGGGACATATAAACTTTCTCCTTTAGATCTCCATTCAAGAAGGCTATTTTTACATCCATCTGATGGACTTTCCATCCATTCTGAGCTGCTAAGGCAAAGAGAGTCCGGATGGTGGTCCATTTTGCTGTGGGAGCAAAATTTTCTTCATAATCGACTCCTTATTTTTGTGCAAAACCTTTTGCCACAAGCCTGGCCTTGTGCTTGTCAAGTGAGCCATCTGCTTTGTACTTGTTCTTGTAGACCCACTTACAGCCAATTGGTTTTGTTCCCAAAGGCAGATCAACCAGCTTCCAAGTGCCATTCTTTATCAAGGCATCATACTCCTTCTGCATCGCTTCTTTCCATTCATCATGAGAAGCGGCTTATTTGAAGGAAGTTGGTTCATGATCTGTAGACAAACTCAATTCACAGTTATAAGCAATATCCATATCAACAGGGGAATCAGAATTATCTACATCACCTTTGATTTGTTGAGTGGAACTTCTTGTTCCTGTTTTTCCAACCTCATCAGGATGAACATTCTCCAGTGTCTTTGTTAGCCATTTGGGAGGACCTTTCTGAGATGGCCCAGGCTGGTCATTTGATTGAGTTGGGATTGATTCAAGATTCAATCTCCCAATTCTGCCAATCACATCATCCAATGTGTCATCCGTGGTTGTTTCTTCATGTGGGGGAGAGAGTGCTTCAGGACATGATTCCACAGTTTGATTCAATATCGGAATCCCCCCTTCAAGATGTGGAATCACATTATCAAATTCTTGGAAAGACTTTGCATGTGTGAATCTATCTAGGCGATCAAGTTGCCGCTCAACAACCTTGTCACTCTTGGAAGATTCAAGAAATATGACATCTCTTGCTATTACAAATTTCTTATTTGCTTCATCATATAGACGATATCCTTTGGAGGTATTGGAGTACCCCAAGAAGATACATTTTCTGCTTCTAGCACCAAGTTTGTTCCTTTGACCCTTGGGTATCAAGGCATAACAGGTGGACCCAAAGACCCTGAAATGCTTTACCGAAGGAATGTGTCCATGCCACATTTCAAAAGGAGTTTTGTTTCTAATTGAACTTGAAGGACACCTATTCTTTATGTAAACAGCACATAGAACTGCATCAGCCCAAAACATCAATTTCACATTCTTGAAAAATAACATGGAGCGAACCATATTTAGGATAGTTCTGTTCATTCTTTCAGCTACACCGTTCTGTTGGGGATTATATGGCACAGTTGTTTGATGTTTGATTCCATGTCGACGAAGATAATTTTCAAATTCGTTTGAAGTGTATTCTTTTCCATTATCAGTACGTAGAGAGCCAATATGTGTTTGTGCATCATTTTCAATCCATGCATGAAATTTCTTGAAAGTTTGAAAAGCATCAGACTTATTCTTCAATAAGTAAATCCAACACATTCTGGTGTAGTCATCAATAAATGTCATCATGTATTTGTTTCCATTTGCACAAGAAATAGGCATAGGGCCACATAAATCTGAATGAACAAGCTCAAGTTTTCTATGTGCTCTGGAGTGTGAATCATGAAATGGCTGTTTGTTATGCTTTCCTAGAATACAAGCATCACATTCTGATTTGAGGAGTTACCTCCTGGTTTGACGAAGATAATTTTGAAATTCATTTGAAGTGTATTCTTTTCCATTATCAGTACGTAGAGAGCCAATATGTGTTTGTGCATCATTTTCAATCCATGCATGAAAATTCTTGAAAATTTGAAAAGCATCAGGCTTATTCTTCAGTAAGTAAATCCAACACATTCTGGTGTAGTCATCAATAAATTTCATCATGTATTTGTTTCCATTTACAGAAGCAATAGGCATAGGGCCACATAAATCTGAATGAACAAGCTCAAGTTTTCTATGTGCTCTGGAGTGTGAATCATGAAATGGCTGTTTGCTATGCTTTCCTAGAATACAAGCATCACAATCCTTAGGTTTTCTAGGAATTATAGGCAGTCCATTAACACCATTTTTCTTCAACAAACGAAGGTTGTCATAGTTTAAGTGTCCAAATCTAGCATGCCATAAAAGACTTGATGGGAATGTACCTTCATCATGATGTGAACTGAATGCAAAGTTTTGAGCATGAGCAGATGAACCTTTCAGCTTCAAGAGTCTTCCTTCTTCTATTCCCTCCATGACAAGTGAGTGATCTGATGCTTTTCTGACCTCTGCCTTGCCATCAAACAAGTGAATTGAGTGTCCTTGCTGCCGGATTTCGACCAGGGACAACAATTTTCTCTTCAACTCAGGGAGGTATAGAACCTCATGTAGGATATGATCAGGAAGACCAGGCAGTTTAAGCCTGACTGTGCCAAGCCCTGATGGCTTGAGTTTGGATTTATCTGCGAAATATATTGCTCCATCAACTTTGTTAGTGAATTCTTCAAAAAAATCTTTTCTAAATGTCATGTGACATGTTGCTCCTGAATCTAGCAACCAATCATCTCTCCATGAAGTAAATGAAACATCAAATAGGTTTTCAGCTACTCCATTGTTACAATGTGCTAGAACAGAATGAGCTGATTCAGGTGGTTTACCTTTGTCTTTGTCATTAGTTTTACCTTTGCCTTGATTTCTTTGCTGCTAAGCTTTAGATTGTCTGCCCCCCTTTTTTCTGAATTTTCTTCTTCCTCTTCTGCCATCTCTTCCTCTGGATGAATCTGAAGTATGTCTCTTTTCTCTCTGTGCCAAGTATGCAGCCTCTTTCGAAGATGAAGGGACTGTCATCTTCTTTTGAAGGAGGAGAGAAAAAAAACTTTGCTGGAGAATCTCTTTTGAAGGAGAGAAAACAAAAAAACTCTTTGCTGGAAAATATACTCAGTTTAAAAGGATAGAAACTCTTTTTCTAAAAGACTGAATTTAAAAAACAAAAAAAAACTCTTTGCTAAAAACTGAATTCTGAACCAAAAAATATATATGTATTTTTTGTTTTGTTTGGAGAAAAAAAATTTGTATGAGTAGCAGTTTTATGAAAAGGGAGGGCGATATCAATGTTATGGGAGGGCGGTATTATGAAATGTAAGAAGTGGGTGGTATTGAAAGATGGGAAGGGTGTATGGGCAGTATTATGAAATGACAGCACTGGAGATGTATAGAAGGCGGTAATATGGTGGTAGCGTTCTATATATGACAGCGTATAAATTACAGCGTAATATATATGAGGAGGGGTACTGTTATAACAGAGGGCAGTGTTATAACAGAGGAGGGGAGCGGTATTACAAGGTGGAATATGTGATAGCACTGGAGGAGGGCGGTATTATAATATATGAGAGTGGTATTAAATATATACACCATGTATTGTGTCAAAGACAGACAGCGTATTATTCTATGGACAACGTTGGTTCTACAAACTGCGTGGAGGTATTACAAACTAGGATGTAAACCAAACGGCGTATTATAACATGTAGAAAATAAATGACAGAGCGGACATATTACATAGCGAATAGTGGTATTTATATGACAACGTATAAGTGAAAAGTCGAAGCGTTATGGTAAGGCATGTTACAGTCAAGGCGAGTTCTGCGTTGAGTCGTGGGTGATACAGTCGGTGTTATTACATATGACAGGCGGACAGAATGAAAAATGGAGGGCGATATATATATGGAGGACTGGTAATATAAAGTGGAAATGGTATTAAAGGATGGGGTTGAAATAGTGGTATTGTATAGGAATGGTGACAACGTATTATATGTGAATTGTGAGGGGTTAAGAGTGTACGCAGAGGGAGGTGGTCCGCGTAGGTTTGGGGTGAGTGCAGCTGCGTGAGGGGGTTGGGGAGTTAGGGCGTGGGGAGGGGAGGGCCATGGAGAGGGATGAGGCCACTGATGTAGTTGGCGTGGGGATGGTGGGGAGAATTAGCAGTGAGGGGGCGCTGGTGTATGGGGAGAGATAGCAGTGAGGGAGCGCTGGTGTATGGGGAGAGATAGGTAATGGGAAGTGAGAGCGTTGGGAAGAGTAGGTAATGGGAAGTTGAGTTGAGTGAGAAGGCGTTGGGAAAGGAGAGGGAGAAGGAGGTCGAGAGGACTGTTACAAAAAAATTTGGAATAGGATCTTTGCAGGACTGCAGAGGGAGGCTGCAATTTGCAGTGTTCCAGGAACTGCAGGATTGCAGAATCTTCAGGAGCTGCAGGAGCTGCAAATGTCAGAGCTATGCAGAGATAAAAAAAAAATGCAGAATAACAGTATAGCAATAAGTAGGAGCAGCAAAAACTATTATTAAAAACCGACTGAGAAAAGGAGAGGGAGTTACACCACAGGCAGAAATGCCAATACTGGGACTGGCTCTGATACCATGTCAAACCAGGAGGTAACTCCTCAAATCAGAATGTGTCATTGAATGAAGAATGAACATGCATTTATACATGGAGGTGAGGCTATTGGGATTCATCTCCCAATGACTCTTGGCCTTCCTTATTTCCTAATATTAAATAATATACAATATTGAATATTCACACCCATCCCAAAGGATTAGGTGTCAACAATATCAAAGTCCTAAGGATTGATAGAGGAGGTGAGTATATCTCTAAATATTTTCTACATTTTTGTAGAGAAAATGGGATACACAAGCATTTTACAACTAAATATACTCTGCAGCAAAATGGAGTAGCCGAAAGGAAGAATAGAACCATAATGGACATCGTAAGGAGTATGTTAAAGGCAAAGAATTTTCCTAATGATTATTGTGTTGAAGCTGTACATTGTGCAGCATAAATTTTGAATAGGTGCCCTACAAAAGCAGTTATGAAAAAAGTGCCAGAAGAGGCATGGAGTGGCACAAAGCAAGGTGTCACACACATGAAGGTTTTCAGATGTGTGGCTTATGCACACATTCCGGATCAGCTAAGGAAGAAGTTGGACAACAAGGGGGGAAATTGTATTTTCATTGGATACAGTGAGGAATCCAAAGCTTATAGGTTGTACAACCCATCCACCAAGAAGTTTATTGTGAGCAGAGATGTTCAGTTCATTGAGGAGGAAGCTTGGGATGGAAGCATAGAGAAAACAGTGAATGTTAAACACTGTTTGTCTCATGATGGAGATAATGATGAGTTGGCTGAAATACATCTCCAAACAGTAGCACCAACACAAGGGCAGCAAGAGACACCCTTGAGGAGAAATGAAAGTGCTTCTCCAAGCACACCACAAGGAGGAAATACAAGTACTTCTTCAATCATTTGTACACCTAATGAAAGAGGTAAGAATTTCAGAAATTTGAATGACATTTATGAACAAGAGACATCAAATGAAGGTATGAATTCCTTGTTTGTTTTATATTTTCATGTTGATGATCCTATCCACTTTGAAGAAGCTATTAAGGATAATAAATGGATAGAAGCTATGGATGAGGAGATTAATGCCATAGAAAGAAACAAGATTTGGGATTTGATTGAACTCCCAAAAGGTAAAGATGTCATTGGAGTTAAATGGGTCTACAAGACCAAGAGTAATGCTGAAGGAAAAATAGAGAGACACAAGGCAATACTTGTTGTCAAAGGATATAATTAGAAGCATGGGATAGACTATGAGGAAACTTTCGCACTGGTTGCTAGAATGGAAACCGTGAGAGCAGTGATGTCCATAGCAGCACAAAACAAGTGGAAAGTTTACCAAATGGACGTGAAGTCAGCATTCCTAAGTGGAGTGTTAATGGAAGAGATTTACATTGAACAACCTCTCTGTTACGAAAAGAAAGGCTAAGAGCACAAAGTGTGCAAGTTGAAGAAAGCTCTTTATGGGCTAAAGCAAGCGCCAAGAGCGTGGTACAGTATGATAGAATCCTATCTACTGGAAAATGGATTTGAAAAGTGTGAGGGAGAACCCATCCTCTACATCAAAGAAAAAGATGGTAAAATGTTGATTGTGGTTTTATATGTTGATGATGTTATTTTCACAGGTAATGATGATTACCGTATTGAAAATTTTAAAACAGTCATGAAAGAATAATTTGAAATGATTAACATGGGTTTGTTGAAATACTTCTTAGGAATATAAGTAGAACAAGATGAAAATGGGATTTTTATCTCATAGGAAAAATATGTTAATGAAGTTCTTGAAAGATTTAATATGCAGGAGAGCAAAGCAGCAATCACTCCCACAGTGATGGGATTAAAACTCAACAGAGAGGACAGCAGCAAGGATTTTGATCCTAGCTTGTACAAGAGCATAGTTGGCAGCGTCATGTATTTGACTACAACTAGGCCCGATATAATGCATGATGTTAGTTTGATTTCCAGATTCATGGAGAAGCCAAAGGATGCACATTGGCAGGTAGCGAAGAGAATTCTAATGTATGTTAAAGGAACCAAAAGGTATGGCATTTTATATACTTCTTCGGAATGTTCATATTTAGTTGGATACACTGAGAGTGATTGGGCTGGAAGTGTAGATGATCAGAAGAGCACTTCCGGTTATGTTTTTCTCATGTGTTCAGAAGCCATTTCATGGGCTTCTAAAAAACATCCCATTGTAGCGTTGTCTACAGCAGAGGCAGAATATGTGGCAGCTACAACAACAGCGTGTCAAGCAATTTGGATGAGGAGGATGCTAAGAAGTTTGTGCCAAGAGCAGGCAAAAGGAACTGTGATTTTTTGTGACAATAGCTCAGCAATTGCATTATCTAAGAATTCAGTGTTTCATAAGATAACGAAACACATTGACACAAAATTTCATTACATCAGGGAATTGGTAAACAATGGAGAAATTTTTTTGGAACACTGCAGAACTCAAGAGCAGTTTGCAGACATTCTGACCAAGCCATTGGGACATAAGAGTTTTGAATTTTTGAGAAAATGCCTAGGTATGACTGATAACCCAGCAGTTGAAAGTAAGGGGGAGTGTTGAAATGTTACTTTCAACAGTGGCTGTGCAGAGTCGCTTTCCATTTTTATTCTTCAATTTTTTCTCCTCAAGCCGCTTTCTAAAATGGATGAACAGTCAGTCTCAGTTTTGTTTGAATCGACGCAATCCTTTTATTTGAAGAACAGAGTCTTTTTATTTGTGTTCAGGGACAGACTCTGTATTTGGAAAAATAGAGTACCTTTTGTTTTAAAAACACAGTGAACATTTTTTATATACGCAGGTGTTTTATTTTTTAAACCTCGTGGTCCCCATAGGAACAGTGTCTTGTTGATGATGGAGGTCTGATGCATTCAATGCAATTGGAGGTATCATATATATAATGCCACAGCCCTTTATAATTGCCCTCCACATAAGCCAAGGTCTGCAGGTCCACAGAACACGCGGAAATAACATATTGCATCGCAAGTTTGAATCAGGAGCACTTTATTTTATGGCCTGATTACCATATATGAAAACCAGACCCGATCATATTATAGGCATGAGTTTATTAGTTATCGCGGGTCCAATTCTTCATCGGATCGGGAGCATTTTAGTTTTGGACCGATTGAAGAGTGATTCAAAAGGCAGACCCGATGTGCTTTATTGTGCCACATTTTATATTTGGTTTCGGGTTCGATCCTCAATTGGAATCGGAAGTTCGATGGTTGATATTTTGTTTTTTGTTAAAGTCCGGACCCGACGAAGTTTATCAAGCAGAATGGATATTTGTTTTTCGCATTACACTTTCCACCTACGTCAGCAACCCTCTGGCGGACGTGATGAGGTTTTATATGATGGATTTAATAATCCATCGCGGGCATAGAAAATTACGTCAGCGAGCCCAGTTTTGTTACGTGAAATATGGATTGTGATTTGGTTTAAAGTTCTTTGAAGTTCGGGTGCATCGCGCAATCAAATTTTTGTGTCAAAGGTTTATTGAATCGTTTTAATGTTTTATATTGTAATGTTTTAAATTTACACTGCAGGTTTTATTAAGTGGGCCCCGACAGTTTTAAATTTTAAGTCTTAACATAGTTTTATTGTTATTATATGCACGACATATAAATAGTTGAAAAGGCCCAAGAGCGTGTGTAATGTAATTTTGTTTTTTATGCACAACAGTGTGTATTTTCAACAGAGAGATAGAGTGTTTGTTTCTAGCATAGCAGTGCGTTGTTACTTAGAGACAGAGTGTGTCTTTTGAGAGACAGTGAGGTCTCCTCTGGCACTGCGTTTTGCAGCAGTCCAGTACTTTGTAACAGTTTGATTTTAAGAGGAATAAAAGTTTTATAGTGTTGAAACTCTATCCCTGTGAGTGAAATTTTATATTTCACTATGTTAAAAGAGGAGAGTATTACTCTCTCCATTGTTATTCTGGAGTTTTCATATATTCCAACAAAATCTGCTCTTGTATGGCCTGAAATGAGTGCCCCGGGTCCGGATCCACATACTCTGCCTCTTCTTTGAAGAAAAGACTCGTAGAATTGGGATCGGTGGTGGATATGGGATTCGACTCCTGGCCTGTGACTCCCTCGATTTGTGGATTCAGGCGCTTCATCCAACCCAACATGTGGTCGAAAGATCGATTCTCCACAAGAATGACTATTGTCTTTATGGGGCCGTTAATGCTAGAAGTCCCTGCCCCAACTATACCCAACACGCAGCACATAATTAATGCCGATGTCGCCCATCTCGCCATCTCCTTGCAGCTCTTGCATTTCATCTCTTTGTTCAGCTAGAACTATTTCCGAGGCAGGCGCGTTACTTTTTCTGAGAGTAGTGTGCAAGGATCGAACTATTTAATGGAGGTCTGTGTTGACAAAGGGGAAGCAAGTAATTGAGATGTGAGCAGGAAAGAAGTGTGATGTGAGCAAGAAATATGCGTGACACTAATATGAATGGGACTCGAACTTGGGACCTGTCAGTTGCAAATGCTGGCCAGGCATGCCTTTGGCACTCTTGATTGAATAGTGGGAAAAACCGTGGGCGAGTCATGTGCAGAAATTTCATTATTTTTTTTATTTCAGTGAGGTGGCAAAGGCTGCACTCACCATTCTATTTTTTATTTTTCAAATAAATGTATGTTTAGACTTTGGAGGGTGGAGTACGCTTTGCAAATCACGGGGAAATGAATAAATGCTTAATGTGACAGCCCAGACCATTTACATTAACACATTTTGCATAAACATCAACTTCATATTCTCGTAAATATCAATTTGCCAAAATAGCTTGCATGCGGCAAGTTTAACTATAACTTTAATTAGAATGTCTAGATTGATGATGATAAATTAGAATGTTCATTTTTATTTATTTAAATTTAAATTTGTAAATAATAATAAAAAAAACTAATCTCAATAATAAATCACACAAGTTAATTTTAAAAATAAATTAGTTAGACAAAATTCCACTAGGTTTTTCCCTATATTTATAAACTTGATTTTTTTAGATATTTATGCTCTCCTAACTCATTGAGAATCACCAAGCAATACTTTGACTCATTCTATATGTTGTAATTTAATGTAGTGCCTTGTAAACATTTTGACTAGATCAAATAAAATACAAATAAAATAAAATGAAATAAAATAATTAATAATTATAATTATTAATAAAAAAATTTAACTAAGTCAAATTATATAAAATAAATATAAAATTAGTAATTAATAATTATATTTATAAATACTAGAGGACCTTATTTTGCAGCAAAGCTGTACATAGAATCGTCGGGCTTCCCTCGCACTGGAGGAGGTCCCCAACAATGGGTCATCCGGGAGGCCCTGGAGGAGATTGCCAACAATTGGTCATCCGTGAGGCCCTCGAGGCAGCCTGCCTGTGCCATTTCTTGACAAATTATTGACCTTTCAAACCAACTATAATGTCATTAAAATCATTACATAATACCAAAAACCACTAATTTCCTTCATCACTCAAGTGTTCTCCAACAAACCCAAAAGCAAAATGGAGTTTAGACTTCAGAGAAATCAGTAGACTGGGTGTGACCATATACAAACATATCTATATGGTGACGTGACCCAACTGGGATGCCTTTTCAACAAAATAAAGCATTGTGAGGATAGTTCAGTTATTACGTCAATAATTGGAGTGAAGGGTTGTCATTTCTGCCTTCTTTTTTTCCTACAATATTTTTTTTTCTTATAAAAAACATCGACTTATTTTGAAGTCAAAGAAAGAGATTAATTTCTCTTGGTTCCGTAGGAATCCGATCACAAATCATACTATATTTTACATTCTTTAAAATATGTATGGAATTTAAAATTTCCATATATTTTACTTAATTATTGTTTTCCACATTCCCCACTCTCGAGGTTACTTTGCACCTTTCGGTGCAAATGCTAGTTAATTTGTATTGGATCCCAAACAAAAATTACTACGCTCATGATTTGACATTATATATATGATTTCATCATTTTTCTGAAAATATTTAAGTTTATTTGTTTATAATACGATTTATTCATTAATTGATATTCTAATTGCTGTGCAAAGTGAATGGCGGCCTTTTTGGTTTGCAGTTTTTATTTTAATGTAAATTTAGTGGTGGTTTCCGTGATTCTCAATGTCCCAATGTCCCGCATTTCCGGTATTTTAATGTTAACTTTGCGGTAATTTCCGTCATTGTGAATGTGCCGTGGCTATAACGTGGCTGTCGTCAGCGTGAAGAGGAAGTTCGTGTTGCTTAGTTTTCCACATCTTATTTATATATATTTTTATATGTCTTTTGTAAGTCCGTGTTTCTTAATTTTCCACATTTTATTTATATTTTTTTTCTATTTTTTCTATCTTTTTTTTCTGTTTTAAAGTTTTTTTTATTTGCTTTAAAATTTAATAGAGATAAGATGGGTTGGAATCACAGGTTTGAATTTTGAATAGTGCATAATTTAAGTGTCTTTAAAACTTTTTATAATATTAAATTCATATATAAAATCAAAAACACATTATAAAAAATTTAAAAGCTTTGTAAAATAATTTAGTCTCCGCCACTTAAGCTAGAAATTATGTTTTGAGAAAAAGAAGATATAAAAAGTCCTAGCATTATACATTAAAAAAAATAAAATACAAAAGATGTGATGGAGATCAATATCTTTATTACCCATGATATTATATAAATTCAGTGTCTTATTGCAACCTTAATAACAACCTTTGCCTATGTATATGTAACACTCCTCAATGAAATTAAATCATAAACATTTACTTTAAGTTACATTCAATTATTTGTGTTGAAGACCGTAAAATGCAGTAAAACTTTGTATTGATTGTTCCTTGTTTTGAATTGAATAATAATTATAGTAATAAGAATTTCAGAATTGAAAAACATTGACTGGGAAAAACGAATTTCAAAACTCCAGTGTAGTTAGAAACAATTACGTACTCCTCTAATGATAAAAGGAAATCTCACTGAGGAGAAGGGGGTTCTGTTTCGAGAAAGAAAAGAGCAAAAGTTTGGAAATGGCCAGACATTTCTGAAGAGTTACTCAGAGCTGGACCTTGCCAATGGAACTCTAACTCAGATGAGAAAGGTTCATGTTGATGATTGTGTTGATGCCTAACTCTGTTTAATATTAAATTATCTTTTACTGCTTTGGAGAGGAGCTCGGGGGGAGAAGTGGACGTCATTTCCCTTATCAAGGTTGGGTGGACACGTCATTTCCCTTCTCAAGGTTGGGTGGACTAGGAAGATATTCCAAGATAAGAGTCTTGTCTTCAGCTATAGAAGTTGGGTGGACATGTCATTTCCCTTCTCAAGGTTGGGTGAAATAAAAAGATATTCAGAGATAAGAGTCTTCTCTTCACCTATAGGGGTTAAATTCACATGAATATTGTTTTGGGTATAACTCTACAAAGATAATTAATTATGGTCAAACTGTATAGATATGGTTAATTGATTAAACTGTGTGTAAACCCTTCATGTGATTATAAGATAATTAATTATGTTTTAACTGTATAGATATGGTTTATTAATTAAACTGTGTGTAAACCCTTCAGACCATTATAACTATGCCATCTATCTCGATGATTTAACTGCCTTTTCTAATTCTCATGAAAATAATTTGAAACACTTAAGGAAAGTTTTTGAAAGATGCGAGAAGTATGGAATTTCACTAAATCCCAAAAAGTCACTTTTCTAAGTCACTTTTTGGGAAGAAAGAGGGAAATATTTTAGGACACATAATTTCAAAGTAAGGAGTTGCTATTGATCCAAAGAGAGTCTCAGAAATTAGGTAATCTGTTTACCTAGAAATAGAAAGGATATTCAAGCATTTTTTGGACAAATTAATTTTTTAAGAAGGTTTATTCTTAATTATGTTGAAATTGTGAAATATATTACAAACATGCTTAAGAAGGATAAAGAAGTTAAATGGATAGTGGAAGCATGATATTCATTTTCACAATTTAAAAAGGTTATTTCAGAAGCCCCAATGCTTTGCTAGCCAGTCCAGACTACACAAAGTTGTTGAGTATCTTTGCGTTAGATACTACCTTAGTAGTTGTTTTATTGCAAACAAATGATGATTAACAAGAACAACCAATTTCCTTTTTCAGTAAGGTCATGAGAGATGATGAATTAAGATATGACATCATAGAAAAAAAAGATTATGCCTTGGTACAAGCTTTGAAAGTATTTAGGATACATGTTTTACATTCTCCTATAATTGATTATGCTCCAAACAATGCAGTAAAGATAGTTCTAACTCATCCTGATACAGATGGAAAGAGGGGAAGATGGATTGCTTAGATACTTGATTTTTATTTAGATACCATACCTACAAAGTTGGTGAAAGGACAAGGTTTAACTAAGCTTATAGTTGAATAGAATTATAAAATACTTGGTATCAATATTTTTATGTAGATTTCAAGAGAGGAGAATCCACAAGAACCTTCTCAAATTTTAAGAGAGCAGAATCCATAAGAACCTTCTCGGATTTCAGGAGAGGAACCTTGTTAGATTTCAAGAGAGGATAATACACAAAAACCTTCTCAGATTTCAAGAGAGGATAATCCACAAGGACCTTCTTGATGAAATTTTTTTACTTTCATTTTGGTATAAAGACATAGTAAATTTTCTTCATGATTTCGAGTATCCTCTTGAATTCACCAAGAACCATTTTAAATCTTTAAGACTTAAGGCCATGAAATATTGCATTATAAACTCCAATTTTTATTGGAAATGGAATTTTAATATCCTCTTATTATGTCTGACTGAGAATTAACTCAAGGAGTAATTGAACATTTTCATGAAGGCATCTGTGGGGGACATTATGCTGCAAAGAAACAACATATATAATTTTAAGAGCAGCTTTCTATTCGTCAAAATTATTCTCACGGGAGTTGTATTCCATGGCAAAGATTAGTTTATTGGAAAGTTTCTCTAAGATAGATCCTCTACACATTTTAATTATTTCCTTATGTCATCTATGAATGTGTTCTGTTTGGCTGCTGGATTTTTTTGTACGCATTTGTTCTATATATGATTAATTAAATGCTCAATTTGAATGTTTAAATTATTATATATCTTCTTGAATTCTTCCTTTCAAAATCAATTGAATATTATTTATGTTAAGGATGAAGAATCAACCATTTTATTCACTCATTAATATTTAAGGTTTAAATCTATTTAGAGTTCAAATAATTGGTCATCCAATTAAAATCAAAATAAAAAACTTAACTTAGATGCTTTGGCACAGTTCCTTAGCCTATAATTGTATACAAAGGACAACAGATTCTTCAATTGATGAATTCCATGACCTTATGACTAAGACCAATACCCTCCAAGACCAAGACCAACCACTTGAGATGACATTCCAACTTCAATCTAGCCAAACCTAGTCAAATCTCTTCCAATAACACTTCTTCGACCTCTTACTGCAAGATTCTCGGCCTCCTACTCTAGATCTGAAATTTTAGCCTCCCTGCAACTGTTGTTTCCACGCGTGGAAACTTTTATCTTCTTCTTGAGCCCTCCTCTGGCCTTTTCTTTACTTTCTCTGACTCGTGGAGCTTGAGAGATACCCTTGGTGACCTTTACATCACCTATTTTCCTCCTTTTCTACAAGATTGAACTTGTAGATGGATGCCCTAGGTTTGCGATGAAACCTTAGTCCTCTTTAGCATGTGAGAGAGATAATTAGCCCAAAAAAAAAAATCTCCTTCATCCCTCCTCGTCTTCACTGCCTTATTTTTCCTCTTCTTCAGTAGAATGAGTGATGAGTGTGAGTGCCAAATGGAGGATGAGTACTTGTCTATATATATAGGCCTCTTCAAAGGTAGACGTGACTCTTCTTTTAGGATGACTTGCTAGCTCCAAGGTTGACTTGGTTTTGGATGGTATTCTGACATTTTTAAAGAAAAAAATTATTTTTTTTACAAGTTACAATATTCCTTGGGGTCTTCAACTTATGACAATGACTCTTTTGACTTCTTGACCTAGGAAAAACTGTAAAAGCACTCTATAGGTGGTTGACCTATAAAATAAAATACATTAAGCATAAAACCCATGCTCCAAAATAATAATAATAAATTTTCTTTTCATTTTATAATTTACAAGAGTAAAAAATACATTTCATACTTATGAAGACTGAAACTAGTTACACATTTTTCAACATCTTCCTCAACCTACAAACAGGGTTCTCATTACCTTTACCTTTAATCCTACAATTCTTCATGAAGAAAGGATTTCTTCACATCTAATTGTTCACATTCCAAGTATAAAGTGGGAGTATGACCAAGGATAACTCTTATGGATGATTTTTAAAAACAAGTGAAATTATTTTTGTAAAGTCAATGCTTTCCTTTTTGGAAAATCCTTTCACCACCAACCTTGATTTGCATCATTACTTATTCTCTTCACCATCACATTTACTATTTTATAACCTTTGTTGTTTTAGGGAATTTCTTCCTTTTGGAAGTTTCACTAACTCCCAAGTTTTGTTGTCCAATAGTGAGTCCATTTGTTGTTACATTCGTTCCTTCCAATTTTTTCTAATTTCAACTTCACAAACTTCCTAAAAATGATGAGGCTCACTTTCATCAACTAGAAAAATACAATTTTATGGTGCATGCCTTTGTGAGGGCTTATTAGGCCTAGTATACTTGCAAACCAATTGTGGTGGTGTGTTTTCTGGTTGAATCTCTTGTAATGACTGCGAAAAGTTTTCTTCTTCTTATTTTCCATCAAATAAATTTTTTGTTTCCCCGATTGTATACAATGTTCCTATCTTGAATCCTTTAGTTGTGACCAAGGTCCCTTTACTAATTTTCCATCCACTTCCCAAAGTCAAACAATATTCATCATCTAATCATCCCATAGAGATAAAAATCATACAAAACTTTCATACATGCCTAACTTGTTTCAACAAGATACCTTGTCCATCCATTGTATTAATTCATACATCTCCCACTTAAATGACCTTACGAAAATTATTATTTTCCTAAATGCACTCTTCCATGATCACCCACTTCATATGCAATAAAATTATTTTTTCATGGGGTCACATGGTGAGATGCCCGAAAGTCAAGTACCCAATTAATGTTAGTATTAGAGTGTATAAACAAACTTCTTCTACTAAAACATTATATAAGACATCACTTTCAGAAGCTACAACAATGGTTTCACATTCATTTGTATTGTTTCACTTTTTATTTGTGTTGATTGCTTATTTTTCCTTTTGTTCCTTCTTCCAAAACCATTATTCCTTTTTCTCGTCGAGTATTTCCATGATGAAAATAAGTAATTCTTGTTTTTCTTTATTTTGATCCACTTCTTGATTTTGAATGCTTTTGTTTATGACCTTCGGTTTTTCTTCCATGGTCAGCTAAGGCTAGAGCTTCTCGTCTCTCGTTTTTCAAAATTAATTTTTGTTGCATCTTCTCATTCATTAAATTGGTGCTAATATCATCAAAATTTAGGGTCCCAGTAGGTGTTATAGTTTTCATTACTAGTAAAATATTGTCCTATCTATCTAGCATGGAAAACATAAGAAGGATGGAGTTTATTTCATCGTCCAAAATATTTTTGACAAAGGAAAACTAATTTGTGATTATATTAAATTCATTCAAATGCTCTACAAATGAAGCACCCTCATTTCAACAAGATACCTTGTCCATCCATTGTATTAATTCACACATATCCCACTGTAATGACATTACACAATTGATTATTTTCCTAAATGTACTCTGTTAGAGTTATTAACACAGCCAAAACATAAAAAAACTAACACACACAGCAGAAAAACAAACATAAAGACAACATATTTTTAACGTGGTTCACCCAACCAATCTGGGCTACGTCCACCTAACAGGGCATCGGCAATCTCATTAATCAACTGCAGAAATACAATAGAAGAGTTTCTCATCTTCTCAGCTCTTCCTCACTACACATTCCTCATCATGCTCACTTGCCTCTACGGGCTTACATTTTATAGCTGTGAATAAAAACAAACTCATAAATTCTCTCACAACAAATATAGGATGCATTAAGTCCTCATCAGAAATTGATGGAGCCAATTAGCAACAAATCCTATTGTTGTCACCTACATGAGATTTTCTCCAAATTTAATTAAAAATAAGAAATAAAATCTCAACAATCTCCACCTTGACAACAATTAGCCTGATACCCTGTTTCATTATTATTTTTATCTTTTCTGCAAGCCAAGAGAAGAAAGACACCGTCGTAGCTTCTCTAACAAAACTGGTTTCGTGAACATGTCTGCACAGTTTTCCTTTGTATGCACCTTTTCAAGAGAGACTCCCCTTTCAGTGATAACCTGTCTTACAAAATGGTATTTGATAGGTATGTGCTTTGATTTACTATGAAAGGTGGGATTTTTAGCCAAGTGAATTGCACTTTGACTATCAAAAAATAACTTGATGCTGTCATGCAACCTACCAAACTCACCAAACAAACCTTTCAACCAAACCGCTTCTTTGCAAGCATGTGAAGCAGCTATGTATTATGCTTCTGTAGTGGATAAAGCAACAATGTTCTGTAGCTTTGACATCCAGCTAATAGCTCCACCCGCAAGAGTAAAGACATACCCTGAAGTTGACCTTCTCTTATCCAAATCACCTGCAAAATCAGAATCAACATATCCACAAAAATATTCATTGCTTCTGTTATAAGTGATACAATAATCACTTGTGCCTCTTAGATACCGAAGCACCCATTTCACTGCTGACCAGTGTTCTTTTCTTGGATTTGCCATATACCTGCTGACAATCCCAACTGCTTGTGAAATATCTGGTCGAGTACAAACCATCGCATACATCAATCAACCTACTACATTGGCATATGGAATTTGAGACATATATTCCTTTTCTTCATTAGTGTTAGGACATAAAATTGAAGAAAGCTTAAAATGGGAAGCAAAAGGGCCTAAAACAGGCTTCACATTGTTCATACCAAACCTTAAGAGTATTTTCTCAATATACTTCTGTTGTGATAGCCACAGCTTACCATTACTCCTGTCTCTGAAAATCTCCATGCCCAAAATCTGTCTTTCTACTCCTAGATCTTTCATATCAAACATCCTAGCCATCTGAGCCTTTAACCTGTTGATCTCTGTTATGCTTTTGCTTGCTAAAAGGATATCGTCAACATACAACACTAGGATAATAAACATGCCATTACTCAATTTCTTAAAGTAAACACAATGATCATATTCACTTCTTATATAATTTTGACTCATCATGAAAGAATCAAATTTATTGTAACATTGTCGAGGCGACTACTTCAAACCATACAATGATTTCTTGAGCCTGCACACAAATTTCTTGTTGCGATTTTGAAAAAACCCTTCCGGTTGTTCCATGTAAATCTCCTCATCTAAATCTCCATGTAAAAATGCAGTTTTAACATCTAGTTGTTGTAATTCTAAATCAAGTAAAGCAACTAATGCTAACACAATCCGAATTGAAACAATTTTTACAGCTGGTGAAAATATCTCATGAAAGTCAATGCCGGATTTATGAGAAAAACCTTTCATGACCACCCTCGCTTTGTACCTGTCCTCTGTATCATCAACACTCTTCTTCAATTTGTAAACCCATTTACATCCCACAGTTTTCTTGTCTTTAGGAAGTTCCACCAGATCCCATGTGGCATTCTTGGCTAATGCCTTCATCTCGTCCTTCATAGCCTCTTTCCACTTACCACTGTTTGAACCTTCTATAGCTTCCTGATAGCACAAAGGTTCATCATCGTTAGCAGTTAAAGCAACTGAAGTAACATAATCATCATACCTTTTAGGAAAACGTCTGATTCTCGTAGGCCTCCTTAAAGATGTTTCTGGTACTTCCCCAATTTGCTGATTATTATCTGTAGGAATTTCTTCATGATCAGCATCTGAAACACGTTCATGATCTGCATCTGAAACTTGTTCATGATCTGAATCTGAAACTTGTTCATCTGGACTATTATCAGTATTTGAACTGGTTTCAAACTGAATGTGTTGAAGCTTAGGTACATTATCTTGTTTCAATTTATCATTTACATTTGGATTTTCAAGTGAGGATTCATTAAATTTAACATCTCTGTAAATGATGATCTTCTGATTAGTAGGATCCCACAACCTGTATCCCTTAGTCCCATCACCATATCCAACAAAGATATATCTTTTTGATTTAGGATCTAACTTAGAACGTTGATGTTTCAGAACTAGAGCATATGCATCACAACCAAAAACTTTCACTTTAGAATAATAACATGGATAACCTTTCCATACCTCTTGAGGAATTTTGCATCCTATCGCAGTTGATGGTGATCGATTTACCAAGTAACAAGCCGTAGAAACCGCTTCTGTCCATAATTCCTTCTGCAATTTGGTGTTACTAAGCATACTTCTTGATGTCTCTAAGAGAGTCCTGTTCATGCATTCAGCAACTCCATTTTGTTGAGGAGTATATACAGTGGTTTTGTGTCTTTCGATCCCAGCGTCTTTGCAATAATTATCAAATTCCTTTGAAGTAAACTCACCACCATTGTCAGTTCTTAAACATTTAATGGTTCTTCCAGTGATGTTTTCAACTAATGCTCTAAACTATTTGAAAACTGTGAATACATCAGACTTCTTCTTTAACATGTAGACCCACATTTTTCTAGAGAAATCATCAATAAAAGATACAAAATATGACGATCCTCCATATGAGGTTGTAGGAGATGGACCCCAAACATCATAATGGATATAATCAAGGATTCCCTTACTAGTATGTTTTCCAGTTTTAAACTTCTGCTTGCTTTGTTTCCCAAACAGACAATGTTTGCAAAAATCTAACTTAGAATATTTTAAACTAGGAAGTAACTTACGATCAGATAAAATTTTTAATCCTCTTTCGCTCATATGGCCCAACCTTTGATGCCATAAACAAATAGAATTACTGTCATTTTCAGATACTGTAGAAGCATGATCTGACTCTGTTCTTCCTTATAACTGATAAATATTTCCAACTTTCTTTGCTTTCATTACTAGTAAAATTCCTTTATAAACTTTCATTACTCCACCTTGAATAAAGGTTTTATATCCATTAGTGTCTAGTACTCCTAGTGAAATGAGGTTTTTTCTTAGTTCAGGTACATGTCCTACATTAGTTAGAATTTTATTTGTCCCATCAAACATTTTAATCTAGATGCTTCCAATTCCCATAATATTACATGAGGCATCATTTCCCATATAAACAACTCCATCATTGATTGATTTATAAGTTTAAAACCACTCTCTATGAATGCACATGTGATTTGATGCACCAGAATCTAATAGCCAATGTTGATCATGATTAGACAAACTAACTAATAACACTTCATCACTCATACCTGAAATGAATGCCGACCCTGTATCTGTCGTGTTTGCTTCTTTCTTTTCTGTCGAAGAGTCTTCTTTGGATGTTTGCTGTCTCTTCCAACAGTCCTTCTTCAAGTGTCCTGATAAAACCAGCACTTTACCTTACTCTTCTTCCCTTTTGATTTTGAACGTGAGTTGTTGTGCTTACTGAAGCGTCTTTCTTTAGAATGACCTCTGACCATCATTGCTTCTGATGTAGAGGTTTCTGAATTTGACCTCTTCCTTGTTTGTTTGGACAACAAAGCTCCAACAACATCATCAAATTCAAGGGTTTCTGATGAGCTAAGACTTATAGAAGTAAAAAAATGATCCCATGACTCGGGCAACGAGCATAATAAAGTTACAGCTTTATCTTCTGATTCAAATTTTACTTCTATACTTTCTAACTGCACCAGGAGAGTATTAAAGGTATTCAGATGATCAGTTATCATCGTACCTTCTTTCATGCGCAAACTGTACAACTGTCGCTTCAGAAGAATCCTATTGGTTAAGGATTTTGTCATGTACAGCTTTTCAAGCTTTGTCCACAAACTAGCAGCAGTCTTCTCTGACACGATGTTAAACAAAACATCATCTGGCAAACACATTCGAATGCCACTCAGTGCTCTTTCATCCAAATCACTCCATTCATCATCTGTCATGGTGTAAGGCTGTTTGTATTTCCCCAACAGCGCCTTCGCCACATCTTGTTGCACAAGTAAATCATACATCTTCACTTTCCAGATCTCGAAGTTGTTTTTTCCATTGAACTTCTCGATCTCAAACCAGGCACTTTGTGTTTTTGCCATAGCTTAATAGCTCGTGTCACAAAAAACTCCAATTGCAACTTTTAATGAATGAAGTTTTTGTTAAAAAAGTGAAAATGCCCTTCACCTTATAAAATGCCTTTCACCTATAAAATACCTTTCCCTTAATACCATATGCAAATGGCATTAAAATTAAAAATTGATTTAAAAACTTGTACAATATGAAATTCCAACTTATGACATCATTTAAAAATGATTTATAATGGGCCACCTCCTCTTAAATGAATAAAGTGCCACCTTATAAGCTCTATTTAAAAAATCGATTTAAAAAAAAATGGCATTTGAATACCATTACATTTCAATATTGCATCACACTTTAATGTAAATCATTTTTTTTTAAAGGAATGACATGTAACATATCGATTTTGCCTTGAGACATTTGAATTAACCTCCAATCGAAAAATCGATTTATTAAATGGGCATAGTATATCAATAAAATCAATTTAAATCTTAACTAAATGCAAAACGAAATCATCATGCAGCTCACCTTCACCACTGCAAATTCACCATTCAACGCTGCTTTTAACGCAGCATTAACCAGCCAGAAATCTCCCTGAAATCATCGTGCAATTCACCTTTCACCGCTGCAAATTCAACATTCTCCAAACTCTGCTTTGCATAGCTCTAGTCTTCGATACCCAGATCTCACTTCAGCCTACGTATGAATCCAAAATCAATGTTGCCTGAGTCGTTCAACAATCCAGTTGATGGTCCAAGGCATACGCTCTCCAGCTCGTAGTTTACTCCTGGCTTTGAGCTTCCTTTCTCTTCAGCAGAATTACAAAAGACAACAGCAGTCATTGCTTTCGTCTACGTGAAACTAGATTGGGCATACACGCAAGCTTCCTTCCTTCACGCTATAGATCAAGTAGCTTCTACGTAGATGAGCAGATTTCAACACTGTATCCACAGCGGGCCACCGATCAGCACCTCAAGGATTGTCACCATGACACCTTTGAAAAATGTTGTCAGATTGAATCACTGCAATAGCTCAACTAGCTCCGATACCAAGTGTTAGAGTTATTAACACAGCGGAAACATAAAACAACTAACACACACAGCAGAAAAACAAACATAAAGACAACAGATTTTTAACGTGGTTCACCCAACCAATCTAGGCTACGTCCACCTAACAGGGCATTGGCAATCTCATTAATCAACTGCAGACTACAATAGCAGAGTTTCTCATCTTCTCAGCTCTTCCTCACTACACATTCCTCATCATGCTCACTTACCTCTACGGGCTTAAATTTTATAGCTGTGAATGAAAACAAACTCATAAAGTCTCTCACAACAATTATAGGATGCATTAACTCCTCATCAGAAATTGATGGAGCCAATGTAGCAACAAATCCTATTGTTGTCACCTACATGAGATTTTCTCCAAATTTAATTAAAAATAAGAAAAAAAATCTCAACATACTCTACCATGATCACCCATTTCACATGTAATCAAATTATTTTTTATGGGGTCTGTTATCACTCTAGTAATTCTAAAGTTGTGAGATTTTAGTTTAAAGTCTAAGAACACCAGAGGTAACCACAGACCAACTTTTAAACTCTAGGATCTAGCCTTCCCAGGGTTCAGAGAGGGCTCTCTCTATAAGATTTAACTTTGTTTTGATTTATAAAATATTAGGCTAGTTATGATTGTGCAATTTGGTTTTGGTTTGATTGATTTGATGGGAAAAATCACTTAATGAGATGGATAGTGGGAAATATGTTTGTCCATTGGGTTGAGGAGTCAAAAATCAAGTAGAAAGAGCTAGGATCAAGGTCAAAAAGTCAAATGTTTTCAGGGCAAGATAGATAACCCTTGAAGATCTTGGAAGGTTGTTTGGTGTGGTGATATGATCGTGATAAAGAGCAATGAAGGGTTATTTGATCCATAAAAGAGAAGTAGTAGGCAGAGGTCAAACGAAAGAGGGAGAAATTAAGGATTCCCTACTCTGGAAATCAGCAGAAAACATAGAAATGATAAGCAATAAAAATAGGGTGATTTTAACAAATCCTGAAGTAATACTCTTATTTATTCATTCAAATTTAGAACACATAATGGATGCATGTAAGAAATAAAGATAAACAATGACAAGAAGGAAATACTTCACTTAAATAGCTCATCACATGAATCCTGAAATATGATGCTAATTGATCTGATCCAGTCTTCTACTCGAGATTTGAAATACAAAAGCCTTCAAGTCCAATAAAAAATGACTATAGAAATATTCAGCAATTTATTCCACAATAATACTTCTAAAGATGAAGTATTTATACATAATTGTTTACAAAATATCCTAGAATGCTTCTAGGAATTATCTAAGGAAAATAGAAATATCTTGACAACAAAATAGAGACAGTTGCTTAACAAATCAGCAAACTATCCTATTTATCCAAATAAAATAGAAACTAATTTTTGATTAGATGCAGCTGGTTGCCTTGGTGTCTTCTTTGCTGGCTCAGATATTTTCAAGTTTGTTTTGAAATCTAATCTGCTTTATCTTTTACTCTTTCACTCTGATTCTCTTTAATCTCTGATACTCTTTAAACTCAAATACTCTTTGACCACTGTAAAAACTATTTACCATTGTATTAAAAATCTATTTTGAATGAAAATTATAAAACTATTTTTCTACCTTTACCTTTATGCCTTTTACCTTTCACAGTAAATCTGTAAGTGACTGCCAAGCTTCCTCATTTGGAATTTGTATCTTCTTTAACTTCTTGAAATTCTCATCTTCTTTTGTATACCTAGAAAAAGTTGGTTTTATGAAGAACAAGTGTCTTATCTCATGCTGCTAGGAAATTGATAGAATTAGAGTTTAATATTTGCTTGATATACTCCAAGGCAAAAATCCTCCTTGGTACATATTTGCGTAATTTGTATGGAAACAAATTGGATCCAAAAACTCTAATCTATGTGTATTTTTCATACAAATACCAATCTCTAGTCTTGGTCTGCTTTGATAACCATAAAATATTCTTCATATCATCATTTATTCTTGGCTGTTCAGTATTTGTGAACATTTTTATCAATGGATGGATGAATAAGTCTGAAAACTCTGCATAGGTAAACTCTGTGGATTCTTTTCTGATTAAATATGTCCAAAAAATGACAGAGAGAGGATTTATTTCTATGTCAAGCTTTTGTAAGGATACTAGAAAATTATTTGCTTGAAAATATAAGAACATGTGGAAAAGGAAAGATGTGTATCTAAACACTCCTTCAGTGGGAAGTTTAACCAATTGGTCATGAAAATTGTCAGTAATATACCCATCATAATCAAATATAACAAATGGAGGTTTTCCTGGTTTGAAAGTAGATAGGAAACCTAAAATGGATTCATCTATATGTTCATTAGTGAAATACCCTAGGATGAAGGACAACATGGAGATGACATGTCTATAACCCTATGGAAATCCTGAAGTGAAATATGGAGGATTGATTTGAGGAATTTCTAAATTTAAGGGCATGAATATTTGGAAGATTTGGAATCTTTTACGAAATTCAAGGCCAATAGATAGCTTGGTAAGTGCTTGAATGGACAGAGGAACTGCTTGAGGATCAAGTTTGAGCTATAACATTTGATTAATGGACTTAGCAGTAATGGTGAAAATGAATTCTTTGTTGGCATTGAATATTGTTCTTTGATCAGGTATATAATGATGATGGCATAACATAATGACCTCTGAGCATGAATAGGTAACTGGAACAACATATTTGGGCAAGTGTGATTACCAAATTTGAACTTTTTCAACATTATCTAAGGACTTTTCATAGTTCCATTTATGAAGTTCCAACAAATTTAATTCTACAATAGGGTATGCTATCTTATAATCAACATCTGCTAATGGGGTGTGTTCAATGTCTACAATAGGGGGTTGTAGAGGATTTATAATGATGGAAGTATTAGAAGATGCAGATGGAGTAGGTCTAGGCATTTTGAGGCTTTTTGGACTACAAAACTCTACTTTTAGGCTTCTCTGACTACTTCTGCAAGATTAAACAGTTTGCAGAAGTATTTTTTGACTTTGGAAAAGGTTCTTGGATTTCAAACAGGTAGAATATAGTCTTTTCTTGGATTTTTATTTTCAATTTTGTACGCTCAACTTGATTTACAGGCCTTCACTAGCTACAAAAAAAGAAACTGGGGTTTTTTGAGTTTTTTAAATGGATAATAGGGCTAAGAATCTTTTTAAAATTAGGCGCTGAGGTTGGGATACCTTCAGAGGTTTCCTAGTCTCAATTTAGAGTTTTAAACTATTTAGAAAAACTATATAAAATCAATATTTTGATTCAAAACATTGTGTAGTATAGAATAGGGTTTTTTCAAAAATTTTGATAGGGTTTGGTCTGTTTTTAAGATCTTTTAATAGGTTCATTTGGATAAATTTAAACCTTGACTGGAATTTTTCTTTGTCAAGGTCTTTCTAAAACTGATAGCAGGCTTAAATTCTAGAGAAATACCTATTCTACATAGGTACAGGGCTTTGAGGATGTCTCTGAGGCTTTTAAACAGATTTTGTGATATCTTTCTGGTTTCTGGAGAAATTCAAAGCTCCTCGAGAGTCTTTAATGGCTACAGGTGGAAGTTTGTAGATTCTGGGCATGAAAAGAGTTAAAAATGCTTGTATTCAGAGTCTGAATAGAAAATACAATGGATACGTGCAAAAGGAAGGGATAAACAGTGCATTTCATGGTTTATTGGGCAAATTAGGTTTAAATTAACATGCAATAAATGGATGTCAAATTGGGCGGAAGGCAGTTTTGGGTTTCCAAAGGAAAAAAAAACACTGATGTTTATCATGTGCATCTTAGTTGGTAAGTGGTTTTGAATGGATCGGATGTGATCCAATAAGAAGATGCCACGTCAAGGAGAGAGAAATCAGCGAAACTGCCCATTTCGCGTGGAAATGAAACTGTTAAGCACGAGAAAATTTATTTGCAATATTGTTTGTCCACTGTTGGATCACAAGGTTTGATTGCGAACAATCAAGATATGTGCATAAGTTGCATCATGATTGGAGTGGGGTCCATGGTTTTATTATATGCAGGGAGTATGGTTTGGTAACTTTATAAATATAAATTTATTAAAGTTAAGCCTTAGGCTTATAAGATGGCGAGAAGCGGGGGTAGGGGTAATGTCACATATGTTTTAATTAAGACATTTATCCAATGTCCTAACCAATGCATGGGCGTGGGTTTATATTATATGGTGTAATAAAATTTTGACGAGTGTTTAATAACCATAGGGGGCGATTAAATTTATTAAAGTTAAGCCTTAGGCTTATAAGATGGCGAGAAGCGGGGGTAGGGGTAATGTCACATATGTTTTAATTAAGACATTTATCCAATGTCCTAACCAATGCATGGGCGTGGGTTTATATTATATGGTGTAATAAAATTTTGACGAGTGTTTAATAACCATAGGGGGCGAGGTATATTTTATATTGGTATGTTTAAACCCAATGGGAATAAGGGCAGGTTCTGTTTCATCACGTGGGATATAATAACATTGGTTTAACATAATTATTGGGTTTTGTGGGTTATTTTAAATACAAAGGATTTAATACTATACTGGAGGGGTATAGCTTAGGGATTTAATATATAAGTTAGAAATTAATATGAAAAAATGGGTAATATATGATATAAATGAAAAATACATGTTTTAACACTAAGTAAAGTGTAAAAGATAGACAAATAAGCAGATTTTGTCCTATTTTTTGTTTTTCACACTTAGACTTAGGATAAAATGAATTTTATGGATTTTTGAGTGATTTTGAAAGGAAACGAAATTAATTATTTAGGGTTTTTACTTTTACTAAGTAAAAGTGGGTTTTTACTTAGGAAAAGGGATTATGATTTGTGGATGAAGGGTAAATTTTGATGAATATGGGTTTTGTGTAGGAATTCAATATTTTTAACCAATCAGTTATCAAGCCTTGGGTTTGGTCCCAACAGAAGTCGGAGAAATTCTCTAAGCCTTTTTAACTGAAGGTTTAGAATACTGAATGATTGTGGGGGGAGGGAAATTAGTAATTTTTGCCCGATGATGCTTTATTGCATGCTTGCACAATTGCTTTCTACCTACCTATCATTATTTCTAACATTTTTACTTCATTTTCATGGGTGCATTTAAGCTTGCAACCCTGGGTGCATTTAAGATTGCAACCCTAAATCAATTTTCTTTCAAAACATAAAAACTATCTAAGTCTAACCTTATTTCATCCGAGGTCTCAGATTAAACTGTTGAGCTCCTCATTTATTCTCTACCTTGTCTACTTATTTGTCAATTTTATATTGTTTGACATATATTTATTCTCTATCTAAAACATGAAATTCAAAGCATGAAAAGTTAAGATTAAATTGTTTAACTGATCATGGATTATGGCATTTATTGACAATCTGCACATAATCATTATTCTTGTAGTAAAAATAAATAGCAGTGACATTTTGACTTGCTCACTTTCAAGTCTTATTATTTTCTTTTTTCTTTTGGGGTCTATCTTTTTTATATGTCCTTTGATATTTATTTTAGGACTTTTACCCTCTTTTCATTTTTATTTTTTTTCATTTTCAAAATATGGGAAAACAACTTGCAAAAAGTAAGGTATGTACATATTTACAAGACTATCAAAGTCAATTCAAAAATTATGAACCCTATTATTATAGCACCCTAACAGTGGCTCCACTTGGGGATGGCATTTCCTGGTGAAATGTCAAGAACTTTAAGACTAGTAGCTTTTTAATTTTGACTGTGATGACCCTGTAAGTATCTTTCTGATCTCTGCAATTATTTATAATTATGATATTTTACCTATCAAAGCTTAGGGCCTTCTCTCCAGGCTTCAACTTTTTTAGGAAAACATCAAATCCAATCTAAAATCTTCAATGTATATGTACAATGATCAAAGTAAATGAAACTAACTATTTGTTATCTCAGGGGTGTAGTAGTGCTTCAACATACTGCCATTTACTGGTCCATCTAGCATAGTTGATCCATCCATTTCTTTCAAGTAGAAAGAATTATTACCGCTATATCCATAAATCACATAAGGTCCTCTCCATAGAAAATAAAATTTTCCATGTTTACCTTTGTCTTCTCTTCTTGAATCCCATTTTAACACTTTATCTCCAATTTATAAATCATCTTCTTTAGTATTTTTATCAAAAAATTTCTTTATCTTATCCTAGATAACTTGAGACTTGATATAAACTTCTTCACTTGTTTGTTGCAAGTGAATAGTTTGATTGATCCTTCTTTGAATGTCATTTGTTTCAACTTGTTGTAAAAACAACATCCATTCCATACACAAGTTGGTAAGGTGATGTACCAATGGATTTTTTCGCTGTAAGTCTATCTGCCCATAAGGCATTGACTATCTTCTTGTTCTAAGTATTTTCGTTATCTTCCAGTAACCTTCTGATGATGTTTACAAGGCTCTTACTTGAAGATTCAGCTAGACCATTACCTTGAGGGTAATATGAAGTAGAATGACCTAGGGTAATATGGTATTTATGGAAAAAGTCAATCGTTTTCTTAGATTTGAATGTTGTTGCATTGTCAGTAATTATCTTTTAGGGACATCCAAATCTTGAAAGAATGTTACTTTCTAGGAAGGAGATTATGAAAGTATCTGTGGCTTGCCTAGAGGGTATGGCTTCAATCGACTTGGTAAAATAGTCAGTGGCTATCATAATCCACTTGTGTTGGGTTGATGATGGGGGGTGAATTTCTCCAATGAAGTCAAGACCCCATTATTGAAATTGAATTTCTGTAGAGATGGGTTTTAAGGGCAAGGGTAACATCTTTTTATTACCCTCAAATATTTGGCACTTGTGACAAGAGGTCACATATTTTTTGATATCCGCAAACAAAGTAGGCCAGTGAAACCCAGCTCTCAGGATCTTTTCTGCAGTAGTTTTCCAGTATATATGTCCTCCACGGTCACTTGCATGAAATTCTTGTAATACTTTGTCAGCTTCTTCTTTTCACAAACAATTTAATAAAATACCACTTTGATCTTTCCAAAAAAGTACATTGTCTAAAATACAAAATCTTACTGCCTTGAGCTTTAGAAATCTGGATTTTGTTCTTGATAAACCAGGAGGATCTTGTAAGTTTAGTAATACAAATATAGTATTTTCATACCATGGTGAGTCTGAAAAGGCTTCACTGATCTATGGAATCGTCATATCTTCCTGATCATCTATTTGGGCAATAAAATTTATGTCTAGTGCATGAAAATTTGATCCAACCATGAGTTTGGCTAAACCTTGACCCTTTATCAACTTTGTGGGTTTTATCTCTATGTCATATCCTAAGATAGTGACAATCCACTTACCTCTTCTTCCATCGGGACCATCCTGAGTAAGAATCTCTTTTACTACAACATTTTGGAAATAAGCAATGATGTGAGAATAGAGAATGTAAAATCTGAAGTCTTTAATGGCCTTTACCAAAGCTAGGGCATGTTTCTCAATGATATTATAATTAAAAGATGCATCTCTAAGTTTTCTGCTAAATAAATCTATGGGCTCTTCATAACCCTGGTCATTTTTCTGCAGTAAAACTGCAGCAATGGTCTGCTCTGAAGCAACTGAAAAAATGATGAAATCATTTTTGAAATCAGGACTGGAGTTTTGGTTAAGGCCTGTTTGATGGATTCAAAATATTGTTTGGCCTCAAAAGTCCATTTAAGAACTAAATCCTTTTTAAGCATGTTATTTAATTCTCTAATTATCTCAGCTAAATTGGACATGAGTCTTCTTAAAATGTTAATCTTACCTGGAAAGGCTTCTAACTCTTTTATGTTTCTATGTGGATTGATGTTAAGAATTGCATCTATTCTTGCAGGATATATTCTAATTCCTTCTTTAGAAATTATGTGTCCTAGTAACTTGCCCTCTTCTAATCCAAATAATGTTTTCTTAGGATTTAATGAGATGCCAAACTTTTTGCATTTTATAAAGACTTGTCTAAGATGATCTAAGTGTTCATAATCATTCTTAGAAAATAAAGTTATGCCATCTAAGTAAATTACCATGAATTCATGAATTTCCTTTGAAAAGGCTATATCCATAGCTCTTTGAAATATTGCCCTGCATTCATTAAAGAAAAAGGCATTTTTACATACATAAAAGTGCCCCAAGGAGTAGTGAAAGTTGTTTTGGCTTGACCATCTGGTTGGACTAAAATATGGTTGTATCCTGAAAATCCATCTAAAAGAGAAATCCTAGAAGATCCAACTACCCTTTGTATAATATGATACATTTTTGGTAGAGGATAATTATCTTTTAAGGATACTTTGTTTAGATTCCTAAAATCAACACATAATCTAATCTCTCATTTCTTCTTTCTGGTTGGAACTAGGTTAGAAACCCAATCAGAATATCTGATTGGTGCAATTATCTATGCATCATACATTCTTTTAACTTATTTTTCTATTAAGGGATTCAAAACAAGGTTGATTCTCCTTAACTTTTGTCTAAAGGGCTTTTGATCTTCTTTTATAGGAATTTTATGTTGAATTATGTTGGTGTCATAGGATTTAAGGTCCTCATAACTCTAAGAAAAAACATCTTGGAATTCCTTAAAAAGAGCAATATATTTTTCCTTTTCCTATTGAGGTAAGGCTTTGGAAAGTTTGATCATTTTGGGTTTCAGTTCTGTACCTATGTTTCATTCCTCAATGTCAAATCTAAGTGGCTCCATTTTGTGTTTTCTAGAAACATCATTTGAGTCAAATAAATCTTCTAATGGAGTTAAACCTTTTGGTAAGAAATTATCTTTAAGATTTAATATATCAAATTCTTCATCAATTATCTTATCAATTTCTACTCTGTCTAATTTATCTAGATTCGATTGATTGAATTTAGTTGGACTAGTAAAATTTAATTTATTTATATCTACATTATTAAAATCAATGTTATTGTCTAAATCTTGATCTATGGTACAATCAGTGTCTATTTTAAAGTTTTGAAATTCACCTTCAGTATTCATAAAATGATAAATTTGTTGATCTTGTGAAAAAATCTGCCAATATTTGAGGTTGTCTGGGATTATTGGTCTGTGCTTTACTTTTTTGGTATACATACGAATAGGCTGAAAAGGTAAATTACTAGTGCTAGAAAATGTTGCTAAAGAATGTCCTTGTAAATTTTTCTTTCTTGGTATTGTAGAGAAATTACATTCCAATAAATGATCAATCAAATCTAGTACAGTCTCTCTATATCAGCCTAATCTAGGATTGTAAACATAATATTCACCTTTAATTTGTTTTACAATCAACTCTGAGTCTCCCATTATTGCAATTCTTTTACCTCCTAAATTACTGATAATTTGGAGTCCTAAAATGAGGGCTTCTTACTCAGCCATATTGTTTGTGCATTTGAAATTTAGTCTAAAAGCATGGCCTTCTGCATGATTTTTCTCTATATTGGTTATCCATACTCCTACTCCGGCTCCTAACTTGTTTACTGAACCATCAAAATCTAAATGCCATAAAGATTCATGAAAGATATTATCATTGTTTTGTGTTTTATTTTCTTCCCTTAGTTCAGTCTTGATTTCATTATTAGTTTTAGCATTACATAGGATGAATGAATCTAGGTCAGTAGGCGTAGCATAAATTGGGTAATTTATTGATATTGTTGCATTAATTACTATATATTTCATTAATGTTTCCCTATATAACTTCTTAGGTTGACCAAAAACTGATATAGTAGCATAAGACATGTCCAATTGTAGAGATCCATGTAATGTTTCTCCCCATGAGCGAGATAATAACATTCCATATTTGGTTGGGATATTAGCTACTACAATGTCCATAAGTATAATCTTACCAGGATATTGAACTAGTGTTACACATAAATCTTTGATTAATCCTAGCCATTTTACTTTTATTGAGTCAAATGAAAATAAATCCTTGTAAGGCCTTGTAATGTCTAAGTTTAGGGTTTCCATAATAGCTTTGGGCATTAAATTATGTCAAGCTCCTGAATCTAACATTGTGTTGTGTAAAATTTGATCATGAATTGTTTAACTGATGTAAAATGGAGGAACTAATCCATCTTGATGCTTTCCATTTACATCTGGGCCAAATATCAACTCTGGTTGATCATCATTCAAGTTTATGTAGTCTTCTCCATCATTTGTGTTTAATGTTTCAGTAATGGTTGATTTATACAAATTATGTTTTACCAATTCTGTTAAAGTAATTTGTATTTTTAACTTTGCAATTTTAGTTTGAATATTGAATGAAGGTTGAGATTTACTTCTTTGAATTAACTCTTCTTTGGTAACTGTAGTTGGTGTTGGTTTAACTTGTTTTTATACAATTACATTTTCACTTTCAGTTTGAGTTTCTTGTGTTTTACTGCTCTTTATTTTCTTTTCAGGAATGGTTTTTGAAGCAGTAGATGTTTTTTCATATTTAGAATTGTCAGAAGCTGTTTTTGCAGTGGCAGCTTTTGGATCTACTGATTTTGGATCAGCAGTGGATGTTTTAGGATCTAAGTTTGTTGTTTTAGCAGAATTAGATGCTTTTGCAGCAACAGTTTTTTGTGAATCTTTTGTAGTTTGAGCAACCTCATCTGTAATGTCAACAATCTTAGGGCTTGGTGAAATTTTGGGGCTGAAAACTTTTGGGATGAACTAGAGTTTTGATTATTTTCCCTAGGGAGAATTTGCAGAACTTTTGTTGTTGGGGCTTCTACTGTTTTCTTATTTTCAATTTGTGCTATTTTATTAGTAGAAGGTTCAATATTTTTCTTACTCTTAAGGTTATATTACTTGTGAACTTCATTTATGGAAAAATCATAACCTTGTTTATAATCGAAGGATTCCCCTGAATCTAATTGGAGTTGTTGGAGTTCAAATAACTTTTGATCTTCCTATGTGAGAAAGATAGTGTTATTATCATCTATTCCCATTAGATTTATGGTATCCTCATCCTCAACATTGATTTGAGAACTCTCAGCATAGTTCTCCGGAAATGGAGGTCTTATTGTTTGGTCCGAGACTGATTCTTTTGATTTTCCTAAATTTATGTTTTTCCTAAAATTGGGATTTCTGATTTTCTGTTGATTATCCCATTGAGGTCTTCTTTCTATGTTATCTAATATATCCGTAATTCCCTCGAAATTATTAGCTAACATATCTATTTTTGTGTCTAAACTAGAGCCTTCTTCTTTCATGGTTACTCTCCTCTCATTTCTTAATCTAGCTTTTCTAATTAAAATGTTTACTTCTACACTTACAACATCTGTTTTCATTCTTTCTAAAGTTTTTGTATTTCTTTCTCTTAACTGATATGCCATGTCAGTGTCAAATCCATCTGGGAATTTGAGCAAGACAGAGTTAGGAGTGGGTTTTAGATTTGCAGGAATTGAATTGAAAAAATTGTTATATCTAGTGCAGTAGTCTTGTACTGACTCATTGGGAGCTCTCTTCATTGCATCAAATTCAGACAATATTGGGAGAGAGTTTTTCTTCTTTTCCTATTTATTTAAAAATAATCTATGGAAAATAGCTAAGTCATATATACTACCTGTAGTAAGACCTTTGAACCATTTTTTCTTCTCCTGTTAATGTTTATGCAAACAACCTCATTTGTACATCTGATTCATCTATCTCATGGAGTTCAAAGTAATTTGTCATTTTGTTTATGTGCTGCAGTGCAATGTACTATGTAGTAGCATCAAATTGTGGTATCTTACTTTGGTAATCCTGAGGCATGTCATGAATTTTTCCTAGAAGAACTAGGGGTTCATACCTGGCAGTCATAGCTTGAATTCTAGCTTGGCTAGGAGGTAAAGTGGAGGTGCTTGGGGCTAAACTGCAAGTAGTGGCTAATGAAAATGGATTACAGAATGTTGAACTAGAAAAATCAGTGGATGAACTAAAATATGAAGTGGAGGTACTAGGAAATGAAACTAGAATATATGAGGAACTAGTAGGAAATGAGAATGATGTGTTTGAAAAACTAGAAGGTAAACTAGTGGATGAAATGGATGTAGGGGATGAAGGAAATAATATTCTAGGCTGTAAGGGTAATCTAGGACTAAATGGATCTATAGATTGGATGGTAGTAGAGACTATAGATGATGTAGTGGTATCTAAATGAGGAATTGAAGGTTTAGATGTATATGCTAACAGTTGGGCTAATTCTATGGCGTCATCAATTTCTTTAATAATAGTGGCATTAATCTCTTCAAGTTTGTCTTGATTTCTGACTTTCTTTAATTCAAATTCTACAGTAATATTTTTCTATTTTGTTTCCAAAAATGAAATAAAAACAGGGCCTAAAACAAAAGTACTCAAATTACTTTCAGATTTTCTTCTGAACAAAGAATTTTCAAATTTCAAATCAAACTCTATACCCTGTAAACTCACTAATTCTTGTGGTAATGAATTGACTCTATTTAATGAAATTTTAGCATCTAAATATTCTATCTGTTTTTTCTGTTTGCCAATTTTGTTTGGGTTTTCCACTATAAGAGCAGGTTTAGGATCCGGGTTAGAACTGGTATAATAAACTTTCCTAGAAGCTATAATTACAAATTTTTGATAAAAATGATACTCACAACTTATAAAACAGTCTTAAAGGCAAAAAGATGATGGAACATGTTTCTTTAAGACTTATTTTATGACTGAGGATTGGTTAGTTCCTCAGTATAGTCGCCAATATGTTATCACTCTAGTAATTCTAAAGTTGTGATATTTTAGTTTAAAGTCTAAGAACACTAGAGGTAACCACAAACCAATTTTTAAACTCTAGGATCCAACCTTCCTAGGATTCAGAGAGGGCTCTCTATATAATATTTAACTTTTTATTTATTTATAAAATATTAGGCTAGTTATGATTGTGCAATTTGGTTTTGGTTTGATTGATTTGGTGGGAAAAACTAGCTAATGAGATGGATAGTGGTAAATATGTTTGTCCATTGGGTTGAGGAGTCAAAAATCAAGTAGAAAGAGCTAGGATCAAGGTCAAAAAGTAAAATGTTTTTAGGGCAAGATAGATAACCCTTGAAGATCCTGGAAGGATGTTTAGTGAGGTGATATGATCGAGATAAAGAGCAATGAAGGGTTATTTGATCCAGAAAAGAGAACTAGTAGGCAAAGGTCAAACGAAAGAGGGAGCAATTAAGGATTCCCTACTCTGGAAATCAGCTAAAAACATAGAATTGATAAATAGTAAAAACAGGGTGCTTTTAACAAATCCTAAAGTAATACTCCTTTTTATTCATTCAAATTCAGAACACATAATGGATGCATGTAACAAAGAAAGACAAACAATGACAAGAAGGAAATACTTCACTTCAATAGATCATCACATGCATCCTGAAATATGATGCTAATTGAACTGATCTAGTCTGCTACTCGAGATTTGAAACACAAAAGCCTTTAAGTCCAATAAAAAATGACTATAGAAATCTTCAGCAATTTATTCCACAATAATACTTCTAAAGATGAAGTATTTATACATAATTGTTTACAAAATATCCTAGAATGATTCTAGGAATTGTCTAAGGAAAATAGAAATATCTTTACAACAACGTAGAGACAACTTCTTAACAAATCAAAAAAATTCCCTATCTATCCAAATAAAATAGAAACCAATTGTGGATTAGGTGCAACTGGCTGCCTTGGTGTCCTCTTTGCTAGCTCAGATTTTCAAGTTTGTTTTGAAATCTGATCTGCTTTATATTTTACTCTTTCACTCTGATTCTCTTTAATCTCTGATACTATTTAAACTCAGATACTCTTTGACCACTATAACCCCTGTTTACTACTGTAATAAAAATCTGTTTTGATTGAAAATTAGCAAATTTTTTTTCTGCCTTTACCTTTCTGCCTTTTACCTTTCATAGTAAATCTGTAAGTGACTACCAAGCTTCCTCATTTGGAATTTGTATCTTCTTTAACTTCCTGAAATTCTCATCTGCTTCTGTATACCTAGAAAAAGTTGGTTTTATGAAAAACAAGTGTCTTATCTCATGCTGCTAGGAAATTGATAGAATTAGAGTTTAATATTTGCCTGATATACTCCAAGGCAAAAATCCTCATTGGGACATATTTGGGTAATTTGTATGGCAGAAAATTTGATCCAAAAAATCTAATATCTATGTATTTTTCATACAAATACCAATCTCCATTCTCGGTCTACTCTGATAATTGTAAAATATTCTTCATATCATCATTTATCCTTGGTTTTTTAGTATTTCTTAACATTTTTATCAATGGATGGATGAAGAAGTCTAAAAAATCTGCATAGGTAAACTCTGTGGACTCTTTTTTGATTAAAGAGGTCCAAAAAATGACAGAAAGAGGATTTCCTTCTATGTCAAGCTTTTATAAGGAGGCTAGAAAATTATCTGATTGAAAATATAAGAACATGTGGAAAAGGAAAGAGGTGTATCTAAACACTCCTTCAGTGGGCAGTTTAACCAATTGGTCATGAATATTGTCAGCAATACACCCAACATAATCAAAGATAACAAATGGAGGTTGTCCTGTTTTAAAAGTAGATAGGAAACCTAAAATGGATTCATCTGTATGTTCATTAGTGAAATACCCTAGGATGAAGGACATCATGGAGATGACATGTCTAGAATCCTATGGAAATCTTGAAGTGGAATATGGAGGATTGATTTGATGAATTTCTACATCTAAGGGCATTAATATTTGGAAGATTTGGAATCTTTTATGAAATTCAAGGCCAATATACAGCTTGGTAAGTGCTTCAATGGACAGAGGAACTGCTTGAGGATCATATTTGAGTTGTAACATTTGATTAATGGACTCAGCAGTAATGGTTAAAAGTAATTGTTTGTTGGCATT
The DNA here is from genome assembly GCA_034641835.2 of Pinus albicaulis. NCBI lineage: Eukaryota > Viridiplantae > Streptophyta > Pinopsida > Pinales > Pinaceae > Pinus > Pinus albicaulis. The sequence goes on from CM076581.1 coordinate 1,614,141,835, forward strand.
GAATATTGTTCTTTGCTCAGGTATATAATGATGATGGCATAACCTAATGACCTCTGGGCATGAATAGGTAACTGGAACAACATATTTGGGCAAGTGTGGTTCCCAAATTTGAACTTCTTCAACATTATCTAAGGACTTTTCATAGTTCCATTTGTGAAGTTCCAACAAATTGAATTCTACAATAGGGTCTACTATCTTATAGTCAACATTTTCTAATGGGGTGTGTTAAATGTCTACAATAGGGGGTTGTAGAGGATTTATAATTATGGAAGTCTTAGAAGATGTAGCTAGAGTAGGTTTAGGAATTTTGAGGCTTTTTGGACTACAAAACTCTGCTTTTAGGCTTCTCTGACTATGTCTGCAAGAGTAATAAGTTTGCAGAAGTATTTTTTAACTCTGGAAGAGGTTCTTGGATTTGACAATTTGCGACCTTCTTTCATCCTTCATTCTTGTCTTGAAGATGGATCCCCGTTGGAATTCGAAACGTCAACCAATGTTTTATGATACTATGGAAAATCTAGATTCTGCAATTAACAACAACCAGAGAAGTTTGAGAACCGTAGGTAGAATATAGTATTTTCTTGGATTTTTCTTTTCAATTTTGGACTCTCAACTTGATTTAGAGACCTTCACTGGTTAGAAAACAAGAAACAGGGGTTTCATGAGTTTTTTCAATGGATAATAGGGCTAAGAATTTTTTTAAAATTAGGCGCAGAGGTTAGGCTACCTTCAGAGGTTTTGTGGTCTCAATTTAGAGTTTTAAACAGTTTAGAAAAACTATATAAACTCAATATTTTGATTCAAAACATTGCACAGTATAGAACGGGGTTTTTTCAAAAATTGACAGGGTTTGGCCTGTTTTTAGGATCTTTTAATAGGCTCCTTTGGATAAATTTAAACTCTCACTAAAGTTTTTCTTTATTAAGGTCTTTATAAAATTGATAGTAGGCTTAAATTCTGGAGGAATACCTATTATATGTAGGTACAGGGCTTTGAGGATGTCTCTAAGGCTTTTAAACAAATTTTGTGGTATCTTTATGGTTTCTGGAGCAATTCAAAGCTCCTCAAAAATCTTTAATGGCTACAGGCGGAAGTTTGTAGGTTCTCGGCATGAAAAGAGTGAAAAATTCTTGTTTTCAGAGTTTGAATAGCAAATACAGTGGATACGCGCAGAAGGAAGGGATAAACATTTCATTTCATGGTTTATTGGGCAAATTAGGTTTAAATTAACATGCAATAAATGGATGTTAGATTGGGCAGAAGGCGGTTTTGGGTTTCCAAAGGTGAAAAACCATTGATGGTTATCGCGCGCATCTTAGGTGGTAAGTGGTTTTTAATGGGTTGGATGCGATACAATAAGAGGACACCACGTCAAGGAGATGGAAAGTGGAAAAACTTCCCATTTCGCGTGTAAATGAAATTTTTAAGCACAAGGAACTTTATTTGCGATATTGTTTATCCGTCGTTGGATCGCGAGGTTCGATTGCGAACAGTCAAGATATGTGCATAAGATGCATCGGGATTGGAGTGGGGTGCAAGGTTTTATTATATGCAGGGGGTATGGTTTGTTAACTTTATAACTATAAATTTATTAAAGTTAAACCTTACGCTTATAAGATGTCGCGTGGGGGTGGGGGGGTAATGTCACATATGTTTTAATTAGAACATTTATCCAATGTCCTAACCAATGCATGGGCGCGGGTTTATATTGTATGGTGTAATAAACTTTTGACGAGTGTTTAATAACCATAGGGGGTGGGGTATATTTTATATTGATACGTTTAAAACCAATGGGAATAAGGGCAGGTTTTATTTCATCACATGGGATATAATAACATTGGTTTAACATAATTATTGGGTTTTTTGGGTTATTTTAAATACAAAGGATTTAATACTATACTGGAGGGGTATAGCTTAGGGATTTAATATATGAGTTATAAATTAATATGAAAAAAGGGGTAATATATTGTTTCGGGATAAATCACCCTAGAGGTTTGTTAGGTTTAAACCTCCACAGAGCAGGGGCATGCTACTTAAGAAGGACTCACACAACCATACATGTTCATAAAAAACTAAATAGAGTAGATCGAGGAAGTTACCCGTAGGTCCTACGTTTGAAGCAGATCCCGCGAGGTCCAAACCCCCAGCAACCCTTCTTCCTCCTTAACCTGAAAGACAAGAAGAAACAAGCACGAAGAACTGGTTGTACAGCATATATCTACTCTAAATGTTAGTGAAATCCATATGAAACATTAAATAAACTATAATGAATGCTTAAATAACAATATTCTCATATATGCAAGCAGACACTAACACGTATATTTCAGGAACAAGATGGTACTTCTGTATTATAAATAGCATGTACAGAAATAACAAGTGGAGAGATCACCTGAATCCTTCCACGATCTTTGAGCAGACCATCGTCCGGATCCGTCCCACCCTTGCCTCGCTAAGATTCCTTCCGAACTGGTGCATACGAGATGACATATAAAGAGATGAGCATCTCAAGGAAACAAAGGTTTCCTATAATGAACTAGGAAGTGCAGGAGGCACGGGAATTCAGACTTGGATAGGAAATACCAACAGAGTATAATATCAATAATTTATCTCTCTCCCTTAGGCCATACACATGAGGGGATATTATACTCCCTCAAAGTAGTTTCAACAGTTGGAAACAGTTGGCCACGGGCTGGGGTGGTTGAACTACTAGAGTAACCATGAACCCAACTCGAAAAATAGGGATTTTTATATATTTTTTCCATGATTTTAATGGCATACGCGGGAAAGTACATGTGGACTCGCGTATACACGCAGAAAAGTCTAGGCATACCCGCGTATGGGGAATTTAACACTGTTTTTTAGTGAATTTTGTCCAAGTCTGTAGGAATGGGTGCCTAAAGCCATAAAGCAATAATGAATCATATGAAGGTGAAAAATGATGCTATAATAGATGCCCCGTAATATATGAGGTCAGAAGGGGTACATGATGGCCGAAATGTATTATGCACATAGAAAGAACTTCACAAAGAACAAGAGAGGACTTCACCAGATCTCAGCCTGCCAAAAACCAATGAAAGAAAACAGAGAGTCAACTCATGCTAAGGCGGACATACCCATGCTTAGTCAAAAATACATCATATATAGAAAGTATATACTAGATCCAAAATGTATACAAGTATACCTAAATCGAAAGCACACAATGAATCATATGAGCATGGCCTGGAAATATAAGTATGAATCAAAGTCCAAAGTATCACATATAGAAAGCTGATCAAAGATGCTGTAACTGGATGTCTGGTATATAAGTAACTGAATCTCCAAGTACCGAATCATAAGAGGTGGAACAAACGGTACAATCACGCAACTCGAGAGCCAACATATAAGATGTTGTTGTACTGGACTGCAACATATAAGGGTGGACGGCGTCACTGGCAGAAACTGAATGGACTGTCAAAAGTGAACCGAGAAATGCTGATGCAACCCGAGGTCTTCACCGATCACTATGGCACAATTCTACACAATGGGAATAAATGAGCTAAAGTCGACCATGTGAGAAATCGCTTGATTACTGGTCAATGATGTATACTGTTAACAAATGCGAGACAACCCACCAATAATGAAAATGAGTGTCAAGGTGCCCTAGTACAATCTAACAAGTGTGAATAAATGTGTTGAAGTCGAACACTTGGAAGAATCTACCAATCAGGAGGCAATGATGAATCCCCACTGTCGATAGTGAAGAGTCTGCCACTGATGACTACAAACCCTAAGGTACCGACAATAAGACTCTAGACCTTATTCCCAGAGCAATGAGTCAGAGTCGATGGGAAAATATCTGCTGGAAGGAAGGCATTAAGGCATCCCACATCAGTCCAGCGCGAGTGTAACCCACAGGCCAAGATTTGGGAGGAATCGGACGAAGAAAAGTGACGGAACCAAACCGAAGTACGTTTCTGACATGCACAAGATGAAGCTAGCACATGGAAGAAACCCTCCGAACCAACCAATAATGAAAGCTGACACAGAGGCGAGATATCCACCGATAGGGTCAAATGGAAATCAAGGTACTGCACGAATCCCAAGTGTTATAATGTATACTGACGTCGAACACAGTGGAAACCACTACCAAAAGACCCGTGTGATGATCAAATGCCGAGCACAAGGTCACTCATCAATGATGGAAATAGGGCCAGGGTGCGGCTCTACCTGATCTCGCAGCAATGTGTCGTAGTCGATAAGAGACAAACCCGCTCTGCAAGAAGTCAATGGGGACCTTCTCAAACCAAACACGAGAAAAGGACCAAAACATCCGATGTGATAGAACAAGATAATCGACAAACCCGGAAGGCCGACCGAATAATGAGTCAAGAGACACGCAGAATGGCCGACTCGTTAGACTTCCTTGAACAAGAGCACGACTCGTGATGACCATGGCGCAAAAGCATTAACTGTATAAGTCTGTTATGCAGGAGGCAAAAAAAAACTCTCCATATGATTGGAAGAGATAACCAACCGGGGGAGGACTAACCAGTGAAACAAGGCAAAGGCTAAACCTAGGTCAAAACTAAAAACCATCCCAAATGAAGGAAATATATAAGTGTATGTGCTTTGTTCAAGGGCGACAAACTCATACTGTACTGCCATCAAATTACGAAGTTATATCCCATTCCCGCTCTTTTTGTTACATTTGATTTTTTTGTCTTTTTCATATAATAAGCCTGAAAAAGAATAAAAGAATGCTATGGTACAATAGATAGAACGAGTATCAAGAAATAGATGCACTAGTTCTTGGGATTGGAACGATCCTATGCTCAATGCAAGGTGGTGGAAACTGGTAAGCGATACTCAGAGGAATGTTCCATCCATGGGTAAAAAGGGTGTCAAGTCGCGATAGTTAAGTGCATGCAATGGTTAACTTGTATAGATAGTCAAGGTCAAAAGTTGGCTTAAACATCGAGTCCAAAATGAAGCCGGCTAAAGGCCAGGATAAACAAGTAGCCAATATGCAATGCAGTAATACAACTCAACAACACTAGGGAGCCTCTAGGGTAAAAGCGAGAAATTATAGTGAAGAATAAGAAGAATGAAGCTTCAACACATAAGTCATGGCGGGACTAAAGAGGACTCCCGAGCCTACATAAAGCGCAACATGGGCAGCAAGTGCTAGCGAGGAACTAACTAGGAAGCCCATGTAAAGCAAGGCTCTACCACCAAGTCATGATTAAATAATCAACGAGTGAAATGGGTGAAATACTCATGACCTGATGGGATCAACCCTACGACAAGTGATCAGAATGGAGGCTAGTATGCAAAATGCAACGGAAAGTGGATTTCCTAACCTATATGCCAAGAAAGATCAGTAGTCTCTGCCGTGACGAGCTCTGTATAATCATGGACAAAACTGAAAATTCTCAAAATCGTCAAAATGTACCGAAAACATACCAAACTGGCCCTTCCAAGCATCCGTTATGCAAACCTTTTAAGATAGATCGAAAAATAAGCATAACAAGTTTTTGCGAAAATTTTCAACTTTTTAGCCATAAATAGACAAATTACCTCATATTTGGTTCATTATTACATTGCTGATTTGGAAAAAATTGCTCTGGAGCAAAAAAATTCTTTCGTCAAATCAGGAACAACCGACCGTTGAAACGCACCAAATTTGTCAGGTAGGCTCCTCAATCATCCTTGCAAATCATTTTGTCCGTTTAGAAATTAAAATTTAGTGATTTTCACCATTAAAACCCTTGCTAAAAAACTCGGACTTGAGCATACGCGGGTTGGTAACAGGAAAGTCGCGTATACACGCGACTGTGCATATAAAAAGTCGCGTATGCGCAGGCCCGAATCAAAAAATGCGTGGCTAATGCATGATTTATTGAATTTTGACAGGATGAAAATCTCATGGAGAGAACGTGAACACAGTGCAATTGATCAAGAGGTCATGCAAGATCGAGCATCGCAAAATATTCTTTGGAATTGCGGATTGTTCAAATTTTTCAAAATGCCAAAAATGAAAAGCAATGTCCGGTTGCTAGAAATGCTCGTCAATTATTGGGAACTAGACCAAGATTTCTTCATTATAGATCAGATGCCAATACGCATTGAAGTGGAAAACATATATTTTATCACTGGACTCTCCCGAAGGGGGGAATCAGTAGACTTGCACGGGAAGCCCCTGGGAGGGCTAACCGTGGAAGATTATGTCCACGTGTATTGCGTAGAGGGTTCCAAGAAAGAACCTGACAATTAAAGATTTGAGGGATTTTGCACATGAAAACCTTTCACCACATTGCGCAGTGGCATTCTTCTCCCTACATCAAAGGCCCAGACGCAATGAGCATAGCAAGCAATGCTTGACTCATATGTATGATTGGTGCACAAACCCCTATTATTGAACATGAAGTGCCAATTGACCTCAATCCGCCAAGTAAAGACAAAACACTTTGGATACGACAATTTTGATGACATTCTTCTTCGAGAAGATACCAACATTGAGACCTGCCGTGATCTACCATCACAGCCCCGAGAGACCCAAAATCTCTTTCTGCACCCTAAGAGATTAGGGAAGTCAAGTTCTACCACATGGAACGATGAGTTCTTCCTTTGGTGGGGAGAACAAATCATCGGCCGTGGACGACTATCCCTATGCCGGGATGGACTTTCGTGGAGATCCAGACTATTCTTCCATTTGGTAATAACATGGGGCATGCTAGGTAAGTTTGCAAAAAAAATTTTGACTTATATAATTTTTTGATTTTTCAAATATATATGAAAAATGAAAAACAAACATGTTTTTTATTGGATTCATAATGACTGACAATTTAAAATGATCATGATTCGGTTGTTGGACCAGTTCGTCCTGAGGGTCTCCCGCGCCACAAGCGTCGCAGGGGCGAGGCAGAGACAGTGGATTCAGACAGGACACTCCAGGCCGTGCAGAGGAACTTGGAGGGACTGACCCACCAAATACCTATGGCTGCTGTGGAGGATCTGCCGGAAGCCATCCAGCGACGGGTGGTAGGAGTACCCCGAGATTGGGTTAGATTATTCCGCCGAGTTGCCACTGCAGTCACGTTCTATAGGAACACGATTGCTGGGTAGGGACCTCAGGAGTAGACAAATATTATGTATTAGATGACTGTATATTCTTTTTTGAGACTGAACATGATGGGGGCATGAGCCCAAGTTTTGTATGACCTTATGGATCCAAATTTTGTAAAGTTTTTGAACACACCAATGATATATATACAAGGATATTTGATGTGATGTGATAAATGTATCAAATGTATGATGTTTTTGATGATTAAATTTATTGTATGGAATGATTAATATGCCAATCAATTGCTTCGATTAGCTAATGAGTCCGTTTAACCAATTGTCACTGAGAATATGAAGCCAGTTAAAAATTGAAATGATCTTTGTAACAAACGTATCCTCAAGAACAACCGGAGTAAAAATGGATCTCGAACTCGATAAGTATTGTCTACCCGCGACACAATTCTACCGAGAGTCCAAGAAAAATACTAACGAATCAACACCCAAAGATATTGCCTTTGAGAGTAGATAAATAACTGCAGTGTATTCTACTATATTATTGGAAGCAGGACCAATGCAGACCCCTCTTAATACTAACAGCTGACCGGTTAGATAATGAAGCACCCAAGCCACGAAATCTAAGTTCCGGGTGTGTCTACTAGCACCATCGGCGAAACCAAAATGACTCATGACATCCAACACAACCTGCCAAAGTAGATCAAAAAATATCACCAACCCATCAAAGATCGAAAATCAATCAGATATGTACAAAGCAAAACTACTATATACAAAAGCAACATGCCAGGCCGAAGCCTAGGCATAATACTTCTTCAAATAGAGCCCATTTCGGGGCTCCGACAACTCATTTCCTTCAAAATCAACCAAGGTATATGCTCCTTTCTTAAGGACTTTTTTAATGATAAAGGGGCCATACCACATAGACTTAAACTTTCCTGCCCCCAGGGCATCCTTTTCTTGGGCATAGACCAAAACAAGGTCACCTTCCGAAAAGACCCTAGGTTTGACTACCTTATCGTACTGAACTTTAACTCGGCTTTTATGCACTTCGTTCATCATGGCAGCATCCCGACGCTGCTCATCGAGATTTTCCAGATGAAGGATCCGTTCTTCAAGACTAGAAGTGTGAGGAAGAAGTTCAACAGCTAATTTAAGAGAAGGAATCTCACATTCAATGGGAAATACAGATTCCACCCCGTGCACTAGCTGAAACGGAGTAAAGCCAGTTGCAGTTTTCACTGACGTCCTGTATGCCCAAAGTGCAGGATATAGCATAATATGCCAATTGGATCTAGCTTTATCAATTGTCCTTTGAAGAATTGTCTTCAAGGATTTATTCACGGCTTCCACTTTCCCATTGGCTTGAGGATAATACGGAGATGAATGCTCCTGCCAGAAACCTAATTTTAGAGCCAACTCAGCCATCATGCTATTCTAAAAATGACTGCCATGATCAGTGAAAATCTCTCTAGGAATACCAAAATGAGCAATAACCTGGTTGAAAAGAAAAAGAGCTGCAGTCTCACCATCATTCCCAAAAGTAGGCATAGCCTCGACCCACTTCGTAAAGTAGTCTACTGCTACAATAATGTACTTGTGACCTTTAGCCGAAGGCGGGTTACAAGTAGTATAATCAATACCCCACTTTTTAAAGAGACCAATAGTAATGACTGGAAAAAGCGGAGCTGGATGAGCGTGCATTTTTCGAGTATAGACTTGACACGGATAACACTTTTTGACCGATTTGATACAATCCTTGAAAATCGAGGGCCAAAAGTACCCAACACGCAAGATTTTTTGGGCTGTAGCAAGCCCAGATAAATGACCCCCACAAGCTCCACTGTGGGAATCATTTAGCACAGCCTCAGCTTCTTCGAGAGTTAAGCAGCGTCTCAGGATTGAATCAACCCCTCGACGGTATAAAGCATCACCAATAATCAAATAGTTCTTGGCCAAGTGACGCAACTTACGACGCTCATCTTTCGAAAAAGTAGAGGGAAACTTCGCAGTCTAGAGATACACAATGATATCTCCGTACCAAGGATCCTGTGAAGAGATAAGAAACAAATGTTCATCCGGAAAGGATTCATCATAGATCATCTCTTCCCCACAGGGCAACTCGGAGATCAATTCCGTGAAAACCAATGATTTCTTGGACTTGGCAGACATAAACTCAAGATCAAATTCCTGCAAAATCACAATCCATCTATTGTATTTGCCCCCAATCACTCGCCTACTGAGGACAAACTGAAATGGATTGGCTACTGCCAAAACATAAGTTTTGCAAAGAATAATGTAATGCCGGAGTCGCTGCACAGCATGAACTACTGCTAAAGCTAACTTTTCTATCGGAGTATACCAAAGTTCAGGTCCTACCAGGCCTTGGCTAAGGTAGTAAATAACACGCTCTGCAAGAGCATCATCCTCCTGAACCAGAACCATACCGATGGTAGATTCTGCTGCTGCTAGATACAAAAGGAAATCCTTGCTATAATCAGGTGGAATCAATAAAGGAGCAGAGGTCAATGCTTTTTCAAAGCATCGAACGAGCGTTGAGCGAAGTCATCCCAAAGAAATGGAACTCCCTTCTTCAACAATCTCATAAATCCCTTTGTAACTTCAGCATAATTTATGATAAATCTCCGAAGAAAATTAGACTTTCCTTGTAGACTTTGAAGCTGACGAATAGAGGACGGGGGAGGCAACCGAAGTATTGCCTCAACCTTGAAGGGATCTACCCTTATCCCTTCCCTAGACACAATGAATCCCAATAACCGACCGGATGTAACCGCGAAAATGCACTTGTTCGGATTCAATCTAATCTTATAGAAACGACATCTTTCAAATATTTGCCAGAGATGACCAGGATGATCCATCCTCTTTCGAGAATGAGAAGCTAAATCATCCAAGTATGCCTCGATAATATTTTTGATGTCATGAAAGGCATATGGCATGGCTCGCTAAAAGGTAGCCCCAACATTTTTAAGACCAAAAGGCATCTTCTTGTATGCAAATGTACCCCAGGGACAAATAAAGGAAGTCTTATGCTGATCTCAGGACGGATAGTAATCTGATTATATCCGGAGAAACCGTCCATGAAGGAGAAAATCTCATTACTGGCACACTCATCAATGATATGATCGATAAATGGTGTGGGGTAATTATCTTTAGGACATGCTTTATTTAGGTCTCTGAAATCGATGCACACTCGAATCGTTCTTTGATTTTTATCTATGGGAATAGGGTTTGAAACCCATTCAGTCAAAGGAATAGGGAAAATGAATCCCGCCTTAAGCAGCTTCTCAACCTCAGCTTTGATAGCTGCTGCCTTCCCAGGATTGACCAGACAAATTTTTTGCCTTACCGGCTTAGCTTTTTCATACGTCTTGATCTCATGCTGGACAATAGATGGGTCTATTCCAGGCATTTCCTCATAAGACCAAGCAAATACATCCCTATTCTCTTTAAAGAGCTCGGTGTGAATTTGAACCTCTTCACGGGAAAATTCAGCTCCGATGAAGACATTCTCAATAATATTGGGATCCCTGGAAATGTTCACCGGGATAGTAGGAGAAATCACAGCCATGCTCCCTTCAGCATAAACCTATGTTGGTGCCAAAGGGTTCAAGACTGGGTGAACAGGACTAGGAGACTGAGGACTTGGGAAACTAGTTTCAACTTCGCTCAAGTCAGGTAAAAAGTAAGACCGATGATGCAAGTCATCCCACGGTCTATCTATACCAGTCATGGCTTCTAGGATGGCCTCTTCAGATGGAAGAGTGGTATCAAGGCAATCCTGGGCAGAAGAAGAACTAAGTGTCCAAGCCGGAGCCACATCTCCATCCAACTCTTCTGGAGACAGAGGGGCTGGGATAGAATCTGCAGAGTCAACAATAGACTGATAAGAAATCTCTACTGCAGACATAGGAAATGCCATTCCATCCACTTGACCTTCTGCTAATGTGGCAGTAGGGGAAGGTAAGTTCCAAGGGTCCGAAAAATAATGAGTTTTGAAGAACTCTCTTCGTAGAGGAGCCTTGGAGGATGAAATAGCATTAATATGAACCGTAGGAGGAGGAATATCAAAAGTACCCATCAAGGAAGAATACATTCCAACTCCTGAATTCTCAACAGGCACCTTAGTATTATCCAATTTTGGAACAGATGAGTCAGTGGATGCATTCGGGTCTACAGGAGGACAGTCCAGTTGATCCACTGTAACAATCCTCCCTTTGTGGGGGAAACAAACAATGCAAAATAATGAGGATGCAATGGAATCCATCTCATAAATCCAGTTTCTCCCCAACAGAAGGTTGTAGTCCAAGCTTGCGTCAACTACCTCAACCTCTATATTAACAGTTTTTCCCCCAACACAGATGGGCAAAGCTGGGAAAATACCATGGGGTCTGTGAGAATGACCATCAAACGCAGTCAAGACAGTGCTAGATGGAACAGCTTTGGGAGATCCAATTGTCTTCCAACATGTGAGAGACATCATGCATGTGGAAGCCCCCTCATCAACAACCGTTCGAAAGATGTTACACTTCCGGTATGATGATTTAATATGAAAAGCCATGTGATGGGGGAGTCTCTTCTTAAAATTAGTCATATCAAACGTAATCAGAAGAGAATTTTTTGGATCGATAGCCCCAATGGTAGTGAGCAAGGCACTGTGCTGAGCTGGACAAGACTGGAGCACCTCTAAAGCCGACATAGCACAAGGGCTCTGCGCCAGATCTTCCACAATAGAGTAGTTCTGGGCAGCCCTAGCGTTAGGGTTAATCGTTAAATGCTTATTGGACGCTTTGGGCATCTGAGGCATAGGTTCAACAATAGGCCTTGTAATGTGAAGCGGCTCAGTAGCATCAGGAACTTCCTTAGCTTTCAAAGAGTCTTCTCTGCCATAATCACGGGATATCGTAGCGACATCCACGTGCGCACTCATCATGAATATGTTCGATGGAATTTCCCCTTCCTGAGTGCCCCCAGAGGAAGCCCCAGGATTTTGGTTCACGCTAACAACTAATTGTTTCCCTTGGGGAAAAGGGTTTGTTAACACAGCCTAGGAACTAGAAGAACCCTGCTGGGCTAACAAGCGCTGCGCATCCTGAATTTTAGGGCAAAGGTGTGTAAGATGGTCTCCAGCACATAGCTTGCATGGAAACTTCACTTTCCTTTTCTCCTTTGGACCCTCACCAACATGCTCGTTGGTTTTATTCGCATTACCCTTCGCGTTCTTGCCCTTTTTCTTATTATTTCGTCCTTTCTTCTTCCCTTCGGATTGTTGATTTGCTTTGGGATCAGAAGCTTGGATAGCATTTATGGACAATGCGGGGGAAGGCGATGACTCAGCAGGCACAGCCTGACCAGAAGGAGCAGATTGTAAAGACAACTACTGCAATTGAGAAAGCAGGCTGCCTGCACCACTATTGATCGATCCAATCATTCCATCACCATGAAGACCGGGCTTAGTTTTAGATGAATCTAATTTGGAGTGAGGAGCATTAAGCAGATACTTGTGAAGTACCCCAGACTGAGAATATATCAACTCTAGCTGCTGGGCCCTAAAAATGGCCTGCTCCTCGGAAAATACCCCGGAGAGGGATACATCTTTCGAAATATCTGACTGCAGGGATTTCAGAAACCATTCCAAAAGGAATTCACCTGGAATATGAGCTTTAATAAGCCTCTTCCTTCTCCTCCATTCCTGAATATGGTCAGAAATGTGGGTTGCGTCGTCCTACTTAAAATTAGCTAGGAGTTCAGTCCCGGCGTCATATCGGATAGGCAACTGAAAATGGTTCAGAAATGTAACAGCCAATTCTCCAAATGTAGAAAAACTGCCCCCAGTTAGCTCAATATAACATTTGGCAGCATTTCCAGTTAGGGTGCGTTGAAACAATCTCAACCTAATCGAATCATCGATTAGGGAGTTAGAAGAACACCATAAGTGGAAAGTGGTGATGTGGTCAGCCGAATCCTCTCCATTCTTCCCTTCAAACTTTGGAATGTCTGAAGGTAGTTTGGTCGGGACCGGAGGCCACCCCAGACTATAACGAATCAGATCATTTGTCAACTTCGACAGATTTGGCAAGTTTAACGTTGCCAGAAAAGGTAAGCGAGGCGGAACCTGAGGATTCCATCCTTGATGGGATGGATTCCCAACATTCTGAAAAGAATACCCTGGATTTGATGAGGCACCAGGTTGCCAAAAAGGACTCGTAGAAAAAGGAGAAGAACCTCCTCCCAGCATCGAGTTACCAAAGCCCAGACCAGTTCCCCCCGCTGAAGTATGAAATGAAGAGGAAAGCCCCTGATAGGGGTTCCAGGCATTAGAAAGGGGAGAAAAGATCTGATAAGCACTCGATGATGGGAAAGAAGTATTCCCCTGATGACCTACGTAAAACTGATTCCCTTCCCCCACTATAGTGAATACAGGGTTCCATCCTGTAAAAGTGGTTGAATTCTGACCTCCAGACCAAGGATTGAAATTCTGGGTCTGAGAAGTAAACGGAAAGGACCCTAAAGAAGGATTGGAACTAGGAATGTGCCCAGTTCCAAAGGGGAACCCCTGAAAAGAACCTAATCCACTAGCCATGGAAGACATGGGTGTAGATCTAGTTGCAGCAGCGAAAAAGGAAAAAGAAGGAATCCCACTAGTGGGCATTCTGAAACAAAAGGGACCAGAATGAGAAGCTTGTGTTTGGGTGAAACCAGAGCCAAACACAGCAGCACTAGAAGCAATCGAAGATAAAGCAATAGTGCCCCCTCCTTCAACAGAAGCAGGAGTCTGAATGCCTGCAGCACTCACGACAGAAGCCGCGTTCCCAGTCGTGGCGATCGAAAGGTAAGAATAATATGGAGGATCTTCCGGTCTCTCTGACTCAGGTCCGATGTATTGAACAATGAACAGATAATCAGGAGGAAGAGGAGATGGACCTGACACAGGAGGTTCAGGTAGTTCCTCTACTTGAAAATCTTCTTCCTGAGGAAATAAAACTCGCGAGGTGAGCGGAACGCTCCTCTCGGAACCAACACTAGAATCAGCTATGAAACCTTCAGACCCTTGTGGAGGATCTCTCTCCACTGCGTCAGACGTCACAGGGTGGTAACCACCTACTAAATCACTCCTATGCCTTCTTGAATAAGGCTCTGGACTCTCGGGAGATAACCCCCAGATTCTCCTCGATCGACGAGGTGCTTGATCAGCCACTTTATTAAATTTTAATTAGACTCAAAAAAGTGTAAAGCTAGGCAAGCTAGGAGCAAAGAGCACTCACTAAAAGAAAAATCCCTGAGATACAATTAAGCAAACAACCTTCGAGTATTTCCGCTCCGGGTGATGAGGACCGGACACCAAAATACAAGAAAGCGAGAATATAGGACCTCCCGAAAGCAGTCTGGGATAATTACGGCCCAGGCCTACTAGCGAAGGTATCAGAAAAAGTTACGCCGACCTCCTAACGACAGCCTTTGTCGGCTGAAGCACCCAAGCTTCGTAAGGGCACCCCCCAGAAGTACTGCTGAAAGTGATGCGACGCCTGCCTCAGGTACCACAGGTATTCCCCCCTGCAGTCACCTATGTGGAACCTAGGAGTGGAAACTATGGGCACCAATCCGTGTCAGAAGCTGGGTGGAACAGTCTTGAGGTCAGATTCAGCTAATCAGAGAGGGGGTATCCCTCTTCTCAGCCTTCACTTCCCCTCGTGCTTGACTCTCTGGAGGAGAGCTTTCCTGGTCCACCTAACAGAGTTGGATTTCGCTCAATTAATCAACTTCTATGTTTTGTTTGAGCGGCCTTGGAGAGTTAACTCTCCACTCACCTAATCCAAGGCCCTACAACCTAGCCAGTTGGTGTATGACACTTAGAAAACTTGCTAGTTGATTTTAAATTTATCGCTTATTTTAATGGGCTGTTATGTTAAGTCAAAGGGATGCGGAAATGAAACTTATGATGTTTTGACGCAGAAAGAAATTAATAAAAACCAAACTACATGAAAATGCAGTTATTGTCTTTTGATGAAAAGAAACTTCTATACGGGTTCTACGAGATTTAAAAATTGTATTTTTCTTTTCAGATAACAAACTCACACTCACAAAAACTACGAAAATGACTAAATGCTTAAGTGCACCTAATGCAAATCACTACAAGCATGCAAATTCTAAGATGCAAAATCTCCTAAAGCAGAGTGAAATTTCCCAAAAAATCCTTCGGTTTTAACTCTTTTTCGTAGTCCAGAAAGCTAGTTCCCAAAACCAAGAGCTCTTAATATGAAGACACCAAAAAACGCTTAAAAATGAGAGGAAGAAATCAATGACAACTTCTTTCCAAAATCAAGCCAAAATCCAAAGGCAAGAAACCTCAACAAAGCTTCAAAAGATAGTAAGAAATGAAAAAAAAAATGCAAAAACAAAAGCAAATAACAAAGCAAAATGTTTTTTGAGCTTTTGAGTTTTATAAAGGAAGAGCTCGAAAAGACCAAGCGAAACTATAAAAATCCAAGCCAAACAATACTGAACTTCAAACAAAAACTTCAAAAATGCTCCAAATCTTATAGGGCTAACTTGTAGCAAGATCAATAGGAGCAAAAGAAGACAAGAAAACTCAGCCAATCAACCTAGAAAAATAGTGCAACCTTGCCGCAAATAAAAACTTCAAAGAACCCAGAAAGACTCTTCAAAAGTTGCAACAAGACCTAGCCTACTGAACTCAAGAAAACCAACCAAGAAAGAGGAAAAAATTGTAGTGTGAAGAAAAACACAAAGATAAAAACGAGTAAACGAGCAGAAGCTCTCTGTTCTGATAAAGCAGAACAACCAAGAATGCTCAGAAAGAGATCTTGGTACTCAAACTAGAAGTGCCAACACCAAAAACAACACTTTGCCAAAGAGACTAGTTTTCAATCAAACGAAAGAGAGAAAAAACCAAATATCACTTTCTTCACAATCCAGAGGGTACAAAGACACTGTAGGCACAGGTCTCCACAGCCAGAAAGGACTAAAAAGCTCAGAAACCCAAAAATTCAAAATCTGCCTAG
Source organism: Pinus albicaulis (assembly GCA_034641835.2). NCBI lineage: Eukaryota > Viridiplantae > Streptophyta > Pinopsida > Pinales > Pinaceae > Pinus > Pinus albicaulis. Next base: position 1,614,157,929 of record CM076581.1, read on the forward strand.
GTATATGCAACTTTACAGTTTAGCAACAAGCGTGCATACGCGACTGTGCTAAAGGAAACACGCGTATACGCGGATCCCTTTAACAAAAAACGCGTGTATACTCGACTATGTGCAGAAAAAAGCGCATATATAAAGGTAGATAGTGAAAAAACAAAAAGGATCAAGCCTGGATAGGAAACCAGGACTTCAGATTGACTGAGAAATAGTAAACTAGACTAGAAATAAAAGTTAAAACTTTTGGAAACCTATCAAACAGCTGAAACCACCCAACAGGGGAATCACAAGAATGCGATCCCCAGCGGAGTCGCCAGTTCTGTTTCAGGATAAATCACCCTAGAGGTTTGTTGGGTTTAAACCTCCACAGAGCAGGGGCATGCTACTTAAGAAGGACTCACACAACCATACATGTTCATAAAAAACTAAATAGAGTAGATCGAGGAAGTTACCCGTAGGTCCTACGTTTGAAGCAGATCCCGCGGGGTCCAAACCCCCAGCAACCCTTCTTCCTCCTTAACCTAAAAGACAAGAAGAAACAAGAACGAAGAACTGTTGTACAACATATATCTACTCTAAATGTTAGTGAAATCCATATGAAACATTAAATAAACTATAATGAATGCTTAAATAACAATATTCTCATATATGCAAGTAGACACTAACATGTATATTTCAGGAACAAGATGGTACTTTTGTATTATAAATAGCATGTATAGAAATAACGAGTGGAGAGATCACCTGAATCCTTCCACGATCTTCGAGCAGACTATCGTCCGGATCCGTCCCACCCTTTCCTCGCTAAGATTCCTTCCAAACTGGTGCATACAAGATGACATATAAAGAGATGAGCATCTCAAGGAAACAAAGGTTTCCTATAATGAACTAGGAAGTGCAGGAGGCACGGGAATTCAGACTTGGATAGGGAATACCAACAGAGTATAATATCAATAATTTCTCTCTCTCCCTTAGGCCATACACATGAGGGGCTTTTATACTCCCTCAAAGTAGTTTCAATAGTTGGAAATAGTTGGCCACGGGCTGGGGTGGTTGAACTACCAGAGTAACCATCAACCCAACTCGAAAAATAGGGATTTTTATATATTTTTTACATGATTTTAATGGCATACGCAGGAAAGTACATGTGGACTCGTGTATACACGCGGAAAAGTCTAGGCATACCCGCGTATGGGGAATTTAACATTGTTTTTTAGTGAATTTTGTCCAAGTCTGTAGGAATGGGTGCCTAAAGCCATAAAGCAATCATGAATCATATGAAGGTGAAAAATGATGCTATAACATATATGATATAAATGAAAAATACATTTTTTTACACTAAATAAGATGTAAAAGATAGATGAATAAGCAGATTTTGTCCTACTTTTGGTTTTTCACACTTAGACTTAGGATAAAATGCATTTTATGGAGTTTTGAGTGATTTTGAAAGGAAATGAAATTAATTATTTAGGGTTTTTACTTTTACTAAGTAAAAATGGGTTTTTACTTAGGAAAAGGGATTATGATTTGTGGATGAAGGGTAAATGTTGATGAATATGGGTTTTGTGTAGGAATTCAATATTTTTAACCAATCAGTTATCGAGCCTTGGGCTCGGAGCCAATAGAAGTCAGAGAAATGCTTTGAGCCTTTTTAACTAAAGGTTTAGAATATTGAATGATTGTGGGGGAAGGGAAATTAGTAAGTTTTTCCTGATGATGTTTTATTACATGCTTGCACGACTTCTTTATACCTACCCATCATTATTTCTAACATTTTTACTTCATTTTCATGGGTGCATTTAAGCTTGCAACCCTAAATCAATTTTCTTTCAAAACATAAAAACTATCTAAGTCTAACCGTTATTTCATCCAAGGGCTCAGATTAAATTGTTGAGCTCCTCATTTATTCTCTACCTTATCTACTGATTTGTCAAGTTTATACTGACTGACATATCTTTATTCTCTATCTAAAACATGAAATTCAAAGCATGAAAAGTTAAGATTAAATTGTTTAACTGATCATGGATTATGGCATTTATTGACAATCTACACATAATCATTATTATTGCAATAAAAATCAATAGCAGTGGAATTTTGACTTGCTCACTTTCAGGTCTTATTATTTTCCTTTTTCTTTTGGGGTCTTTCTTTTTCATAAGTCCTTTGATATTTATTTCAGGACTTTACCCTCTTTTCATTTTTATTGTTTTTCATTTTCAAAATATGGGAAAAAAACTTGTAGAAAGCAAGGTATGTACATATTTACAAGACTGTCAAAGTCAATTAAAAAATTATGAACCCTATTAGTATAGGACCCTAACAATGTCACATTATGAGATTCCCCAGGGTCAAGTACCATATTAATTCTACTACTATAAGTTTATAAGTGGATTTATTTTACTTAAAATGTAAATAAGACAACAATGTCAATAGCTACAATAGTGGTCTCACCTTCTTTTACGTTGTTTTATTTTTTATTTGTGTTGATTGATTTTTGTTCCTTCATCCAAAACCAACAATCCCTTTTCTTGTCCTAGTTTTCCACAATGAAAACTAGTAAGTATTCTTTTTTATTTCAATCCACCTCTTGATTTTGAATGCCTCTATCTACGGCATTCATTTTTACGTCCATGATCAGTTAATGCTAGAACTTTCTTGTCCTTAGTTTCCTTTTGTTGCAACTTCGCATACATTAAAATGATACTAACATCATCAAACTTCAAGGTCCTAGTATGTGTTTAAGTTCTCATAACTACTATAAACTTCTCATAGTTATCTTGCATGGAACACATAAAAAGGTTGGATTTTATTTCATCATTAAATACAATTTTGACAAAGGCAAGATCATTGGAAATTATATTAAATTCATTCAAATTCTCTACAAATAAATATCCCTCCTTCACGTTGAGGCTATGTAGATTTTTAATTAGGAAGACTTCATTTTATGCCATATTATTCTCATATAAATCATGCAAATTCTTCCATAGCCCTTCAACTATCTTCTCACCCACTACATTAAAGTAGACATTCTTTACTAGGTACTCCTGGATTTTAGCAATGGCCTTCATGACTTCCAAGATTCATATTCTGTAGTTGTGGATTTATTTTCCACTCCTTTAATTATAAAGTATTGTTCCTTTAAGATAAATATATCCTCCATTTCTAATTTCAATAGGGTGAAATTGGCCCCATTCAAATTCCCCATATCACTCATTGTACTAGTCTCCATAATGTTAAAGAGACCTACCTTACACCATTAAAAATAAGAACTTGCTACTCTCATACCAGTTGTTAAAAATGGATAGAAGAAAAAAACAATTTTAAACAAATTAAATCATAAAATGGACAACAAATTTATGTGGAGAACCCCATTCAAGGAAAAAACCATGGGGAAATGGATTAGAATTATTATTATTATTATTATTACAATACTAATAAAAATATTAAATTTCACTAGCTTATTTTTACTCACACCCTTGTAAAAATAAATTTCATTACAATACCATGTGTCCAATACCATGGGTGTGGACAACTTTTACATTGATTTTTTCTTGCACCTAACAGTTCCTTATTGTGATGAGAGCTATTGATTACCAACCTCATAACTCTTTTGATAGTCAATTATAAGTACCAAGAAATAGTTATGATATTTAAATTAGAATTTGAGACTATTCTTATACACCATTCATTTATATTTGTCTTTCTACACAATGTGATAAAGGAGCTCATTGAAAGAGTCTTGGTCTTATGATATAGTTTGAGTTGACACTTATCTCTACCTTGCATGATTACTCCAACACCTTGCTAACTTATCAAAATTTAAATATGACATTTGAGAGCTTAAGGAGGTTATTTTGATGTTTCTTAAAGCTTATACCATCATTGTAACAATTTTAGGGTTATGCCGTATGGCCCAAGAGCTAGCTTGAGTTCTAAAGCTAGGAAGATATTTTCCTCCATAGGATGCCTTATCATTCTTGTCTTCCATAGAAGAATTGAAAAATTGGGAGGAACAATAGATGTGACTTTTGGTCATGATTTAAGAGCCAATCATTTAATCTCTTCTAACTTTTGAGTAGCACACATCACGTTCTCACAAATTTGTTTCAAATCAAGATTTCTCCGATAGATTCACAAACATATCAAAGATATTTATACTTCTAGTCTCTACACTAGATTTTATCCCAATGGGAAACTCCAACAATCAAATGAATGGTTGAATTTTGGCCTCTTTAATAGAAGCAAATCTACACTTATTTCTCACAATAATAGATCTAATCTCTATTGAAGCATATATGAACAAAAACTTATATAGCACCATCACGATCTCAACAATAGCTAGAAAACACAACAATATGCAACTTTATTAAAAGATTTAGATAATTGGAAACTAGCAACAATATATTCCTCCCACATAAATACAATAAAAAAACAACTTTTATAGCTCACAACTTTTTCAGTCTCTCTCTTAAACCACCTAACAATTCAATACTAGTTCTTAAGAATAAAAAATGAAGTGAGATAGAAATAATTAAGTAATAACAAGAAATCAATCACACTAATGAGATGAGGTTCATCACAACTTCATTGTTGTATCCTTGGCCACTTCAAAAAAACCTGACCACTCGTCTCAACTTCATTATTGTATCCTTGGCCACTTCAACAAAGCCTGACCACTTGAGGTAGCTTACATTGGTGCTCACAACATTTTTTATAATATCTTTTATAACAAATAAAATGAAAAATAATATAAGTTTCCAAAACCATAGAAAAATTAAATCTATAACTTTCTAAATTCATTAGTGAGAATAATTATAATATTCCACTCATGTGTAAATATTTACTTGCTTTATAGCTCTGAAAATTTGATGTCTCTAAATACATAATAAATTGAAATTAAAATATATTTTTTCAAAATCTTAACTTTTAAATATCAAATAATTCAAAGTAACTACATTATCAAAAAAATTATTATTTACTTACATTTTCAACAAAATATATTTATTCTTTTAATCACATTTGTACCCAAAAAAAAAACCAAAAACTCTTACCAATTATCTAAATTGTTTTTCAATGACAAACACTAATTTGTTTTTGAATGACAAATGAGCCTGAAAATGTGCCTTTATTAGCTTTAACCTGTTCCAATATTAATAAACTAAATTTATTACAGATCACTCATAAACATGACAAGAGGGAAAACATTAAAAATATAAAGAAAGACGAATCAAATCTAAATTTAACTTTGTACAGTCTACTTTATTTAATGTTAAGGTATATAGACTCCTAAGAATGATTAAAAAATTATGAGTTACATCGAGTTACAAAATGGAAATGCATACAACATAATATTTACACACATACGCTATCAATATAGAGCTTAATATTCTCACATAGATATAAAATTAGCCTAAAAACCTATGTAACTGAAACATGGTGTTCAACAGGTGACTGCTGCTAAACAATAGGGCACTCACTTATATCAGGCGACTTCCTCTCCTCGAAACTAGAATTTTTTGAAATAGACGTTCCAATCCTCCTGCTTAGCCTTGATGACCATGCTCGCCATCGTAGCTCGATAAACCTTCTCTTTCGAGGAGTTCCTGAATTTGTTCTTCTAGATGTCTTGCATATTCCCCGCACAATATTAACCATTAATACTATCACTGTCACACATGTTGATATGGTAAACAGGCCCCAGAACTGTCGAACATGAAGTTTGTTGGAATCTAACATACATTGCGTACAACAATAACTCTCATATTGAGGTAACCAATACTTTTGAATTGTGTACAATTCCTTGCTCTCTGTTAGCTAGAATATTCTGCAAGAGATGCTTGTTGCTAGTCGATGAAGTATTAGGTCAAAAGCCTGTACAAAAGGATGAAAAACCACCCAAAATTTCCATTAATGTTTTGGGAAATTGAAATGAAATTACATATATATAGATATAAAGAACTTACCAACCCCCAATTTAAATTAGTGAATGGGTGGCCAGCGAAGGCGAGTTCACTGCAATGGTTGGCCACTAGGGATTGCATGTATTGGCATTCATCTATGATGGCATCCAATACACCTTTAGACAAATCATTGTAATAATCAGCTTCCGAGGTTATATTTATTAGCCTCTTTTCACTTATTCCCAACTTATTTATCAAGATATCTTCGATGAAGGATTCATTCCAATACCCAATTTTATGTCCTGCCTTGCCACCACACTCTAGATGTCCTTAAGAGTTGGCTCTAACCATGAGGATGTTATAATAACAGATAAATTTGTAGTATAACATGAGTACATAATTCCCACAACAACAAGGTAGTATACAACAATAGTGCACCCCATAACACTTCGATTATCTTCTTGTTGGGTGCAGGAATTGCACTTAAGCAAGCTCCTTCAACACTTAATTGTCAACCTGGGGGTTTTGTAAACTTATACATGAATAACAGGTAATTCCAGAAGTGGTATGAAATTTTCCTATTCCTATTCCTACTTCTTAATTGAAATATTGCAGAATCAAACAGAAAACAATTTCAAAATTGACACCAAAGCAATTCTAGTGCTGGAATGTAAAAGGACAGATTTGCGAAGAAATCAAGTAAAGGAACTTTCACACAGCCGTAAATAATCTTAATGTTGAAATAAAACTCTATGTTTATCTTCAGTATAGATGGTGGCAGTTTAACAAGTAGGCCCTTGAAAATATCTACTTTTGAAATGATTTTCCTTTTGCACTAGGCAATCGTTCCTGTACTCTTGCAATCTGCTTGCACTAGTGTAGATATAGAACTTATATGGAAAGTATACTTTACCATAGGTGCTCTAAGCCTTAAAGCTTAGAGCACTCTGTCCCTGTGACAAGACACTAGCTCTTACATAGGGACAAAGCTTCCTTCACTAAGGTTTCCAATTTACTTTTCTAAAGAATCAAAGGATGTGTTGAAAAGAATTGAAACCGCGAGCTAAATTTTGAGACAAATTACACACAAAAAAGAATGTTTTAATTAGCTAAAATTGCAATAAAAATAAACTTATAAAGCGAAGAAATCTTCAATAGTGAAAAGAAACTTTCAGTCAAAGGAATTTGCATGCAATCAAATCTAACTCTCGAAAAATTCACTTATAATGTTACAGATTAATTTTAATTCCTTTCCTTAAATTGTGAAGTGCAAACATAAATTAAGATGTTGCAATGGTGTTCTTTCTCATTTCACGAAGTCATTCTTGACCTTCAGAAGTTTAACTTTTAATATTAGGAATGCTTTCTTCTAATGATAATGCTTACTTGCAAAAGTAAATTAAATCATATGCAGGAAAAGGAAAATAACACTTGCTATAAATAAATAAGCAAACTAGAGTGAAAAATCTTAGATGCACTGGTGCAGGGAGAATCTTCCTGCACGATCCAAGTGGAAGCAAACTAGGAAAGAAATTGGAAGAAATAAATAATTTCAATTTAAACTTCCACACAACAGATCCATTCACACCTTGAATATTAAATGAAATTAAATCATAATTTTGAAACAAGAACGAAATAAAGATTTAAGCCACGCAATTGCAAGTAAATAAATCAACACACAAACCTCTAAAATAACGAAAGCACGAGGGTAAATGAGCTGGGTTGGTTGGGCCCTAGCCAACCGACTCATTTCCCGTTTTTAGGAAATGAAACTTTTCAGCACTTTAATCAATGCATAAATAATATATTAGATGCAATGTGATAAAATCATGGCGCAATTCCTTGTATTAACTTCAATCAGGAAACATACATTATAGTTCAAGTCCAGCCCAAAGCAAGGGTGATAACGAAATTACAAATTGAACAAGATTACAATCATGCTGCTACTGTTACCTCTTATGCTAACCTAGTTCTATCTAAAATCTATCTTTTATATAGTCTTTTGGCCTATGGTCGTGATTTCTAATTACATAGTCATTCCCAAATCAAGCCTTTTGGCTGAACGGACTAACAAAAAAAATTACAAAATTGGGCCAACATCTATAATAAGGCACGCCCTAATCGCTGGCCGTAGACCCTATCTTGGCAACATCCCTGACTAAAATCTTCCTGTGTTTGACTTCAGTTAATCTGCAACCGAACTGGAAGACGTGGATCAAAATGCTCGCGTGGAGTGATCAATCTGTTGTGGATATCACATAACGATGATTGTTAGCGATGCAGGAATATGCTCGCACTAGATCACACTAACTTAATGATTAATACTTAGCTTATTGAATACCTTTAGGAAATTAAATATAAGTTACAAGAAATATTTAAAGGCACAAAATCTATTTAAAATGATTAATAAAGCACCTAATAAACCTTAGTCATGAAATATGAAGTTTATGTAGGAATAGACAGTTTCTTGAACTAGTGCAGGAATGAGAGGGTTTATAGAGATAGAACAGAGGGTAATGGTTATAGGAAGGGGGTAAAAATAGAGTATTTTGGCACACCAACATCCTCCCATCCCTAATTTGTTGTGTTTCCTTACACAAAATTTTACCTTCTTTAAAAAATATTCAAAAATAGAGAGCCATATTTCAATCTTGCACTTCGTTATTGATTCCTTCTTTCACTACCTTTGTCTTTTTACCTCAAGATTTATTCATTTGTTTGGTCACCTTCTTGAGGTGCTTGTAGCATTTAGAAGCTCGAAACTTCCATATTTTCACTTTTCTTTTATGTTCTTTGACCTTTGAGACCGACTCTACTGTTGGGTCGTGAATATGACCACTTTTTAACACTTATTTCATCCATTTTTACTCTTGTTTATCATGTCATCATATAAATCCATCTTATAATGATTTATGCTCTTATGGATGAATATTATTTCTTCTCCTTTATTTTTAATAGATTGATGATTACTATGCATAATTTTATCAAGGGCGGTTTATTAATATATTTTGTAATATCACTTACCATTTTAGCCTCCAAGATATTTTCCAGACTGCAGATTTGATTTCCAAATCATCATGAAATATTCCAACTCAGAAATCCGCTGGAACAAGAAGTGACCATTTTGCGGTTGAGATTCTGAGCAAATGAAGAAGAATATGGAAAATTAGGAACATGGGTTTTGTCCAGAACGGACCTAATTAACTTTAGTGAAGAATGGTTTGCCCAAATTTGGCCTCTATTGAGAGAAACGCAGGGTTAGTTGAGCACGATTTTCTCATATTTGTTTTTGTGGCCGTCCTCCAAATCTCAGCTACAAAGCCAAATTCGCCTTGCTCTTGTTGAAAGGTTGTTGAAAATGTATTTTCTGGATGATCAAGTTGTTGAGAACAATCCAATATTGTTATGGGAGATCATATTTGCTATTTAATTTCTCCTCCTTCTGATTATAAAAGGAGAAGCATGTATTGCTATTGGGGGGAATTTTCTTGTTGTAATTTGTAGAATTGTGCATCGACTCTTGTTAAGAGAGTACGAGCTATTTGTAAACATTATTCATGCCTGATTAATAAAAGAGTTTGTTCTCATTCCATTTCTCAAACGCTGGAGTAAAGCACAGCAGCGTTTCACCGGTGGTTGAGGGCCCGACCCTGGTGGAATCATTCTGTTGTTTGTATTTCTAATTCTTATTTACTATCGTGTGGAGTGCGTTTAATGTTTATTGCAATTATAGAACTAGTTTATTGTTGTTAGATCAAATACAGAGTCATTGTTATTTGATTCTTTACAAGAAGCATGTTCGCTGTTAGATTATCTTGTTGTTATTATAAAGCTTTGCTGATCTGAATCTGATTTGAGTTGTTGTTCCATTAGTTTATAATTTGTTATGATTGATTGTTGCGTGATAAGTGGCTGTCGACAGGATTAAAGCATGGAAATCTAGTTGCTTGAGTATGTTAGAATTGTAATTCTTTTTCATTTCATGTTGTTGTTCTATTTCTGTTCATTGTTTATTCATAGTCTTCGATTAGCAAATAGATGAGTTATAGTTACATGTTGTTGTTCCTTTCCAGCTTTCATTTCCTTCAAATTGCTTTCATTGAATTTGCTTTTGTTTCGACTGCTTTAAGATCTCCAACTGTAGAGGATAGAGGTTATTGCTCCAAGTCCCCAGATTGGTTATCTTGCATCGATTTCTAAGGGAAAGAGTTACTGCTACTGCATCCCTTATCGATGTTTTGCAAGATTGATGTAGTTTAATCTTTCCATTCATGTCACTGTAATTAGGTTTCTTTACAAGCATTTGTTACTTTTGTATTTGCTATTCTGTACTACATCTTCACAGCATTGCTCTTGGATGAATTGCAGCCTCAGACAGAGTACACTCTTGAAATAAAAAGTCACTCCCAGATTGATAATTAATGTGAGATAAATAGGTGTTAAAAGATACCTTTTTATGACTCAAAATTTTGGCGCCGTTGCTGGGGAGAGTGTATGCCATTTAGAAAGAGTGATGCATATTTAATTTTTTTTTCTGCTTGGGAAGAATTGGGTATTAAAGACAGAAGGTAAGAACCTGTGTACCGAGCAAGAAACACACTTGTTCACTGGCCCGCTTCACAACAAAATTGAGTGAAAGCTTAAGGTAGGAATGAATGCTTGCGTTTTCTTGAATTTTAGAGGTAGAGTCTTTTCTGAAAAAAATCTTGTAATTCCACTCGAGTGGTGATGTAAGCACCACCCATTTTACTAACCAATTGACAGGAACATTGGAAGGATGATCCTTAAAGAAACACCTGAATAACATCTTCTATTATGGTAAGAAATGGCTCACATTGCAACTTTTGAATTCCCTATCAAAGATCTAGGAGGAGTGACACAAATGCACATACTTCCCCCATTGTCTCTACCAAATTTTCATGGTTTGACAAATAAAGATCCAGATACATTCTTATTTGAGTTTGAAATACTTTGTAGAGGATATGATTATTGTACTAACGATCAAAGGTTGAAAGTGTTTCCTCTTACTTTAAAAGGAGCAGCTCTCCGATGGTTCATGAGCCTAGGTGGAAACTGCATCCAAACATGGGAGGACATGAAGAACATATTCTTGAAGAAGTACCAAGACAATTGCAAATCCAATGAAGATATTTTCTGTATGATACAAGGGGAAGATGAAAGCTTGGAGGACTATGTAGAGTGATTTCGATATAACCTTCAAAAATCAAAGCATAAGCATTTGGAAAAAGAGATCTTGAAAACACTCCTTCTTAAAGGAATCAAAGATGATTTTTTAGAACTCTTAAATCTGATAGGAAAAGGTGATGTTTTTCAGTTATCATATGATGATGTTTGTGAATTGTGCATAAGGTATTCAAGAGGAATCTCCAAGGCCGGTAAGAATTCTAAAGACGTTTGTTCTTTCTTTTCCAAATCTGCCACAAGAACAGAAGACATAAGAGTTGAAATCAAGGTTTTATTTGAAAATTTTAAATATGATTTTACTAGCTCTCTAAATTCACAATTGAATGTTTTGCATGTTCAGAAAAATCAAGAATTTGATGAAGTGTTTTCCTCATTACCAAAAGGAGCATCCCATAGATAATCACTCTTCCTTATCTAATTTGGAAGTAGCATATCAAAGAGATGCAGAAGCTGCAACAAGGTCAAAACCATGGAAATCATGACCTACAGGTATGGTTCAAAACACTTCCTCTCCATTCTCTTACTTGCATAATTCGTTATCGAATACTCATATGTTAGGGCAGCCATGCCAATCTCAATATAACCACCACCAATCTTTTCTACAAGCTTGGCATGGTTCACCTTATGATTGCATGACTACTCTCCCTCATCTTGTAGCAAAAACACATATTCCAGCTCTTCTACAACACTTTGTTTGCCTATCAAAATCATCCAATCAACACAATCAATTACATCATCAAGAGGCTCCATTCCCTATACAATCTCCTGCTCAACTCATTCCACACCCACATGATAATAAACCAGTACAACATGCTTACAATGTTGAACTGCAAAATTAACTCACCCTTCCCACCCATTCTTCCCCACATGTACCATTGGAAAAAACTTACACTGAGATTCAGAATGTATCAAATCCAAAAATTGTAGAAGTTATGAAAGAAAATGAGGTTTCTTCTAGTTTGCACCAACAAACCATTTTAAAATCTCAAGAACTTAATGATACGATGGATATGGAAAATCAAGAAAGTAAAGGATACATTGAAGATTGGTTTCACTCCATCATTTGTTTGCAACATCACTCCATACTTCAACAATTTTTGGCACCATTTTTTCAAGGGAAGTTGGCTTCTCATACCCTAATTTTTATTAACATACATTTTCCAAATTTGGGTATGTACATAATTGAAGCATTATTTCGGAAATGACTCCACTGGAAATACTCTTATACATAATCATATTCATTTTCCAATTCAGAGTAGGATAGTGGAGAAATAAATAAAAGAGGAAATAAAACAAATACATTTTTTTTTTTGGTAAAAATAGTTGTTTCTTTGTTGCAACACGCTGTGAAATCAACATTGATGATAAATATTCTAATTTATTTGTGTATGTAGATGAATTATATTGAAAATAAAAATTATACAAACATCTATATTCATTTTTATCATCAATATGAAAAAATTGCTTAAATATCATTTTTTTGGCTTGCGGGCTTGATGAAATTTCTGAAAACACAGTTGGGACAGTCTTGTTTTGGGGGACCAAAATTGAATATTTTTAAAACCTGTTTCTATCCTAAATCTCCCTTGATGTCTACTTTCCAACCCAATTGGAATCACTCAATTTGGATTTGAAACGAAAAAGTTAGAACCAAAACATTGACAGGGTGTCTAGTAGGCAGCTCAGGAACAGAGTTGGGACATTCAATTTTTGAAGGCATAAATGATTATATTTTTAAAAAATGTTTCTATGGGATATTAATCTATGAATCTAGTTTACAACGCAATTTTAATCACTCAATTTTGATATCGTATGAGGAATTTATGACCAAAATACTGACTGTTTATCGTAAATCAGCACTCTTGAAACTCTATTTTCCCGGCTGTTCCTTTACATATTTGACCCATCAATTATTATTTGTTTCTAAACATGTTTCTAATTGAGATAAATAATTAAATATAATTTAATCTCCAATTGGAAACAGTTCAATCCGCCATTAAATGAATAATTTATGCTTGAAATACCAACTGTTGGTCTGAACTAGAAAATCGAAAATGACTCTATTATGCAGGTTGTTTTAAGCAATTTTAACATACCATTACATGGAATTTTTAAAACCTATTTCTATTGAAGATAAAACTTGGAATTAGCTTTCATTTGGCTTTGGAATCACTCAAATCGGACAAAAAACAAAGAAGGTATGATTAAAACACTGCTGGTTAGTATCGTCGACCACTGCTCTCCAGCAGGTAGCAAATATAATTTGTTTTATTTTTCCGTTGACTTGTTCTACAGAGTAACTACTTGTTATTTTTTTGCATAATTCTTGGATTAGGGGAGCCCGCGCACCTCTCTTTATCCATGATTTAATGTTTTATTGCAGGTAGACACTCGTTTTTTGCAGGTCCTGACAGAACAAAAAAGGTCAATTTATGGACGAGCGATTCCTGGAAGAAATTTTAGTAAAACAAGGGCATTTCATCCAGTTCATTACTTAATAGATTTATAACAAGAAGAAATGAAGAATTGGTTCCCATTTCAAGATTCATGTTACTGCTGCCAAAACATTTTTCAAAAAGATCATTTTTTCCATTAATAGATTTGATATTCTCTTAGAAATAACATCATAGCTGTTGTAACTTAATAAAAGTGTTGTTTCTTTTCTGATTTCTTTTATGCTTTTGTGTTTTAGGTGTTAATCTCTTCAAATTATAATTTCCGCTCCAGTGGAAATTGAACAATAAAGACCTCACCATGCAAGTTTCAATTGCAGAAGACTATTCTTCAGTGGCACCAATTCTGTAAAGAATTACTTTTTTCTTGAAACCTGTACATAAACTTTCCTTTCTATTTTGGATTTGCTTGGCAATGAATTGCATATTAGCTTTGTTTTTTTTTCTCTTTTTTCCTTTTTACATGTTTATATTTTTTTTTTTTGTTCCTCTTAAGAGACAGTTAATGTTCCTCTTAAGGAACAGCAGTCGTTCCTCTTAAGAAACAATGTGTCTGTGTGTTTATTTTTGTTGTTCCTTCCAAAAGGAATAACAATTTTGCTCATTAGTTTTGTTGTTCTTTTAAAAAAGAACAACATTTTTTGCATGATTTTGTTGTTCCCTTCAAAAGGAATAGCATTGCTCGTTCTTGCTGTTCCTTTCAAAAGGAACATCACCGCTCGTTTTTGATGTTCCTTTCAAAAGGAACAGCACCAACTGTTCTTGTTGTTCCTTTCCAAAGGAACAACATTTCACTGATTATTCTTGCTGTTCTTTTCCAAAGGAACAACATTTTCGCAGATTTTTTTTATTGTTCCTTTCCAAAGGAACAACACTTTTTGAGTGCATTTTTCTTGTTTGTGAACAACTTTTTGAGGATTTTTTTAATTTTTTATGACTTTTTGAAAGACAAACATACAATTTATGAAAGGATACACAATCATACAAATTAAAGCTTACTGTAATCAGCAAATCAAAAGAAATCATCATTTAAAAAAAAAAATTGTTTAGTAATGATAAGAAAAAGGAAAAAGGGACATAATCAATAACATGATCTTGTTGTCTTACTTTCACTAAATTCATATGATCGATTATATTTATCATGTTGGTTCATTCCCATATTTTATAACTTTCTTTGATTTTTACTCATGGAGTAGGAAAAAGGGCATATTCTTTTCTATTGAGCTGTTCAAACTTCTTCCACCATCCCTACTCTTAAGGAGTGCTGAGCCATCCTTTATGAATAAATAGGAAAGTGCTATATGAAAAGAAAAATATTTACATATTTCATTAATAATTTTATAATTTGGCAGATGGAGGATAGGGGGTTTCATCAAGAGCCAGCCTACCATGTTCATAAGGAAACAAGTAAAGTGGCATTCCCATCATGGCCACCAAACCAGGGATATGGTCCAATGGACAATTGAAAAAATTAAGAAGTCATTGGAACAGGAGGTCTGATCACGAGCCGACCTGCCCTCTTTTCACTTCTTCCCAGTGAATGGCATTGTGATTTATTTGGTCACCAAGCCAGCACAATGGCCTCCGTTATGACAATTAATAAGCACTTCATCAACATAAATAAAGGAAAATGGTTCCAAGGGTGAAAGAGCAACTCTGTCAAGGTTATGGACACCTATGGGCAACAGAGCTCTGCTGATAGTATTGGAGTCACATTTATACATATCAATAGTAATATTAAACCCTTTTTCCAATATCTCTATTTAAATATTAGATGAAAGTTGAATCCTTAACCTTTGATTTTCAACCTATTATACATGAAAATCATCATAAATCGATCACATTAGTTTAAGTGGGTAATAAACGCATTTGTACTTATGTTTATTTTAAGCTGTCCCTTCTCCTTATCCTTGAATCATTACAAAACGCTTCTATATCTGTTTACGATTTATCACATGCATGGATTTTAGTAAATGCTATAATTTCATTGATTGTATCATAAGTATGTATGCCTTTCTATGCTGTACAATTGCTGTGCAGTACGCTGCTCTTTTATTTTGCCGATTTTTCACAATATTGATACTGCATTTTTACAGAATTTTTTTCTGCTTGAACTTTTTTTGCATACATCTTATCTATTGCCATTCAAAACTAAAACTGTGGATTCAAAAAAATTGCATGCAGAATTGTAATTTGTTTACAGGAGAACAACAAATATGGGGGGGAATTCTATTCGTAGCAACTAACAATAAAGGCTCGCGAATGCGCACAACTCTTCAGACATGATGTGCTTGCATGGCTTCCACTTTTTGCATTACTTTTAGTAGTCGCTCAGCCTACATCAGCTTCAGCAAAGGCCGGTCCCTACATGTCATTCCACATTTTTTTTCAGAGGTAACACTTGAGGTAAAATAGCATAATTTTTTGATTTATTATGAATTTAGGAGAATTTCATGAAAATCCATTGAGCATTTTTTATTATCATTCATTCAACATCTTTACCACTTCCCATTTTTTTAGACATGTCTCATCTTTCAGTTTGGGGGAGTGTTGATTTCCTTCATTTCTTTCTTATGACCATGTTAGTAATCTTCTTTGATATTCTTATTCATTCTCAACACCTCCTTTATTCCATGTTGTTTTACACCAAACATAGATTTCAACAGATTGTAGCAACCACCTCTCTTTGTTTTCTAGCATCGCATGAGGACATGCTAATTCTTCAGTTTGAGGGGAGGGAATTGCTACACATGATGGATGTTTTCTACTTTCTTTCTCATTTAAAACATGCAATTTCATTTTTGTACAGTGCATAAATTGATTTGCATATATCTTTAAAACTATGAACTGAATTTTTGTGATTTCTGGATAACAAAGAAGTATCATTAAAATACACAAACCCAGATAATTTCACGCTAAATTAGTTCATAAAATTTCAAAAATTATGCACTATCACCTACAACCATTTTGTTTATATCTCATGATCCGTGTATCAAAACGATCTGATTTTTGAGAAAATGATTAATGAGGGTTGTTGTTACTTATGTCACATTTTTCTGCAACTTCATATACATATAGTTGAACATCAACTGTAAAAATTGTTATGCCTTTATCAAGATTACTAAAATTGAATATTCATTATTTGAGGAAAAATTCATTTGTTCCATCCATTTCAGGAGTTGAGATGAACAATTTTATTTGTTTGGTTAACACATGGGTTTTGTCTTTGAGTTGCATGAAGACATGCAATATATTCAGTTTGGGGGTATGTTGGGTCGTGAATACAACCACTTTTTAACACTTATTTCATCCATTTTTACTCTTGTTTATCATGTCATGATATAAATCCATCTTATAATGATTTATGCTCTTATGGATGAATATTATTTCTTCTCCTTTATTTTTAATAAATTAATAATTACTATGCATAATTTTATCAATGATAGTTTATTAATATATTTTGTAATATCACTTACCATTTTATCCTCCAAGATATTTTCCAGACTACAGATTTGATTTCCAAATCATCATGAAATATTCCAACTCAGAAATCCGCTGGAATAAGAAGTGACCATTTTGCGGTTGCGATTCTGAGCAAATGAAGAACAATCTAGAAAATCTGGAACATGGGTTTTGTCCAGAATGGGCCCAGTTAACTTTAGTAAAGAACGGTTTGCCAAAATTCGGCCTTTATTGAGAGAAACATAGGGTTCTTTGAGCACAATTTTCTCATATTTGTTGTTGCGGCCGTCCTCCAAATCTCAGTTGCAAAGCCAAATTCATCTTGCTCTTTTTGAAAGGTTGTTGAAAATGTATTTTCTGGATGATCAAGTTGTTGGGAACAATCCAATACTGTTATGGGAGATCATATTTGCTATTTAATTTCTCCTCCTTCTGATTATAAAAGGAGAAGCATGTATTGCTATTGGGGGGACTTTTCTTGTTGTAATTTGCAGAATTGTGCATCGACTCTTGTTAAGAGAGTACGAGCTGTTTGTAAACATTATTCATGCCTAATTAATAAAAGAGTTTGTTCTCGTTTGATTTCTCAAACGCTGAAGTAAAGCACAACAGCATTTCACTGGTGGTTGAGGGCCTGGCCCTGGTGGAATCGTTTTGCTGTTTGTATTTCTAATTCTTATTTACTGTCGTGTGGAGTGCGTTTAATATTTATTGAAATTACAGAACTGGTTTATTGTTGTTAGATCAAATAGAGAGTCATTGCTATTTCATTCTTTACAAGAAGCACGTTCGTTGTTCGATTATCTTGTTGTTATTATAAAGCTTTGCTAATATGTATCTGATTTGAGTTGTTGTTCCATTAGTTTATAATTTGTTATGATTGATTGTTGCGTGGTAAGTGGCTGTCAACAGGATTAAAGCATGGAAATCTAGTTGCTTGAGTATGTTAGAATTGTAATTGCTGTTCATTTCATGTTGCTGTTCTATTTCTGTTCATTGTTTATTCATAGTCTTCAATTAGCAAACAGATGAGTTATAGTTACATGTTGTTGTTCCTTTCCATCTTTCGTTTCCTTTAAATTGCTTTCATTGAATTTGCTTTTGTTTCGACTGCTTTAAGATCTCCAATTATAGAGGATAGAGGTTATTGCTCCAAGTCCCCAGATTGGTTATCTTGCATCGATTTCTAAGAGAAAGAGTTACTGCTACTGCATCCCTGATCGATGTTTTGCAAGATTGATGTAGTTTAATCTTTCCATTCATGTCACTGTAATTAGGTTTCTTTACAAGAATTTGTTACTTTTGTATTTGTTATTCTGTACTACATCTTCACAACATTGCTCTTGGATGAATTGCAGCCTCAGACAGAGTACACTCTTGAAATAAAAAGTTGCTCCCGGATTGATAATTAATGTGAGATAAATAGGTGTTAAAAGATACCTTTTTATGACTCAACACCTACCTAACGTTGCTTTTGCCATTTTTGCTCCTTCATGACTTGGTTCAAAGCCTCCAAGTCGTGAAATTGTTGTTATAGGTCTACTACGGTTATTGAGGTAGAGGGAAAAGGTCTCTGTGTCTAGCTCATCTGGTGCAAGCACATTTTCTGCAATAGACTCAAAACATATACCATCATTGTCAAGATCAAAGTTGTCTTGGTCATCCAGTGTTTGCATTATGATATCGCCAAGGGTTTTTGTGCTAGGAGCTTCTATGTCACTAAGGGTTTTAGCACCCTCCACGTCGTTTGCACCAAGGGATTCAGTACCTTATGCATATAACTCATCAGGGGCTTCCGTACCCTATACATTCAAACGATCAGGGACTTCAGTACCCTATTCATCAAAATTGTTGAGGGTCTCTATGTGTTTTTCCTTGTCATCTTCTTGATCCTCTGCTGGATTTTCTCTTGCACTCAGTCTCATCTTCTATTTCTTTAATTTATGAATGAAGGCCGACAAATATACTTCATCCTCCTTCTCTAAATTCTCTTCATTCACCACAATGTGGGCTACTACATCCACAAGAATAGAAAGGTTATGATCTCTGGTTGAATCCTGAGGTGATTTATCAATCACAATCGGGGAGCTCAACCAATGCTGACTTGTCCCCAGAGAGACAAAGATTTTCTTGGTTGGGGTCCTGGTTGCTTTTCTCTTTACTGAGGGTGGAGTGTCCTTGATCGAATTTCCCTCTACTTGCACTTGCGTACTTTTACTCTTTTTCTTGGTAGGGAATGAACTCTCTGCCTTCATTTTCTTGCTTGCACTTCTGTCGGTTGACTTCCTTGCACTTCTCGCCCGAATTATTTCAGGAATGCCTCCCAAGTCACTTTCTTTTCCTCCCATTATTTCTTGACCAATATTTTAATGAGCTCATGATGATATATCTTACATGCAACCTAGCTTGCATCTCCTTTCTGCACGACTTAATCCATCTTCTCTAAACTTCAGAATAGGTAATATGGAAAATTGATATGTTTCCCTTATTTGAAGTGCAACAATAACCGAATGGGGTACATGAAAATTAAAGAATAACATCCCTCATAGGTTCAGAACTTTTGTAATATAAAGAGGAGGTCTTTCCATTTTCCAAGAAAGGCGTTGTGTGGAAACCCCTTCTTCCAATCAACCTTGAGCTTTCAGTCGACCATGAATGGACGCCATATTTTATTTTCAATCCTTTCCTTTCTGAACCATTGTTCATTTGTGGTTGACAAGCCTATAGCTTGCGCTATATATTCCTCTGTGACTTCAAATCTTATAAAGCCAAATTTAGCTCGACCTCCCTCAAATGTCTTTGCAAAATCCAGAGCCACAGCCATATCTAACCCATCAAATTTATGCAAAAATGGGAGAAATCCCAATTCTTGCAATAGTGCAAGACAACTGTGATATTCTATGGTCTGCTCTATCTCCCTCAAATATGATGGTTCATTCCTCATAGGTTCCATCTTCATGTGAATTCGCCTCAATTCTCTGTCACAGCCTTAGAAGGATTTCACAATGACAAATATCAAAGGTTGCTGAGAATTTTATGTCGGAGATTCGTCCATTCCCCACCTTATTGGTCCCATCCATCCAATCACATTCAAACGACTCCTCAGATCAGATGCATACATGTATCAAGCTGCTACGGGCAGCCAATAATAATTGGAGTAGCAAAGGTTTTTACAGCGGCGGTGTAACAGTCATGGATGATTGGATCATGAGGTAAGGTTATGATGAACAAGTGATGGAGGATCTTTAAAAGGAGGTAAGCATGGGGTTTTGGGTAGATCTGTACTATCCCACATTTTTCCTCATAATTCATTTAAGATGTACTTTAGTACATATTAAAGAAATTAGACTTCAAAACCAAAAATATCTTGCACTTAAATAATTTCTCCCTAAGTTAGTAAATGAGAAAGCAGAGTGTTAACCAAAACTTAAATAATGTAATGTTATGATCTATTAGTGCAGTATTCATTCATGTATAAAAAATTCATAAGCATTTTGCATCAAGTGCTCCTATACTGTGTTAAATATTTTTACACTTGTGCTTTCACAGTCGGGCGCGTGCTTGCACTAGTCGTGCTTGCACTGATCCTGCTTTCACTGCAACGTGCTTGCACTAAACCATGGACTTCACCGGAATAAGAAAATTCTGATAGAACACAATTCTTTGGTTGGACTAAAAAAATTTCCTGAAATATAAGAGAATTTTTATTCATCATCCTTTGGTGTTTCATAAGCATTCCTTTTGATTTGACTACATCAAATCTTGCAATCAATTTATGAGGGAATAAAGAAGTGGGAAAGGGGTAATTTTTAGAATGGGAAGGAACATTATGGCAGGGATTCCAATAATAGTACCACCAAGGGGGACAAATGAAATAGGATGTGGAAAAAAAATTCAAGGGAGAAAGAGGGATTTTACGAAATCGAGTAAGGGAAATTTTCTTAGAAGAAAAAAGAGGGTAACTCATTATTGGATTAACAGAAGAAAAATAGTGGGAATTTATGAAATGGTAAATAGAAGAAAGGAAAAATTTTACCTTCAAAATCTACCTGCATTGGTGCCGAAAAAAGTAAATGCAGCGGGAATTAGGCGTTATTTGGATAAAAATTTCCATGCTAGTTATCCCAAACTTGGGTAAGGGCTTGGTTCCTTGAACCTACTTCTTTTTGGTGACAACCAGCATATCTAAAAATAAAGCAACATTCCCTTTTTATGGAAATTTCAATATTCCTACTAGCATGTTGGTTTTCAGGTTGATCCTTCTGCAATCATGTCAGTCAACTAATTTTCATAATTACAGGAAATTTTTTTCTTTATATATATATATATTTTTTTTTTTCTTCTCTTATTTTATTTTATTTTATTATATAAGGAAAAGAATGAATCAGATATTCAACAGGTTGGTGTTACCACCTACCATCTCTTTTCATATTGGTGTTAGAATTGCTGCATAAAATCTCCTTTAGTAAGGGGTTGAAAATACACCTTTAGTCTATGCCCATTTAGCAGGAACATGAAATTACGTCCATCTATATTTTTTATTTCTTCCGCTCCATTCTCAAACACTTTAACTACCTCATAAGGTCCCATCCAGTGTGTATGGAATTTCCCTTTGAAATATTTCAATCTACAATCATAAAGGAGTACCAAATCACTTGGCTAGAACTACTTTTTTCGGATAGAATTATCATGGAACTTCTTGCACTGTTGTTGAACCAATATGTTTTGTTGAACAACATCCCTTCAGAATTCATCTAACTCATTCAACTGTAGGAGACATTGTTGTTGTGCTTCAGAGAGATCTAGCCCCAATTGGACTGCATTTATGAAAGTATTGATCTGGAACTCTACCGGCAAGAGAACTTGTTTCCTGTACACCAACTCATATTGTGTGTGTCATGTTCTATTCCTCCATGTGGTTTGGTATGCCTGCAAGGCTTCCAGTAATTTATTAGCCCAATCCTTTCTATGGATATTTACTGTCTTTGTGAGGACGGACTCAATTACTTTATTTGTGGACTCCACCTAACCATTTGCTCGCGGGTGATATGGTGTAGATTTCCTATGCCAAATTTTTTATTGCTCCATCACACCCTGTACCATATTAGAAATAAACTGTAGAACATTGTTAGAAATAATCTCTCTAGGCACACCAAATCTAGTAAAAAATTTAGTAAAAAGAAAATCAACAATAACTTTTTCAGTAGCAAAAGAAACAAGTTTAGCTTCTACCCATTTTGTAACGAAATCTGTACAAACCAAAATATCTTTTTTTGTTTAATATTGTTGGATTTATTGGTCCTAAAAAATCAATGGCCCATTTTTCAAAAGGCTCAATCATAACCTGAGGACATAAAGACATTTCATTGGTTTGATTAGGTTGACCAAATCATTGACAGTTATCACATCGCTTGACATATTATTTGGCATCCTTAAACAAGGAGGGTCAAAAATATCCAGCTCGTAAAACTTTGTATACAGTTATATTATCAGCGAAGTGACCTCTGCAAGGTTCTTCATGGTCATATTTTAAGATATCAAACACTTCTTCCTTTCTTACACATCTACAGATAATAAGGTCCGGTCCAGTGTAAAAGAGTTCGCCTTGAACCCAAGAATATGCAGCACTTTTATGTATGATACTCCAATTTTCATGAGCAGATAAGTGAGGTGGTGTTTTCCCAGTGACTAAATAGTTAGCTATGTCAGCGAACCACAGGGATTCTGTTGACACAAAAAAAACATGTTCATCAGGAAAATCATCATCAACAGGAATTGCTTCACCATGATTATTTAATCTTGAAAGAAAATCTTCTACCACATTAGATTTTCTTGGTATATCAACAATAGTAATATTAAATTCCTGCAACAATAATAACCACCTAGTCACTCTATCACTAGTTAATGGTTTATTCATTAAATATTTTATCGTGGGATGATCAGTATGTACAAAAACTTCATATCCTGTAATGTAGTATCTAAATTTATTAATGGAAAATATTACAGCTAAAAGCTCTTTCTCAGTAACCGTGTAATTCAATTCAGTGTGTGATAATTTTTTACTGAAGAAGTAAATGGCATAGTATTTTTTATCTTATTCCTATCCTAAATCTATGCCAATAGCAGTATCTGAGGTAGCGGAGGAAATATGAAATGGCAAGGACTAGTTTGGTCCTCTCAAAACTGGTGCCTGGACTAGTTTTTCCTTCAATGTCTCAAAAGACTGTTGGCAAGTTGTAGACCAAGAGAACTCACTATCCTTAGCCAAAAGTTGAAAAAGAAGGGTATCTATCCTAGAGAAATTCTCAATGAATCTCCTATAATAGCCCGCGTGTCCTAGAAATGCTCTCACTTCTTTTTGAGTTTTGGGGATAGGAAGACTCAAAATAATTTCTATTTTTGCAGGGTCAACTTGGATACCTTTTCCTAAAATAAGATGACCAAGAACCACTCTTGCCTTACATATTAATCTACACTTTTTTTCACTTAAGGAAAGATGAGCTTCTTGGCAACGAAGAAGCACATTTCTAGATTTTTGAGGGCTCCCTGAAATGAATCACCAAACACAAAAAAGTCATCCATATAGTTTTCCACACACTCAAGGTCAACAAAAATAGCCAAGACTTCCCTTTGAAAGGTATTCAAGGCATTACACATCCCAAAGGGAAGCACTGGATAGGAAAATGTGCCCCATGGACATGTAAAAGTGGTTTTGTCTTGATCCTCAAGTGCAATCTGTATCTGGTTATAACCACTAAAGCCATCTAAAAAATAAAAGTACTTCTTACCAGCAAGGGTATCGAGTACTCGATCGATAAAAGGAAGGGGGAAGTAATCCATCAGATTAGATTTTTTCAATTCTCTATAGTCAATGCAAATACGCCATCTCCCATCTTTCTTCAGGAATAATACCAATGGAGAGACCCACTGGCTCTTGGAAATAGGATAGATAAAATCAACATCCAAGAGTTTTTGCAATTATTCTTTAACATCTCTTAGAGCTGGGTTAATACACCTTTAGGGTTGTTGGACAGGTCGAGCTCCATCCTGAATATATATATGGTGACTACAAGTTTCAAGAGGGATGCCTTTCATATCTTTGTAACCCCATGCAAAGTCATGAAGATGGATTCACAAGAAAATCAGAAGCTGCTATTACTGGGATGAATCCAAGTATGAACTGATATGTAAGGATTTTCCCAAACGAATCTCAACAAGAGTAGTATCAGGCTCAAGAGTACACAGATATGTTTCTAAAGATGGTGGTGAGGGAGGTAGAGAGTCGTGACTTTCCTGAAAATATAGACTAGAAATTTGACTCAATAACTAAAATTGGGCATGGTGTCTAGATTGTTCAGGAAGTCTTGAATCTCACCCTCCTATGAGGACTTGACATACTGATGTATCATGGAAATAGGCTGAGTCTCCTCATAAATACTATAGTCTAACCACAAAGTGTCTTGGAGCTCCTGAATGAATCTAGCGGGTGGATACAAGGTGACCTTCTTCCTATAATCTCCATGGGAAATATACATGTCACTAGAATGACATCCAATATAATCATTGACCGTAGTAAGTCATGGTCATCCCAAGATCAAGGGATGTCCTCCCACAAGATTCTTTGGCTGTAGCACAACAAAGTCCGCGGGGTATTCCCAAGAATCTAATGAAATGACCACATCATCCAACACTCCTTCTGGCTTGATTTTAGATCTATCTGCCAATTCAAGCACAATGAGAGTAGGACGAATATGGACCAATCCAATTTGACCCATGTTTTTCTTTTTTCATAACATTAATGGCTGCCCCTAAGTCTATAAGTACATTGGAGATAAGGACATCAACTATCTAAACAGAGACAACAAGGTTTCCGTGGTCAGTATATTTTTCCATGTGCATACACCCCATCATTAACTTTGTTACTCTTCCAACAAATTGAATGGTTTGAGGTTCCAATATTTTCTTTCCTAGCTTCTTGAGACAGAGGTCCCTAATGATTTTTTTACAAATGGGGATATCTTTGATAGCTTGGAGTAGAGGCACCATTATGAAGAGGTTCCTAAGCTCAGAGGCTAGGCTAGACTTAGGAATGGGGTCGTTCTTCTCCACAACTAGCCTCTCTGGATAGGGAGGCCAGTTGGAAGAAGATGGTAAGGGCTCTGAGGGTATGGGGATAGGCTGAATTGTGACATTCTTTTAGAATGGTAAGGAGTTTCCTCGTCACCTTTCTCTTTGATAATTACCATATGTTTTTTCTGCTTTTTTGTGGCTACTATCTACCCCAATCTCAGTTGGAGATCATTAACTCCAGCTGGCGTGGATTGATATTTCGATGAGGAAAGAAGGTTCATGAAATGGATCATTTGTACCACTTTGTTATTAGGGTTGGGTAAGGGTTGGGCAGGAAACTAAGGAGGTCAAAATGGTGGGGATAAAGGCAATGGTGGCATTGGTTTACTCAGTTACGGTAACGATGGTTGTGGAATTGGGTAAGGTACATATGTATATGGGTATGACTGCATAGGTGCAGGATAGGAATGGTGTGAATGGTTTGGCCCTTTCCATCATTGTTGCCAAGATTGGGAGGGTTGTCCATAATGATACTGGTTCCCATGATGCCAATGTTGAGAGTGACAATTGTTAGGATAGGAATATGGATGTGCCTTATAACCAAAGAAATGTGGGGGAAATTCGGGAGCCATACCTGTACTTACTTGAGGCCAGTTTCTTCGTGCTCCCATAGCATGAAATGATTCGGCTTCAGGTTGTCTTCCTTCAAATATAGTTTTCAGCCCAGGTATGGAGGGAAATTTTTCAGTGGCATGGTTCTCTGCACAAATTTCACATTTATTAGTTCCTTTTATATCAAGAGGACATTCCCTTAAAAGATGTTTTTTCCTATGCTTTGGACAGAAAATAGACAATGACTCTTGTTCTTCTACAAGTTTTTTCTAAAATTCAAGGAGTCTATTTTTTTGCTCACAGTATTCATTATTTCAAATTTCATATTGTCCATTTTATTCTCCAATCCAACGATCATAGCATCAGTAGATTCGGTTTTATTATTTCTATTCTGAATTCCTTTACCGGATCTATATTGGTTCCTGGAGAATTTCCTTCACAAGTCACAGATTTGATCAAAATATTTATGGGAAATATCCCCTTGTCCTAAAAAATTTAGATTATTTCTAGCATCATCAGTAAGCCCACGTAAGAACAAGTTTCTAATGTTACTTAGACCAAATTTGTGTTTTGACCTTTGAAGAATGTACATGAATCTCTCTAAGTGTTCCTCTAGAGTTTCATCATCATTTTGCACAATAGTAAAGATTTCATCTTGAAAATCTCTAGTTATAAAATATTCTTGATATTTCGACAAGAACACTCTCTTCATATGTTCCCAAGAAGCTATAATGTTCCCACCTAGTACCATGAACCAGTGTAAAGCTGCATCCTTGAGAGTTGTGGGAAACAACTTTAATTTTTGAGCATCAGATGAATAATCATAAATTCTATATAGAATATCAAACTTGAATAAGAAAGAGTATAGGTCTTCATGTACCTTACCATAAAAATGAAGACGAGTTGATGGTGGTATATTTTTCATTTGCACAGTGACATCCAGATCCACAATTGGGAATCCAAAATTGGATTTCTCCTCATTGACCTAATTTTCACCAGATCCCTTGGCATGGTGCTCATGATCTGCCATTGTTTCTCCTCGAAGAGAACCACTCATAACAGGATGGGAAGGCTTACTATGGGTTTCGATAGTCTCCTTATTACCCTTTATGGGTTGTGTCACACCTGGACTACTATTGCCAAAACCTAAATAGATTGTTCCTGCGTGATGTGTCTGGGTTTGTTTGGACTTTCTGCCTACAAAATAAGACCCAATATGAGATTTGATTTCATATTTATCAATATTTCCTCAACCCTTAGTGGAATTCATACCCCTACCTCTTTTAGGCATTTATTTCAAAAAATGACAAAGCAAAATTCCAATAAAATACTACAAATTCAAAGATAACTCGACACCTATAAATTCCTTCAAACAATAGAAGCACACTGCAGAAAAAATAATAGCAGACCTAATCCTATTGAAAAAAGTGAAAAATTCTTACCAATTCAAATCACCTCCACCACAACGGCGCCAAAATTCTTGGTGCGGGAACTACACTTAAGCAAGCTCCTTCAACACTTAATTGTCAACCTAGGGGTTTCTTAAACTTAGAGACGAAACACAGGTAATGATATAAGTGGTATGAACTTTTCCTATTCCTATTCCTACTTCTTAATTGAAATATTGCATAATCAAATGGAAAAAAAAAATTCAAAGGCAATTGAACACCAAATCAATTCTAGTGCTGGAATGTGAAATGATGCATTTGCGAAGAAATCAAGTAAAGGAACTTTCAAACAGGTGGAAAAATTATTAAATGCTGAAATAAAACTCTATGTTTATCTTCAGTATAGATGGTGGCAGTTTAACAAGTGAGCCCTTGAAAAGATTTGATTTCTAAATTATTTTCCTTTTTCACTAAGCAACCGTTCCTATACTCTTGTAATCTGCTTGCACTAGTGTAGATATTGAACTTATGTGAAAAGTATATTTTACCCTATTATACTGAAGACTTATGTCTTCATCTAGGTGTTCTAAGCCTTAAGGCTTAGAGCACTTTGTTCCTGTGACAAGACACTAGCTCTTGCATAGGGATAGAGCTTCCTCACCTAGGTTTCCAATTTAATTTCGAAAGAATCAAAGGACGTGTTGAAAAGAATTTCAATCGTGAACTAGATTCTGAGATAAATTACACACAAAAAATAATGTTTAATTAACTAAACTTGCAATAAAAATAAACTTATAAAGCGAAGCAATCTTAAATAGTGAAAAGAAACATTTAGTCAAAGGAATTCACATGCAATAAAAGCTAACACTCGACAAATTCACTTATAATGTTACAGATTACTTTTGATTCTTTTCCTTAAATCGTGAAGTGCAAACATAAATTAATATGTTGCAATGGCATTCTTTCTCATTTCACGAAGTCATTCTTAACCTTCATAAGTTTAGCTTTTAATATGAGGAATGCTTTCTTCTAATGACAATGCTTACTTGCAAAAATAAATTAAATCGTATGTAGGAAAAGGAAAAGAACACTTTCTATAAATAAATAAGCAAACCAGAGTGTCGGATCCTACATGCATTGGTGGAGGAAGAATCTTGCTACACGATCCAAGTGGAAGCAAACTAGGAAAGAAATTGCAAGAAATAAATAATTTTAATTTAAACTTCCACACAAAGGATCCATTCACATCTTGACTATTAAAAGAAATTAAATCAGAGTTTTGAAACAAGAAAAAAATAAAAATTTAAGCCATGCAACTGCAAGTAAATAAATCAACACACAAACCTTTAAAATAACGAATGAATGAGGGCAAATGATCTAGGTTGGTTGGGCCCTAGCCAACCAACTCGTTTCCTGTTTTTAGGAAAGGAAACTCTTCAGCACTTTAATCAATGCATCAATAAAATATCATACGCAATGTGAGGAAATCATGGCATAATTCCTTGTATTAACTTCGATAAGAAAACATACATTATACTTCAAGTCTATCCCAGAGCAAGGGCAATAACGAAATTACAAATTGAACAATATTACAGTCATGCTACTACTGTTACCACTTCTGCTAAACTAGTTCTATCTAAGATCTATCTTTTACATAGTCCTTTAGCCTATGGCCATGATTTCTAATTACAAAGTCGTTACCAAATCAAGCCTTTTGGCTGAACGGAATAACAAACAAAATTTCAAAATTGGGCTAGCAGCTATAATAAGGCATGAGCTAATCACTGGTCGTAGAACCTATTTGGAAACATACCTAACTAAATTCAGCCTATGTTGACTTCAGTTAATCTAAAACATAACTGGAATATGTGGACCAAAACGCCCGCATGGCGTGATCGAGTTGTTGTGGAGATAACGGAACGATGGTTGTTGGCAGTGTAGGAATCTGCCTGCACTAGATCATGCTAACATAATGATTAATACTTAGCTTATTGAATACCTTTAGGAAAGTAAATATAAGTTACAAGAAATATTTAAAGGCACAAAATATATTTAAAATCATTAATAAATCACCTAATAAACCTTACTCATGAAATATGAAGTTTATGTAGGAATAGACAATTTCTTGAACTAGTGCAGGAATGAGAAGGTTTATAGAGATAGAAAAGAGGTTAATGGTTATAGGAAGGGGTTAAAAATAGAGCATTTTGGCACACCAACACTTCTTCTTATATGTAAATTATTCAGCATGGGGCTTGTTATAAGCTTTTTGTTATTTTAATTACAAAACACAAATCATGGTATTGCAGATGAATTAAACTTATCAGGATTAAGGAACCATGTCGAAACAATGTACTTGCATGCAAATATATATATATATATATATATATATATATATATATATATATATATATATATATATATATATATATATTAAGTAAGTATTGTTTTACACAATGGATTTTCCAAGCAATACGGTGCCTGTAAGTTTAACCTATTAAAGCGCTTGTATAGAGCATGCCCAAAGTTGTTTCTTACATTAAAGTTTGGCCCAAATTGATGTCTAGCTCTCCTCCCTTGGACGAGTGGATTCTTTGTGTGCTCCAAAATATAGATCGCCAAGATCTTGCAAATGAAGAAATAAAATATTAGTAGCCACATTTGATTGCTGGAAGGCTTCATAAAAATCAGCGATCAAAATTTCATCTTTCAAATGGACTATTGCCACTAGGCTTGAGTCTAAGAAAGGTTTTCTAAACTCTACTTTTTGGGATTGGATTTTTATGATGGTCATGTCTCCTACAACTGCATCAATATCCTGAAAACGAAGGAAACATGAAATGAAAAATATGTTAAATCATAATTATGTTATCAAAAAAAAATATCGTGAGCACATACTACTTGTTGGTGTACATGCACATAGTTAGCCTTAATTAGCTTTAGTTCAACTCTAGATATTGCATGCGATGTGCACTTGTATTTAGCTAGTTAACTCGATTTTTGTACATGCACATAGTTAGCCTTAATTAGCTTTAGTTCAACTCTAGATATTGCATGTCATGTACACTTGTATTTAGCTAGTTAAATCAAGTGCTTACATGTGGTGTTCTCTTGACTTTAGTTAGTTAACTCTAGTGCTTGCATGTGGTGCATGTTCACATTAACAGAACATAAAGCACACTTAGCTTCAGTTAGCTTTAATTATCCATAGCTATTGAATATACAACCAAGATTAACTTATTTTCTTTTATGTATTGATTCTCAAACTAGTATTGATGAATCAAATTCATTCTCAATTCCAATTTTTCTTTTTCAATTCTCACAAGTTCGTGCAATTATTCTTCAGCTAGATCCGTATTTGTGCTCTAATAATTTTACATGGTATCAGAGCTACAAGGTTTTGGAGAAGTTGCATGAACAATTTTTTGCAAGTTTGAAGAGAAAAGAAATGAAAATTGTTCGAAGATTTTATTTGCAAATCAAAATATTGGAGAACTACTGCAATTGTTGCTACAACTACAAGGTTAAAAAAAATGGAGTTCTCATCTTCAGCGATTCTTACTCCGTATAACTACTTCCAATGGAAGCCAAAATTTTTCTTCACCTCAAAGGCAAAGGCTTGTATCTAATAGTTATGAATACGGAAGTTGAACCCAATTACATTGTTGAAAAATCCAAATAATTCAACATGATGGACGAGGCTTTTGGTATTCTATTGTTGTCCATATCTACAGCATTGCGTTTCCATGTGGACACATGCAACACTCCGAATGAGGTTTGGACAACCTTGGAGAATTTATTTGGAAAGCAGGATGAGATGCGGGCTCATATTCTTGAAAATGAACTAATTTCCTTAGATCCAAATAGCTTTGAGAACATTCAAGATTTATTTACGAAATTTAAATAATTGCTTCTACAACTACATGATTGCGGGATCAATAAATGAAAACAGGAAGGTGAATTTATCCTTTCGATTTTGTCTAAATTAGGCCCTAAATATGCCCTTTTCATTTCCACATTTCATACAGTTAGACCTGCAACTGGATAAAAATGGAAAATGCCCAAATTTGACACATTTATTGAGTCTATTATTCATAAGTAGGATAAGCTCATAAAAATTGGTTCATTAAAGTCTTCAAATGCACATGCACTTGCCATGCATGAGAAAGGAAATTCCAACTTGAAATCAAATCAGTAATACAAAGGCAAAGGAAAGGAAAGAGATCTAGATCCAAGAAAGGGAGGAAATCTAAAACCTCCAGATGATTCTTCTAGCTCCAAGGGTAAGAAGGGAAAGAAAGAAACTTCAAGTGTCCTTATTGTAATAGAGTTTATCATCCTGAATCCTATTGTATGTAGAAGACTATTGACCTGATGGCAAAGACTCTTCAGCAAAATAATCTTGTTCATCACATTCCAGAAAGTGCCAAGAAGAACACAGAGGAAAAACCATCAGAAACAAGGGGTAATGAGCATGCTTTGATTGCTCTTCATTCTACATCGCAAGGATGGATCATTGATTCAAGAGCTTCACATAATATGGCTTCTTCAAAGGAATCATTTTCTTCTCTACATGCATACTCAGGACCTCCTATTCTCATGGTGGAAAATTCTGCAGTTGAAGGAACATGACAAGGAAGAAGGAAACTCGAAGATAAGATGTTTTGAGAATGTCTTGCATATTCCAAGGCTTTCTGTGAATCTTCTTTCAGTGTATCAGATGACACACACAAGTACCGGAAGGAAAGTGGAATTTACCCCGGATTCCATGAGCATTTATGACATGAAAACGAACTTGAAGATTGCATCTGGCAAGGTAAATGATCAATCTCGTTTGTATACATTTGTTGATTTTGTTCCTCAATCAAATTCTACTTTGCTACTTACGCATGAAAATGAAGAAAGTAGGATTTGACAGAAGAGATTTGGGCACTTGAATTTCAAATATATGCAACAATTTAGAAACTAAGGGATGGTCAAGGGATTGCTAACCATTGAATTTTCAAATGGTGTTTATAATGGATGTGCTCTTGGACAACATCCTTAAGACAAGTTTGAGAAGTGGCATGCATGGAGAGCCTTTTCACCTTTGGAACTTGTACATAGTGATCTCATGGGTCCATTTCCAGTACTTTCAATGAGAAAAGAAAGATATGTGTTGTCATTTATAGATGATTATACGAGATTCACTTGGGTTTACTTCTTGAAACTCAAGTTTGAAGTTTTTCAACATCTAAATATTTTCAAAGCACATTAGGAAAATCAGTCTGGAAAACACATAAAAATACCCCGCACAGATAATTGGATGGAATAGTGATTCAGGTGGATATTGGCGGCCACCCATCTATTCCATTTGGACCCCCACCATCGGTTCTTTAAGTTTTTTACTTTCAACATAACTTACTATTTTTCGCAGGTTTTTGGGTCCTGAACTTCTGGAGCCGTTTTGGGACCCTAATGATTTAGGTGGATATTGGTGGCCACCCACTTATTCTATTTGAAATTCCACCATCAGTTCTTTTAGTTTTTTAGTTTCAGCACAACTTTCTATTTTTACCATTTTTCCAGGTCTTCAACTTCTGGAGCTGTTTTGAGGCCCTAAACGACGTTTTTTAGGAAAACGGGGAGCAACATGGGTCCATGGACCGATGTTGCTCACACCAAAAGTTATAATCCTTGGTTAGATATTTCTAATGAGGTATGGTGCTCATAAAATAGGTACAGTATGCCAAAGTTACATCCCCGAGAAGTTGAAACATCAATTTACACAAACAGGGCCCATAGTTTTGGTGCTTCATCTCCTAGGGTTATGTTTTTGGATGCTTAGATTTTTCCATTGTTTCTTAATAATAAATAGGCCCTTGAGCCTCATTGTAACACATTTTAGAGCCCTGTATCCGTCACATCTCTTCTCAGAGATAAGCTACCAACGCCCTAGCTAGTTTATTTCCATTATGTCTGTAAGCATATTTCAGTCATTTTTTATTAATGAAATGTAGTTTTATTTCTATTGCATCTTTGTATTTATAGTTATATGTGTATTCTGTTGCGTTCTTGGATAAATCCAGAGAAATATGTATGTTATCACTCAAAAAATTCAAACATCATTTTTTCAAGGTCAAATAGGTTCATGAGTCAAAATAGGGTTGTAAGATTCATTTTAGGTTTGATCAAGGGAGGTTTTTGGTTTAAAGCTCATCCTCAGGTTCAAATAAAGCCTTCTTTAAAGTTCTTTCATGTCAAACAGTAATTATTTTTCATTTGTATTTCATTTCCCAAATGTTTTGTGCCAAAAATGCCTAATAAGCCAAGAATCCATACTTTCGTAGTGCATCCAATGTAAAAAAGGCAGAAAGCGCTACGAAAGCACTGAAAGTTATGAAGCAAAAACTCTGTTTTATGGTTTTGAGCAGTCAACTTCAAAGGAGGTTTCTGAGAAAAAAAAAATGTATTTTAAGAAATTGAGAAAGGTTATTCTCAAAAGAATATCAAATAACAATAACCTCTGTCATTTTTCTCACATATGTTATCAGTTGGGAGATAAAAGGCTTTCTTTGAAGCCCTATATTCAGAAAACAGAGTTTTCCTGTTTTAGACATGTTTTTCAAAGGCAGTCTATGGACCGCAGGAGATGTGTTTCAAAAAACCAAGAGAGTTTTTTTTTTAAGAAATAATGGACTACAAAAAAGTCCTCTAGTTTCTCAAACTACATCATGGATTAAGAGATATAGGCTCTATCTTAAGAAGTATTTTTCAGGAAAAAAACAGGAGAAATTTGCAAGAAGTTAAGAAGTTATGAAGGAGAAAGCAAAAATGAAGTTGGTTTATGGTTGATATTGTTGGGAAAAATACTGAGAGGGGGGGATGAATCAGTATTTACTGCATACTCTAAACTTTTCACTTTTTCATTCCTTAAAACCCATACGCTACTTTCCTTTAGTAAACTCGCGTATACACGCGGATATCTTTCATGCAACTAGCGTATACACAGAGATCTAGTTATGTCATTAGTTCTTTGCTTATATCATTCCATCATTCATTCATCAGATGTTCAATAAACAATAAACATGTGCAGTAATAACAGAACAAGCCATCACACAAAGCATCACACATGAACACCAGGATTTTTAGGTGGAAACCCAAGTCGGGAGAAAACCACCGCTGCAGTTGCTCAGCCTTCAATATTTTATTATAGAGAAAACATCTTACAACATATGTGCTGGTGCAGACTCTACCATCACGCAGACACCCACATGCGCTCGTTTACCAGCCTCTCCTGGAAGGGAGCTCCGACCCCCTGACTCGTTTACCAGCCTCTCCTGGAAAGGAGCTACGACCCCCTGATCTCGTTTACCAGCCTCACCTGGAAGGGAGCTACGACCCCCTGCTCTCGTTTACCACCCTCACCTGGAAGGGAGCTACGACCCCTTGACTGAAGGCTACAACCCTCACCACCTCTATGGACCACGTTTCATCAATTTTCACACTGGATCCAACAACTTCAATAGAACACAATTGGTAGGCCACGTTTCATCATATTTTCAGACTGGACCCTTTCCATACTTTTAAGCTCAAACATACATCATCAACATATACTTATCAATTCAGACAACACAGATCAGATAGCAGTAATACAGTAGAACAGATCAGATGTTTCATACCCCATGCTTCAGCAAACCCTAGTTTTCATACGCGCTTTCCTTTCACTGATGTCGCGTATATACGCGCTTCCGTTCACACAAACCAGCGTATACCTTTGCACATATTACAGAGTTCATTTCATTGCGCATACGCGCTTTCTCTTCAGCGAAGCCGTGTATATACGCGCTTCCTCTTCAACAAACTAGCGTATGGATCTCTAACCTTTACAGAGCTGCATATTTCTTCAGATCAGATATTCAGTTCAGATTCAACCCTTTACTTCAGACAGATTTTTTCCTCATCACAGATCTAATCACTCCATAAAAAAATCTAGCAAATACAGATACATTTCAGATCTAGATATCCAACTTCATCATTTCTTCATAGGTGCATCATAGATTCAGATCTATCATCAAACCTTTACCCTTTCCATACAAATATACTTCACAGAGAAGTATTCATTCAAGCTCAGACATCTTGCTCCACGCTTATGATTTTCACAATGAATTTCTTCTCCTTATATAGGTTTATCCTTTTTCAATACCACGGGCCAAAACAATACCATGAGCCTTCAATACCACGGGCCCCTTTTTCAATACCATGAGCCAAAACAATACCATGAGCCCAAAACTACATTACTTCCGATGGTATTCCTGGACGGGGTCATTTAGACGAATCATTACCCAATACAATGGGTCCATACCATGGTGGTTACCCCTGGATTTGCACTTTTTGAGCGCTTTTTCCCATACGCGACTTATCACGTTCTTTCCCACGTGCATACGCGACTTCCCCTAGACGTATCCGCGTATTCCTTGAAACATACTCTTTTCATCATGGATTTAGTACATGCTGAGTTCCTTTCTTCACTACCTTCTGTACACACTGGAGATACATCATATTTAGCTCATCAAGAACATATTCTATCAAGCACAACTTCATCAAGTAAGTTGTCATCATCTTCATCAAATGGGTTGCCATTTAAGGAAAACACTCAGCACCATATTGCTAACAAACATCATATCACATCAAATTTACATCATTTACCAAGTTCATCAGGTGGATTGCCATCAAGGACAACATATGTCAACAGTCACATGTCTTCATCTTCATTCAGTGGGTTGCCATCAAGGACAACAAGCTGCATCATATTTCCAACAATCTCCCCCTTTGGACTTGATGGCAACCACGATGGTGTTTGGTTACCACAACAGATAGGTACATTAAGAGTACAATGACACCATGTCATTCTCCCCATTTTTGACACCATTCTTTCTCTTCATTCAAACACCATGTCATTCTCCCCCTTTGACATCAAGGGCAAAGGGCGGATCAAATACCAACATACTCTCCCCCTTTTCTCCTCATGTGGAAGAAGCATTCTGCAGATTTGATATATACTGAAGTGACCAAGCTCCCCCTGAGTTCAAAACATATTTTTCAATAAAGTACATGACTCTATGACTTTCCTATCACCAATGAATCATACTTACTCCAAATATCTAACCAAGTGGATTTGCATATAAGACTCAAGTACCCAACCAAGTGGGTTTACACATTTCAACTCAGCTACCCAACCAAGTGGGTTTACAAAATTTGACTCAGCTACCCAACCAAGTGGGTTTACAAATTTGACAAGTCCTTACATGACTGAATATTGCAAATTTACAACATGGGTCTCAACAAGACCTTTTCAACAAAATACAAATATGACCATTTAAGACCAACACCAGAAATTCCTCAAGCAAGAGAACATATTTCAGAGCCATCATAATGCCAACAATGCATTATACTCAGCAAAGCTAATGCTCCCCCTAAATCTGTGCATCCACGCATCCTTTTCATATGACTAAGGCACCCCCTTAGTTTGTGCATCCTGAACACTTCCACCAACAAATCATCAAGGCATCTCTATCAAAACATTCAAAATAGAATTATGAGCACTGAAACACCACTAGAGATACCAGAGATACCAAACAGCACTGCAGCTGTGCTGAAAAGAGCTGACTTCAACCATAAAAATGTCTGCAATCAGACATACGTGGTTTTATATGCAGGAACTCACGTATATACGCGACTGTGTTTCAGGAAACCCGCGTATCCAATACCATCTTCTAAATTTTAACCAGATCTGATCCTCTGTGAGAAAAGACAGTGTTCAGATTCTTTCTGAGATATTTGAATGCTTCCCTAGAGTGCAGATAGATAGAGCAGTGTAGTTTGTGTCTTCAAGCGTCATCCACTGGTTGTAGCATAAGCCCATTAGTAACCAAGCCTTCAGATTCTTTGCAGCATCAATACAATCTTTCCAAGAGAGATTGTCATACCAGAACAACATTTTCAACTATGTGTCAATCATCCATGTGGTCCAATATCACCATGATCTTCAAGATTTAACATGAAGTAACATATGTAGGCAAAAGATCTCAACCATAGTAACAAACTCTGCATGATCTATTCTTATTTCTGAATCAAACGACATCCAACTCATTTATGTGTGAGCACAAAAGATACTTATCAGCAACCAGGGCTCAAAAACTTATCATAATAATCCATGTACCAAGTCATCATCATTTGAGCATGAGTATCACAAAAAACCAAAGAATAAGCAATCATATTGTCAACAATGCAATCATCAACCTGCTACTCCCCCTGGACCAGTGCTCCTTCTTAACTTGTGCAACCTGAAAACGTTCATCAGCAAGTCATCAGCAACAATCTTTGCATGGGCTGCCCTTATCTCCGAATTATAGGACTTTCATCTCAACAATGAATACTCTTCATCAACAAGCAAACAAGACTCATCCACAATCTTCAACACAAGAAACCATGTACAGTTTCTTCATTATTTAGAACTGAGAAACTAATCTGAAATTGAGTCAATAATACAGTTATTAACAGTCAGACTGATGCTCCCCCTGAACCTCTGCTCCAGATCTTCAGCTAACATATAAATTCTCTTATCATCAATGAATACGCGCGTATGGAAAGTGAAGCATATAAAATTTTCATCTTCCTTCATTTCCTCCTGAGCTTGTACCTCCTGTACCTGTCCTTTCCACATCAGATGCGCTGTCAGAAGTAAACATAACTAGAATAATCAAATCAACCATGAGAGTCATCATGCATTGCTCCCCCTGTGACGATACATTACTAAATCTCATATTGTATCCCACATCATTCCTGTAGTCAATAAGAAAAGTCAGCTTCAGAAGCGGATGACTGCATTAGGGTCAGAATTCCCTACGTTTCTGATCAGTCCTCCTTCTTTTTCCAAATTTTCTTGAACTTCCTAACTATGTGCTGAAAATTTTCAATTTTCTCAGATCCGTTCAACCTGCATTCTCTTTCTACATGTCCATACTTGTTACAAGAATAACATCTCATGTGTCTAGAGAAATAAGCATAAGAATCATAATGAGTATGTCTAATCTTCCTCCTTTTACAATTAGCTGCTTTATGTCCATACTTGTTACATGAAAAACAATATCCCTTGAAGAAACCAGAGTACCTTTCTATGTAGGAACTGTTTGATTGAGGCTGAAAAGATCTGCTTCTGCAATTTGCTGCAACATGCCCATAATTATGAGATTTAAAACATTCAACTTTCTTGAATGAATTCCTTTGAGAATTCATGATTGTTGGTTGATCCTTTGTTTCTTTCAACACTTCAGGTTTTGCATTGACATCCTCTGAATTTTTAGCACTTCCTTGTGAGCTAGATTCTCCTTTAACAGTTTCATGGAAACCAAGACCAAGTTTGATAGCAGGAGACCTTTGATTACTTAGAATATTGTCCAAAATATTAGTACTATCTTGAAACCTCAAAAGTTTAACTTTTTCTTCTAATTTACCTTTGAGAATGTTTACCTCAACCTCCAAGGCTTGACATTGCTTTGTCATGCTTTCTTCTTTCCTTCTTCCATCTTCTGCTTGATCCTTCAGATTTAGAACCTCTTCTTTCAACCAATTCTCG
Source organism: Pinus albicaulis (assembly GCA_034641835.2). NCBI lineage: Eukaryota > Viridiplantae > Streptophyta > Pinopsida > Pinales > Pinaceae > Pinus > Pinus albicaulis. The sequence goes on from CM076581.1 coordinate 1,614,196,627, forward strand.
TTCTCTTCACATATTTGTTGCAGGTCTTCATTCTTCTTATTTGATTTTTCCAGATCTTCTTTGAGAGAGATGATTTCTGCTTCAAGGCCTTTCATTTCAAATGGTTGTAGAGGTTCCTCATTCTTCTTACTTGATGCTTCAAGATCTGCTTGCAGAGAGATGATTGCAGCTTCAAGTCCTTCATTCTTCTTGCTTGATACTTCGAGATCTGCATTTAGATTGTTGATTTCTGCTTCTAGTTCTTTAATTCGATTGGATGCATAAGTATGAAACCTTTGATACTTGTCCACCTGTCCATTCAGCATCTCTATTTGATCTTTCATTTGAGAGATCATCTCTTTGTAGATAGAATCTTTCTTATCAATTTCCTTTTGATGTTCTTCAACTTTGATCTTGATAGCTTGTTCTAGATCCACAACTTTACTTTCACTTTCTACACCATTGCTTGCACAAAGAAGATTACAAGGGCCCAAATCACTATCATATTCATCTTCTTCAATTTTCTGAGATATCTCCTTGCTTCGAGTAGCCTTCTTATTTTTCCTTTTTGCCATGAGCACTTGTAGAGCTTCGTCAGAATCTGTTTCATCTTCTTCAATTTTTGCTATACATGATTTCTGAGGTATCTCCTTTCCTTGAGTAACCTTCTTCTTTTGCTTCTTTGCCATGAGCACTTTCAGATCATGGTCAAAATCTTCTTCATCTTCACTGGACACTTCATCATCATCTTCTTTTGCATAATAACTCTTTCTCTTTTCAAATTGTTTCCCTTTACCATGCTTTTCTCTATAAGGACATTTAGCAGCATAGTGACCAACTTTTCCACACTCAAAACATTTGAAGGGAAGCTTACCTTTGAATCTTCCAGTACCTAGTTGGAGTTTTCTCACAAAATTCGCTTCTTCTTCTTCGGATATATAGCTGGATTCTTTGACAACTTCTTTTTCTTTTCCTTTTGCAGACGCCTTAAAAGCAACTTCTTTGATTTGAGAAGGACCTCCTTGTCTCATTTCAAAAGCAGTCAGAATACCATGTAATTGAACAATAGTAAGAGTTTGCAGATCTTGCCTTTCTTCAATAGCTGAAACTTTAGAGTCAAAATTTGAAGTCAAGGATCTTAAGACTTTTTCCACCAGAGTAGTATCGGTTATGGTTTCACCCAAATTTCTCATCCGATTTACAATATCATCTAGACGAAGAAAGAAACTGGCAACACTTTCGTCACTATGCATCTTCAAATTTTCATATTCAATTCTAAGAGTTTGGAGTTTTGCACTTTTTACCTTTGTATCTCCTTCATAGCTCAGAATGATTTTGTCCCATATTTCTTTTGCTGAATGTAGTTGCATCACTTTGGCAAATTCTGATTCAGACATGCTTCCTAATAAGACATTCACTGCTTTGGCATTGATTTCATACTTCTTCCTTTCAGCCGCATCAGTAGGAATACTTACCGGATATTGATAGCCTTCTTCCACGATTGCCCATACATCTGCACCAAGACTTTGCAGATATGCTTTTGTTCGTACCTTCCAGAATATCAGATTGCTTCCATTGAATAAAGGTGGCTTTATAGACATTACTCCTTCATGACTTCCCATTGTGATGGATCTCCTTCAAGTGATCAAGCTTCTGCAGAAGGACCTTCTCTGATACCAATTGTTGGGAAAAATATTGAGAGGGGGGGGTGAATCAGTATTTACTGCACACTCTAAACTTTTCACTTTTTCATTCCTTAAAACCCATACGCTACTTTCCTTTAGTAAACTCGCGTATACACGTGGATATCTTTCATGCAACTAGCATATACACAGAGATCTAGTTATGTCATTAGTTCTTTGCTTATATCATTCCATCATTCATTCATCAGATGTTCAATAAATAGTAAACATGTGCAGTAATAACAGAATAAGCCATCACACAAAGCATCACACATGAACACCAGGATTTTTAGGTGGAAACCCAAGTCGGGAGAAAACCACCGCTGCAGTTGCTCAGCCTTCAATATTTTATTATAGAGAAAACATCTTACAACATATGTGCTGGCGCAGACTTGACCAGCACGCAGGCACCCACCTGCGCTCGTTTACCAGCCTCTCCTGGAAGGGAGCTCCAACCCCCTGACTCGTTTACCAGCCTCTCCTGGAAGGGAGCTACGACCCCCTGATCTTGTTTACCAGCCTCACCTGGAAGGGAGCTACGACCCCCTGCTCTCGTTTACCAGCCTCACCTGGAAGGGAGCTACGACCCCCTGACTGAAGGCTACAACCCTCAGCACCTCTATGGACCACGTTTCATCAATTTTCACACTGGATCCAACAACTTCAATAGAACACAATTGGTAGGCCACGTTTCATCATATTTTCAGACTGGACCCTTTCCATACTTTTAAGCTCAAACATACATCATCAACAGATACTTATCAATTCAGACAACACAGATCAGATAGCAGTAATACAGCAGAACAGATCAGATGTTTCATACCCCATGGTTCAGCAAACCCTAGTTTGCATACGCGCTTTCCTTTCACTAATGTTGCATATATACGCGCTTCCGTTCACACAAACCAGCGTATACCTTTGCACATATTACAGATTTCATTTCATTGCGCATACACGCTTTCTCTTCAGCGAAGCCGCGTATATACGCGCTTCCTCTTCAGCAAACTAGCGTATGGATCTCTAACCTTTACAGAGCTGCATATTTCTTCAGATCAGATGTTCAGTTCAGATTCAACCCTTTACTTCAGACAGATGTTCGCCTCATCACAGATCTAATCACTCCATAAAAAGATCTAGAAAATACAGATACATTTCAGATCTAGATATCCAACTTCATCATTTCTTCATAGGTGCATCATAGATTTAGATCTATCATCAAACCTTTACCCTTTCCATACAGATATACTTCACAGAGAAGTATTCATTCACGCTCAGACATCTTGCTCCAGGCTTATGATTTGCACAATGAATTTCTTCTCCTTATATAGGTTTATCCTTTTTCAATACCACGGGCCAAAACAATACCATGAGCCTTCAATACCACAGGCCCCTTTTTCAATACCATGAGCCAAAACAATACCATGAGCCCAAAACTACATTACTTCCGATGGTATTCCTGGACGGGGTCACATAGACGAATCATTACCCAATACAATGGGTCAATACCATGGTGGTTACCCCTGGTTTTGCACTTTTTGAGCGCTTTTGCCCATACGCGACTTATCACGTTCTTTCCCGTGTGCATACGTAGCTCCCTAAATGCTCGCGTATTCCTTGAAACATACTCTTTTCATCATGGATTTAGTACATGCTGAGTTCCTTTCTTCACTACCTTCTGTACACACTGGAGATACATCATATTTAGCTCATCAAGAACATATTCTATCAAGCACAACTTCATCAAGTAAGTTGTCATCATCTTCATCAAATGGGTTGCCATTTAAGGACAACACTCAGCACCATTTTGCTAACAAACATCATATCACATCAAATTTACATCATTTACCAAGTTCATCAGGTGGATTGCCATCAAGGACAACATATTTCAACAGTCGCATGTCTTCATCTTCATTCAGTGGGTTGCCATCAAGGACAACAATCTGCATCATATTTCCAATAGATATGGTTTTTTAAATGATGGAGACAGGTATATTTGGAGTTTTTCACATAACTATAGTTGAAACGTTGAAATTTTTTGTCAAAACTGCACACTCAGCAGTTTCGTAGTGCATTTATTTTAAAAAAGCAGAAAAGTGCTACGAAACTGTTGTAGCAGCTTTTCTTGCTCATTTTGATCAGTTTTTGAAGGGTTGAAGGATGAATCAAGGATTGAAATTTCTATGGAAAATGTATTAAAGGGTAATTGAAATGATTCAAGTGGAAAGAATTCAGTTTTTGGAGAATTAAGACTTAAAATGGCAGTGTTACAAAGGCGCTATGAAACTACTGTGTTTTCGTAGCGCAGTATATTACAGCTCTTTTGAACAGTTTTGGAAGCGGTTTTGGACAACTAGAGGCTAGGGATAAGTGATGAGACATGTCAATATAATCTCCAACATCTAAGGACCATGAAATGAAGTTCAATTTATGATCAAAATGTTCAAAGAAGTAAAAGTAACCTATCCCTAAAAAACAGGGTATGGTTTCTTGCTTTTGTGGAGGTCAGCAAAGTAGTCATGAAGAACTTAATCTCATTATCCAAATTCGACCATGTGATGATACACTTGTCAATGATGTAATTTCAAGTAGATAAGGTTGTTAGAATAAGGTTTTTAAATATAGTAATAAGGAGTTTGAGTCATTTTTGGAATAGGACTGTTTAAGTAGATTAGGTGTTTTTTTGTAATAAATTCCTTGTCTTATGGTTATGCAAGGTGTCAGTAGTTAGAAATTAAATGTTTATAGCCTAGAGGTAGATCATCTCATGGTGTAAGAGGTGTATTAAAGGCCAAGAGGTCTAATTTTTAAAGGGTTGGACATTTTTGGCAAAATATTGTGCTTATTGTAATTGACTGGTTTTCAGCTAATACAGAGAGTTTCTACTTAACCAACTTGGGATTCATAAAGAGTTTTGGTGTGTTCCTATTCTATTTGCATCTCTTATTATCCTATTGCAATGGTGTTTATCTATATTACTCAGAATTCATCTTTAGATGCTCTGACTTCCTATATAAATGAACTAACTGTGTTTTACAATTTCATGTGTGTTTATTTCTTGACTAAAACTCTGATATGCCTTAACTTCCATGTTAAGTAGATTCATTGGTTTACTAAAACTATTTTGACTCCATAAGCCCAATGTGTACTTGATGATGTGATTTTCAACCTATATCTATATTCACCTATTTATTACCCCACATAGAGTTAGCCATCTATATTTTTAATCAAATCATTAACCCTTGAGAGAGCCCTCTCAGGCTGAGGAGGATAAGCCTCACTCAAAATATTAGGTTTGAAATAGCGACATGAAGTTGACCGAACAAGAAACCAATCAGTACAATTTTGGTGATAACAATTTCAACAAAGATATCAATAATATATGTAATGAAGCAGGCATACAGTTCCTTACACTCCACAACAAAATGGGGTGGCTAAAAGGAAGAATCGATCTTTGAAAGAGATGGAAAATTGCATGTTGCATGAAAGATCTCTTTCATAAAAATTATGGGCTGAAGCTATCAATTGTGCCTCATACATCTAGAATAGATCTCATCATAAATTTTTTACTGAAAAAAACATCTTTTGAGACTTGGATTGACATTCTTTTTGAAGTCATGCATTTATGCATTTTCAGATCTCGAGCATGGGCTTGCATTCCTATAGAAAAGAGAAAGTCTTTGGAGCCTCAAAGTAAAGCATGCATTTTGTTGGATATTCTGATGAAGTCAAAGGGTACAAATTGCTTGATGTGAACACTGAAGAGCTCTTTATTGAAAGGAGTGTAAAGTCTGATGAGGATATTTTGCATGCACGAGAATATGAACTTGTTACCAAGTTTCCATCACCACTCATTGATGAGTATGCAGATGAAACTTCAGATCAAAATTCTGATGAGGATGATCCTTTGCCTATGACACTTGTCAGACCACTAGTTTTTGAACATTGAGATCATACTTCCTCATGTAGTTAGGAAGATTCTCGACCACCTTCAACACAAAAATGGCATAGCATGAGTGATCTCCATGATGATCCTGCTTCTATACCTCAGTTTGAGGAAGATCCACAAGAACTCTGAGATATGGAGCCATGCATGCCCATGAATGCTTATATGATGCATGCATCTGATTCACAGAGTTATGCAGAAGCAACTGGGCATCTTGAATGGGAAGCAACAATGGATGAGGAATATAACTCTCTCATTGAGAACCAGACTTGGGATTTGGTTTCGCTACCTTCAAATCGTAAATTTTTGAGGTGAAAATTAGTTTACTGAACCAAGAAAGCAGGAAATGGCCAAGTTAGTCGATATAAGGTATGGTTGGTAGCAAAATGTTTTCAGCAGGTACATGGTGTTGACTATGATGAAACCTTTGCTCTAGTGGAAAAAATGGATTCCATTCGGCTAGCTATCTCCATTGCAGCAGCAAGAGGATGTGATCCAAGTGGATATTGGTGGTCACCCGCCTATTCCACTTAGGGCCCCACCATTGTCTCTTTCATTTTTCCATTTTTAGCACAACTTACTATTTTTAGCAGTTTTTCAATTCATGAACTTCCAGATCTGTTTTAAGGCCCTAAATGACGTTTATTGGGAAACTAGAGAGCAACATGGGTCCATGGATTGATTTTTATCACATTAAAAGTTGTATTCCTTGGATAGATATTTCTAACGAGGTATGGTGCACTTCAAATAGAGATCGTATGCCAAAGTTACGTCCCCGGGAAGTTGAAACACTAATTTACCCAAATTGGGCCCATAGTTTTGGTACTTCATCTCTTAGCATTAGGGTTTTGGATGTTTAGGGTTTTCCATTGTTTCTAAATAACAAATATTCCCTCGAGCCTCATTGCAACTTAGTTTAGAGGCCTGTAGCCTCCACATCTCTTCTCAGAGATAAGCTACCTGCGCCCTAGCTATTTTATTTCCATTTTGTCTGTAAGCAAATTTCAGTTCTTTCATATTAATGAAATGAAGCATTATTTCCACATAATATTTGTATATATGGTTACATGTGTATTCTATTGTGTTTCTTCATAAATATGGATCAGTGGTATCAAAGAAATCTGATTTTTCTCGATCCTTCATTTCGTGTCCCTAATGAGGTCGGGGTATAAGGAGTTAGGGCTCGAACTGGTTGAACCTTTGCAAGATCAGCCTCGAAAACCCCGACGGCCACCCATGGGGGATGAAAAAAAATATGAGGGAGTAGGAGATCCTATCAAAATATTGCTTGAGGAGGCCCTCAAAAAACAAATGAATGCGATGATGGATAAATTTTCCCAGATCCTTCAACGGCTGCCCACGGCCGATGCATCTGCATCCAACAACCACTTTGGAGGTGCGAATCTTTTTAAGGTACAAGTAAACTTTGACATTCCCATATTTGAGGGTAAAATAGATGAAGATATCATAGATAGATGGTTGAATCTATTAGAAGAATATTTCTTGGTTCATGACTTTTACGACAGGGAGAAGAATATTTTTGCACTCCTCAAAGCTACCCCCCATGTTAAGGATTGGTGGGAAACCTACAATGAGAAAAATGATGAGACAAAATCCTCTCTGTTCTTAGCCATACCCACTTGGAATTATTTCTGAGACGCAATCAAGGAACAATACTATCTCGTGGGGAGCTATGAGGACAAGTACATATAATGGACCATGTTGCGGAAACAAAGGGATCAAGATGTGCATGAGCTAACAAATCTGTTCCATACCCTACGGACAAAGTTGGGTATCAAAGATTCGGAGAAAAATTTGTTGCTAAAGTATCGTAGTTTTCTACACGGATACATTCAGGAGGAAATGGAGTTCTTCAACATCTCCTCACTTGGTACGGAATACCGGTATGCTGCCAAGATTGATTAGAATCAAACAGAATAAGCGAGACTTTGGACATACGAATCAAAAGCAAGGGAAAGGTGCCCCCAAACTGCAGAACAAAGGAAAAATCCAAGGCATGGCGGCCCAAGACAACTTGCCAAAGGCACAATTAAAGAACAACATTGCAAACCTAAAGAAGGACACGGGAAAGTGGTGTGAGTTTCATAAGAGCTCCACTCACAACACAAGTGAGTTTCGGGCCAAGCAGTCGCTCGTGGCAAAGATGAGGGCTTCTGAGTCAGATGCATTCTCTGAATCTAAATCAGAACCTGACAACGGGAGTGACAAAGGGAAGAATATTATTGATGAGGAGCCCAATGCCACTGTTGCCACTGCGAACATCCAAAAGGAGGAACCAGAAGATCCAGAGGAGGTGGAGTGTCTCTTCCACTCCCAGATGTGGGTAAAGGGTTCCCCGCTATAGTTCATTGTCCACAATGGTAGCCAAAAGAACATCATTTCAGAAAATGTCATGAAGTGGTTGGGCTTTCTGACCACAACGCACCCATAGCCATACACCATCAAGTGGCTTCACCAAGGACGGGATCTCCGTGTCAGCCAGCAGTGTCGCCTTCCCTATAGAATCAATCCCTTCATGGATGAGGTATTATGTGACATTTATCCTCTTAATGTTTCTGATGTATTATTAGGCCAACCATACTTGTGGAAGTGACATGCTATGTATGAGTCCCGACCTCGTGATGTTATTGTTACTTTTGGAAATAAGTTGTATAGGATACCAGAGGTACCACCGCCTATCACTGTCTCTTTGGTTACTACAAAACAATGCAGTAAGCTCATTTCCCAAACCAGGAATTTTTTTTTCCTGATGATTCGCACCCAGGGTAAGAAGAATATTGTGCCCACGACCTCCAGACATGGCTCCTATGCATGACAACAAAAAATGGAAAAGGTTGTGGAGGAGCACGGGGACATATTTACCTCACCCACAGGGGTGCCTCTACACTGTCAGGTTAAGAAACCCATTGATCTGACCCCAAGTGCACTGATACAGAATGGACTGATCTATCAGTACTCTGTTCTAGAGAACGATGAAATCAAGAAGCAGATTCTGGAGCTGCTACATAAAGGTCCCATCCGGCCAAGTTCATCGCCCTGTGGGAGCCCGATCATGTTGGTATAGAAGAACGATGGGACTTGGAGACTCTATATTGACTATCGGGCACTGAACAAGATCACTTTCTGGAATAGGTATCTGATCTCATGGATTGATGACCTTCTGGACCAACTCAAAGGGGAAAAATATTTCAGCAAGATCGACTTGAAGTCTGGGCATCACCAAGTACCAATCAAACCCTCCGATGCGTGGAAGACTCCCTTCAAAGCCAAGGAGGGCCTTTTCGAATGGCTGGTCATGCCTTTCAGGTTGACGAATGCTCCTGAAACCTTCATGAGGTTGATGGATGACATCTTGTGGCCATTCACCAACTCCTTTGTAGTGGTGTAGTTGGATGACATTCTAATCTTCAGCCAAACTTGGGAAGAGCACCTCCACCACATCTGACAAGTCCTCCAAACACTACGGAAACAGAAGTTGTGTGTCAATTTTGACCTAGTGCACTTTTGGCATGACCCAGGTTCAATATCTGGGATACATTATTGATGAAAGGGGGGTGAATTTGGAACCAACCAATATCCAAGCCATTCGGGATTGTCCAGTCCCAACTACTCTAATAGAGATTTGCAGCTTTCTAGGTCTTGCTAATTTGTACCACAGGTTCATGTTGGGATTCTCTCATATCACTTAGCCCTTGAGTCAAGTCACCAAGGGAGGAGTGAAAGAAAAATTATTTTGGTCAGAATCTCAAGAGAAGGCGCTCATAGAATTGAAACATTGCCTCTGTTTTTCCCAGTGCTCACATTACCAGACTTGCAACAACCATTTGAGATTGAGACAGATGCCTCTGACTATGCTATTGGGGCATTTCTTACTCAACAGGGGCATCTAGTGACATATCATAGTGAGACATTGTCCGACATAGTTTGCAAGTATCCTACTTATGAAAAAGAAATGTATTTTATTGTGTAGGCTTGTTGACAATGGAAGCATTACATTTTGGGGAAGGAAACAATCATACACACAGACCACAACCCCTGTAGTTCATATAGACACAAGGGAAGTTGCAGAACGATCACCATCCAAAGTGGTCCACATATCTGCAACAGTTTCATTTGAACATAAAGTACAAGTAGGGAAGCACAATAATGTTGTAGATTGCCTCAGCCGACCACCATTCATGGCGATAACCACCGTTCTCAACTCTTGTAGGCACGAGACTTTTGATTGGTTGCTTCTCTACAAGAGTGATCCAGAATTCAGCCACACATACAAGGCACTCTTGGGGGGTACGCAAGTTCCAAATTTTCACCTCCAAGATGCATTGTTATGTCACCTAGGACACCTTTATGTTCCTTCAAGTGAGCATGCCAAGATGATATGGAAAGCACACTACAGTCGAGTCACTGGGAATTTCAAGGTCAAGAAAATAGTGGTAGTACTGTAGAAGTATTTCTATTGGCCAAACCTTTGACATGATGTCGAGAAGTACATCAGATCCTACATTTCTTGTGCCATTTCCAAACCGACCATCAAGAAGCAAGGCCTCTATACTCCGCTACCTATCCCTAGTCAACCTTGGGAATCCATATCCATGGATTACATGTTGAGCCTTCCTTATACTAAGCATGGAAATCACTGTGTTTTCGTGGTCGTCAACAGATTCTCGAAGATAGCCATTATGCCGCCCTGCAAGAAGAATATCATAGCAAAAGCCACTGCTAAACTCTTCTTTGAACAAGTGTGGGTGCACTTTGGGATCCCACAATCTATCATATCATATCGCGACAGCAAGTTCCTCAACGCATTTTGGTCTAGCATCTGGTCAATGTTGGACACCAAGCTCACCAAGTCCATAGCTTTCCATCCCCAAACTGATGGCAAAATAGAGGTTGTCAACGGGATCATTGTACACTTTTTTCACATGTACAATTCAAAGCATCCACGCACATGGGATGAGGGCCTCTGCTATGTACAACATAGTTATAACTGGGCTCTCCATGTAGGCTTTAACCCTGTACAAAAATTATCTGCAAAAAAATCTTAAAGACAGAAAATAAACAATAGCGAGAGCATACAACATAAAACAGATAAACAGAGAGATTTTCCCCTAGATCTCAAATCGAGACGACCAACTTGATTTATCATTTTTTATTTCTTTTAGTGTTACAACACATATATATACATGTTGAAGCATACATAAACCCCAATCTATTAACCCTGGATTAGAACATAACCGTAGTTCCCATGATCGGATCTACAAAATACCAGGGGCCGAAAACCATCATGCCCCAAAACCAAGTGCAAACCCATGCACAAAACCATGGGCGGGTCTGCCCACCAGAAAATAAGGACCAAATTTTTTTTCGGGGCGACAGGGGGGGCTACTGCCCCCCCCATGACCCCCCCCGTATGTTGAACCCAGGACAATGTACAGGGGGGGGCTACCCCCCCTGTTACCTCCCTGTGCGTGATTAGTCGTGGAAAGAATATAACACAAACCCAACATTCTCCCACTTGTTGTTTCTTTCCGCAAGGGGCCATAACAGAGCTTAGTCATTAGCCTAGCTTTGCAACACCCATTGCTTCTCTACACTAAAAGAACTTCTGAGTGCTCACAGACTTTGTCAATGCATCTGCAACATTCTTCAAAGTGTCCACCTTTACCAGCTTGACCCTTTTAGCTTCAACCATATATCTCACAAAGTGATATTGAACATCAATGTGATTTGTCTTTGAATGATAATCAGGGTTCTTAGCCAAGAAAATTTCACTTTGGCTATCACAATTTATCCTTATGGCTTGCTGCAACAACCCCATATTTGAACACAATCTCTGCAACCAAACCGCTTCCTTGCTTGCATGAGTGGCTGCCATGTATTCTGCCTCTGTAGTTGAAAGAGCCACTACAGACTGTCTTTTACTCATCCAACTGACCGCACCTCAAAATAGGCTAAACACATACCCACTTGTAGATCTTCTTTGGTCTAGATCTCCAACCCAGCCTACATCAAAAAAACCATGAATGTCCAACGCTCTTTCCAATCCTGGTCTTCCCTGGTAGCACAAGCCATAATCACTAGTGCCACGCAAATATCTGAAAACCCGCTTCACTGTTGTCCAATGCTCCTTCCCTAGGTTTGACATAAACCTGCTCAATACTCCCATTGCATGTGCAATGTCTGGTCTAGTACAGACCATTGCATACATCAGGCTACCCACTGCACTTGCATATGGAACACGGGACATATGCTCCTCTTCTTCTTGTGTCTTGGGACAACACATTCGTGAGCATCTTTGTACTTACAGGAATCATAACATTCACTGGTTTACTATCCTACATATTGGACTTCTGCAATATAGTCTCGACATACTTCCTCTGGTTTAACAAGAGCTTCCTCTTTTCCCGATCTCTCTTAATTTCCATGCCCAAAATATAGTTTGCAACACCAAGATCCTTCATGTCGAATTTGGAGAAGAGTTGGGTCTTCAAATCTTGGATAATTTATTTTTCATTTCCAATCAACAACATATCATCCACATACAATACCAAATAAATAACACGGTCACCAATTAGTTTAAAATAAACATAGTGATCCTCCTTTCTTCTGGTGAAGCCAAGTCCCCATATATAGGTATCAAATTTCTAATACCACATCCTTGGTGACTGTTTTAACCCATACAGAGACTTCTTTAAGATGCATACCAACTCTTTCTTTCCCTTCACCATAAAGCCTTCAGGTTGTTTCATGTAGATCTCCTCTTCTAGATCCCGGTGAAGAAATGTTGTCTTCACATCCATCTGTTCTACCTCAAAATAAAATGTAGCAGCAACAGATAAAAGTAATCTAATAGAAGTAACTTTGGTAACAAGAGAAAAAATATCACCAAAATCAATTCCTGGCACCTGGGAATAACCTTTTTCTACCATCTGAGCTTTGTATTTCTCCACCTTTCCTTCTACATTCATCTTCTTCTTAAACACCCATTTGCTCCTGATGGGCTTCCTTCCAGCCGACAACTCCACCAGATCCCATGCCTCATTTTTATGCAAGGATGCCATTTCATCAACCATGGCCTCCTTCCAGAGTTTTCCATCCTACGAATCTCTTGCCTCCTTTGATGGTTGGGATCATCATCAGTTATAGTTAAAGAAAAATTTGAATAGAAAGTAGATGGGCTATACCTTTTTGGTTGTCTTCTTTCCCGAGCTGATCTTCTCATAGCTGGAGTTTGTGGCTCTTCCTCTTCTGATTCTTCTTCTGTTTTAGATTATGATTCACCCTCCTTTAGCTCAAACTCTACCTTCTTAGGTTCCTTTTGTAGGACTTCATGTTTAAAAATATCTTTCACCTCTCTAAACACCACATCTCGGTTGTACACAACCTTCCTTGTTTGCGGGTTCCAAAGCTTGTAACCCTTTAAACCATCCTTATACCCAATAAATATGCACCTTTCAAATTTATTATCCAACTTGCTCCTTTTCTCCTTTGGAACATGTACATATGCATCACATCCAAATACCCTTAGATGTGAAAGAGAGGGTTTCTTACTAGTCCATACCTCATGTGGAGTCTTATCCTCCAGCACTGATGAAGGTGATATGTTAACCAAATAGCATGCAATCTCCACTGCCTCTGCCCATAATTCTTGTCCTAACCCGGTACCACTGAGCATGCTTCTTGCCTTTTTCATCAGTGTTCTTTTCATTCTTTCTGCAACTCCATTTTGCTGAGGTGTGTATGGAGTAGTCTTCTGCCGTGCTATACCACACTTCTTACAGAACTCTTCAAATTCCTTCTTGCAGAACTCCCCACCATTATCTGTCCTCAGCGCCTTTATCTTCTTCTCTGTCTGGTTTTCCACCGAGCCTTAAATTCTTTAAATCTGTCAAAGACTTCAGATTTCTTCCTCAAGAAATATATCCATGTATTCCTTGAGAAGTCATCTATGAATGAAACATAGTACACAGGCTTACCTAGTGATGGAACCGACACAGGTCCAAACACATCACTGTGCACAAGCTCTAATATCTTGTTTTCCCTCTTATCACCAGAAGGAAAAATCACCCGATTCTGCTTCCCATATACACAATGTTCACAGAAATTGAAATCCAGAGAGCTATTAGACATACCTTCTACCATACCATTTCCATACAGTATCCAAAGGCCCTTCTCTCCAATATGTCCAAGCCTTTGATGCCATAGCATGGTCTTTTATCCAGAGGCTGCTAGGCTTTCCGCTCCACTTTCGGGAACCACAAAACTGTTTCACCCATCACAATGTTTCCCTGAAGCTTGTACAGAGTTCTAATCCAAACTCTCTGCATTAATACTAGTTCTTCCTGAACCATCTTACAGGTATCTTTCTCGAACACTGTTTTTACACTTACATCATCCATCTTGCTTACAAAAATCAGATTTTTGGCCAATGCACGAATGTGAAAAACACCAAGAAGTGTTCTAATCCTTCCACCTTGTAGCTTCAGCTTGAATTTTCCATGTCCGATGATTCTGGCCTTCCTATCATCACTGCCATCATATTTCTCATACTCGCAGAACCACTCCCTATGGGGAGTGAAGTGAAAGGATGCACCCGAGTCAATCAACCATGACTCATGATCTACATGTGTATTTGAAGAAGAAGCCAAATACACATCCCCACACCTTCATCCGAGGTGGTTTTTGCCTCTGCAGAAGGAGCATCATCAGATCCCTTTCCTTTCTCGGGAGCTTTATATCTGAAGTCCTTTTTGTAGTGCCCTTCCTTTCCGCATTTCCAGCACACCTTTACAAAATTTCCAGGAGATATAGAACTCCCTCTAGATTTAGATCTCCCACTCCAAACCTTATTCTTGTTTCTATTATGGGACCTTCGCGTCTGAACTAGGAGGCATCTCAATTATGACCCTCGATATTTCTCCATCTCATTTCCTTTGACAGCAAGGCTAAGACAATGTCATCAAAATTCAAGGTAGTTGTATTGCTACCTATTGCAATAACCAGACTGTCCCACGAATCTGGTAGAGAACACAACAAACTGATGCACTTATCTTCATCTGATATTTTAATATCAACAAATGACAGCTGACTTACCACAGTATTGAAGGCGTTCAAATGCTCTGTCACCAAGTCTCCATCCTTCATCCTCAAGTTATACAACTTTTTCCGCAAGAACAATTTATTCACCAGAGACTTAGATTGGTACAAGGTCCCTAGCTTGTCCCACAAGGTCTTCATTGTAGCTTCCCTAGATACATTCAACAATACTGAATCTGAGACACACAACCGTATTGTGCTCTTTGCCTTCCGATCCAGTTTCATCCAGTCTTCATCTGACATTGTCATTGGTTTAGTACTCGGATCTACCACGATCCACTGGTGCTTATCCATCAGCAGATCCTCCATATTGAGCTTCCACAACTCAAAACTTTGACCATTAAATTTTTCAATCTCTATCTTCCCGCAACTCGCCATATTCTTTCACTGCAAGAATCTATCCCGCAGATCTCCCACTGAACAGGGTCTACCTCAGGCCTGAGTAAAAACCCCTCAGCAGCAAAGGCATCCCCTTGAAGCCAAAACTGCTTTGATACAAAATGTAGGTTTTAACCTTGTACAAAAATTTTCTGCAAATGAATCCTAAAGACAGAAAATAAACAATAGCAAGAGCATAAAACATAAAGTAGATAAAAAAAGATATTTTCCCTTGGATCCAAAATCGGGACGACCAACTTGATTTTTCACTTTTTATTCCTTTTAGTGTTACAACACATATATATACATGACAAAGCATACATAAACCCAAATCCATTAACCCTAGATTAGAACATAACCGTAGTTCCCTTGACCCGATTTAGAAAATACCAGGGGTCGAAAACCATCATGCCCCAAAGCCATGTCCAAACCCATGCACAAAACTATGGGCGGGTCCTCCCACCAGAAAATAAGGACCAAAAACAATTTCCGCGGCGCTGCCCTGAACCCCGACAAGGGGGGCTACTACCCCTCCTCTGACCCCCCCATATGTTGCACCCAGCACAACGTACAGGGGTGGCTATCACTCCCCCTATTACCCCCCCGCACATGATTAGTCATGGAAAGAATATAACACAAACCCATCACTCCACAGCTCAACTGGCCACAGCCCCTTTCAAGTGGCTTGGGATTACAGCCACTATGTCCCATTGACATAGCCATGCTATTTGCACCTACTCAGGCCAATTCGGCTCATGTCCAGTCTGAAGCTAACAAAGTGAACAACTTCATCGAGCACATTAAACACATCCTACAACAGGTTCATGACATATTGGATTGGGCCAATGCTAAGTACAAGCAATGACATGATCAACATCGGGTGCCACACAACTTCCCGGTGGGTGAAAAAGTGTGGCTACATTTGTAGAAGAAGTGCATCACTGGACCCCATTGCAAGCTTCGCCCACTCCCGGATATGGGCCGTGCACCATCACCAAGGTTGTAGGGAAAAATTATTTCGAGGTCAGTATTCCACCATTCTTTGGTCTGCACCCAATATTCAATGTAGACCGCCTTCGTCCTTACTTCCCACCTCTCCTAGACACCTCTGACATTGCAGAAGAACTCACACCAAAAGAGTTAAACCCAGACTACATGGAACATGCCACCACAAATTGTATCATGAACATGCAAATCAAGGACACTTTCCAATAGAATATCCAACTGTATCGGGTTTTCAAAGCTGGCCAACTCTTGCACCAAGGCAAGTGGTTCACCAGGGACCAAGTTCAGCAGAATTTTCATCATCTCATGGAGGAACTCAACGCAATGGGGACCATTGCTTCCTAAAGGGGGAGGAATGATCCAGGTGGATATTGGTGGCCACCTGCCTATTCCATTTGTGGCCCCACCATTGTCTCTTTCAGTTTTTCAGTTTCAACACAACTTACTATTTTTAGCAGTTTTTCGGGTCCTGAACTTTCGGAGCCATTTTGAAGCCCTAAACGGCGTTTTTTGGGAAAACTAGGAGATTGATGTAGCTCACATCAAAAATTTTAGTCATCAGATATATATTTCTAACGAGGTATGGTGTGTGCAAATGAAGATCGTATGCCAAAGTTACGTCCCCGAGAAGTTGAAACACCAATTTACCCAAACAGGGCCCATAGTTTTGGCGCTTCATCTCCTGGGGTTAGGGTTTTGGATGTTTAGGGTTTTCCATTGTTTCTAAATAATAAATATGCCCTTGACCCTTATTGTAGCTCAGTTCAGAGGCTTGTAGCTACCACATCTCTTGAATTATTTTCTCAGAGATAAGCTACCAGCGCCCTAGCTAGTTTATTTCCATTTTGTCTATAAGCAAATTTCAGTTTTTTGATATTAATGAAATGAAGTGTTATTTCTGTTGCATCTTTGTATTTATGGTTACATGTGTCAGTCTGTTTCATTCCTTCATAAATCTAGATCAGAGGTATCAAAGCGGTCTACTTTTTCTCGATCCTTCTTTGCATGTCCCCAACGAGGCCGGGATATAAGGAGTTAGGGTTCGATCTGGTTGAACCTTTGTAAGATCAGCCTTGTAAACCCCAATGACCGCCCATGCGGGATGAAAAGAAAGATGAGGAAACAAGAGATCCTATCAAAATATTTCTCGAGGAGGCCCTCGAAAAAAAAAGGAACACGATGATGGATAACTTTTCCCAGATCCTTCAACAACTACCCATCGGCAGCGCATGTCCATCCAACATCCACTCTAGAGGCATGAATCCCTTTAAGGTACAAGTAAGCTTTGAAATTCCCATATTTGAGGGTCAAATAGATGCATCTGTCGTAGATAGATGATTGAATCTATTAGAAGGATATTTCTCAGTTCATGACTTTTCCGACCAGGAGAAGATTATTTTTACACTCCTCAAAGCTACCCCTAATGTCAAGGACTTGTGGGAAACCTACAGTGAGAAAAAGGATGTGACAGAACCCTCTATGTTCTTAGCCATACCCACTTGGAATTATTTCTGAGACGCCATCAAGGAACAATACTATCCCGTAGGGAGCTATGAGGACAAGTACATAGAATGGACCACACTGTGACAACAAAGGGATCAATATGTGCATGAGCTAACGAATTTGTTCCATACCCTATGCACAAAGTTGGGTATCAAAGATTCAGAGAAACATTTGGTGCTAAAATATCGTAGTTTTATGCACAGATACATTTAGGAGGAAATGGAGTTCCTCAACATCTCCTCACTTGGTACGACATACCAATATGGTACCAATATTAAGTATAAATTCAAACAGAAGAAGCGAGAACTTGGATCTGTGAATCAAAAGCAAGGGAAAGGTGCCCCAAAACTGCAGAACAAAGGAAAAATCCAAGGCATAGCAACCCAAGAAAACCTGCCAAAGCCACAAGCAAAAAACAACACCGCGAAGCCAAAGAAGCACACAGGAAAGTGGTGTGAGTTCGATAAGAGCTACACTCAGAACACAAGTGTTGGGCCTAGCAGTCACTGGTGGCCAAGATGAGATCTTTTGAATCAGATGCATTCTCTGACTATGAATCAAAACCTAACAAGGGGAATGAAAAAGGGAAGCAGATTATTGATGCGGAGCCCAATGCCACTATTTCCACTGCGAAGATCCAGAAGGAAGAACTGGAAGATCTAGAGGAGGCGGAGCATCTCTTCCACTCCCAGATGTGGATAAAGGGTTCGCTGCTACAGTTCATTGTCGATAAAGGGAGCCAAAAGAACCTCATTTCAATAGATGATGTGAAGTGGTTGGGCTTGCCGACCACAACGCGCCCACAACCATACACCATCGGGTGGCTTCACTAAGGCCGAAATCTCTGTGTCAGGCAACAGTGCTGCCTTCCCTATAGCATCAAGCCCTTCACAGATGAGGTATTATGTGACATTGCTCCTCTTGATGTTTCTAATGTATTATTAGGCCTATCATACTTGTGGAAGCAACATGATGTGTATGAGTCCTGACCTCGCGCTGTTATTGTTACTTTGGGAAATAAGTTGTACATGATACCAGAGGTACCACCGCCTACCACTGTCTCTTTGGTTACTGCAAAAAAATGCAGTAAGCTCATTTCCAAAACCAGGAATGTTTTTTTCCTAATGATCCGCCCCGAGGGAAAGAAGAAGACTATGGCCACAACCTCTAGACATGGCTCCTCTACACGACAACAACAAATGGACAAGGTTTTGGAGGAGTATGGGGACATCTTCACCTCACCCACAGGGGTGCCTCTGCACTGTCAAGTCAAGTACCCCATTGATCTGACCCCAAGTGCACCGCTACCGAATGGATCGATCTATCGACGCTCTATTCTAGAGAATGATGAAATCAACAAGAATATTCAGGAGCTACTGTAGAAAGGTCACATCTAGCAAAGTTTATTGCCTTGTGGTAGCCCAATCATGTTGATACAAAATAAGGATGGGACTTGGATACTCTGTATTGACTATCGGGTGCTAAACAAGATCATTTTCTGGAATAGTTGACTAATGAAAGGGGTGTGCATGTGGATCCAACCAAGATCCAAGTCATTCGGGATTGACCAGCCCCAACCACTCTAACAGAGCTTTGTAACTTTCTGGTTCTTACGAATTTGTACCACAAGTTGATGTTGGGATTCTCTCATATCACTTGGACCTTAAGTCAAGTCACCAAGGGAGGAGAAAAAGAAAAATTCTTTTGGTTGGAATCTCAACAGAAGGCGTTCGTAGAATTGAAACATCGCCTCTATTTTTCCCCAGTGCTCACATTACCAGACTTGCAACAACCATTTGAGATAGAGACAGATGCCTCTGACTATGCTATTGGGGTAGTTCTTACTCAACAGGGGCATCCAATGGCATATCACAGTGAGACATTGTCCGACACAGTTTGCAAGTATCCCACTTATGACAAAGAAATAAATTCCATTATGCAGGCTTGTCGATAATAGAAGCGTTACATTTTGGGGAAAGAAACAATCATCCACACAGACCACTGACCCCTGCAGTTCATACAGACACAAGGGAAGTTGCAGAATGATTGCCATCAGAAGTGGTCCACATATCTACGACAGTTTCATTAACATCAAGTACAAGAAGGGTAGCACCAATAATGTTGCAAATTGCCTCAACCGACCACCAATCGTGGTGCTAACCACCGTTCTCAATTCTTGTGGGCATGAGACTTCTGATTGACCGCTTCTCTACAAGAGCGATCCAGAATTTAGCCACACATACAAAGCACTCTTGCATGGTATGCAAGTTCCAAATTTTCACCTCCGAGATGCATTGTTATGTCACCTGGGAAACCTTTGTGTTCCTTCAAGATAGCATGCCAAGATGATATGAAAATCACACTACAGTCGAGTCACTAGGCATTTTTGGGTCGAGAAAAAAGTGACAGTACTGGAAAAGTATCTCTATTGGCCAAACCTTCGACAAGATGTCGGGAAGTACATCATATCCTGCATTGCTTGCGTCATTGCAAAACTGACCATCAAGAAGCAAGGCTCAAGACTCAGCTACCTAACCCTAGTCGACCTTGGGAATCCATCTCCATGGATTAAATGTCAGGCCTTCCTTCTACTAAGTAAGGAAACAACTGTGTTTTCGTGGTCATCGATAGACTATCGAAGATGGCCATTATGGTAGCTTGCAAGAAGAATATCATAGCAGAAGCCATTGCTAAAATATTCTTTGAACGAGTGTGGGTGCACTTTGGGATCCCGCAATCTATCATATCAGATCGCGATAGCAGGTTCCTCAACACATTTTGGTCCAACCTTTGGTCAATGTTGGACACCAAGTTCACCAAGTCCATAGCTTTCCATCCCCAAACTAATGGCCAAACAGAGGTCGTCAACAAGATGATTGTACACATTCTACACATGTACAATTCAAAGCATCCACGCACTTGGGATGAGAACCTCCCCTATGTACAACATAGTTGTAACCAAGCTCTCCATAGCTCAACCGACCACAACCCCTTTTAGGTGGGCTTGGGATTCGAGCCACTATGTCCCATTAACGTAGCCATGCTATTTGCAGCTACTCAGGTAGATTTGGCTCATGTCTAGTCTAAAGTTGACAAAGCGAAGAGCTTCATCGAGCGCATTCGACACATCCACCAACAGGTTCATGACATATTGGACAGGGCTAATTCTAAGTACAAAAAATGACATGATCAACATCAGGTGCCACACAACTTCTAGGTGGGTGACAAAGTGTGGCTACATTTGCAGAAGGAGCGCCTCACTGGACCCCACTGCAAGCTTTGCCCGCTTCGATATGGGATGTACACCATCACCAAGGTTGTAGGGAACAATGCCTTTGATCTCAATATTCCACCATTCCTTGGTCTGCACCCAATATTCATTGTGAACCGCCTTCGTCCCTACTTCCCACCTCTACTTGACACCTCTGACATTGCAGAAGAACTCACATTAAAAGAGTTAAACCCAAACTGCATGGAATAGGCCACCACAGATTGTATTGTGAACATTAAAATAAAGAACACTCGCCAATATAATATCGAAATTTATCGAGTTATCAATGCTAGCCAACTCCTGCACCAAGTCAAGTGGTCCATCAGAGACCAAGTTTAACAGAAGTTTCCTCATCTCATGGAGGAACTAAATGCAATGGGGACCATATCATCCTAAGGGGCGAGGAATGATCTAGGTGGATATTGGTGACCACTCATCTATTCCACTTGGGGCCCTACCATTGTCTCTTTCAGTTTTTCAGTTTCGGCACGACTTACTATTTTTAGTATTTTTTCGGGTCCTGAACTTCCAGAGCTATTTTGAGGCCCTAAACGACATTGTTTTTGAAAACCAAGAGCAACCAGGGTCCAAGGACCGATGTTGCTGACAAAAAAAGTTGTAGTCCTCAGATATATCTTTCTAAATTGGTATGGTGTATGTCAAACAAAGATCGTATGCCAAAGTTACGTCCCCGGGAAGTTCAAACACCAATTTACCCAAACGGGGCCCATAGTTTTGGCACTTCATCTCCTAGGGTTAGGGTTTTGGATGTTTAGGGTTTTCCATTGTTTCTAAATAATAAATAGGCCCTCGAGCCTTATTGTAGTTTAGTTCAAAGGCCTATAGTCACCTCATATCTTCTCAGAGATAAGCTACTAGCACCCTAGCTAGTTTATTTCCATTACGTCTGTAAGAAAATTTCAGTTCTTTGATATTAATGAAATGAAGTTTTATTTCCGCTGCATCTTTGTGTTTATGGTTACATGTGTATTCTGTTGCATTCTTTCATAAATATGGATCAGGATGGGAGGTGCATCATATGGATGTGAAGAATTCCTTTCTTCACAGTGATCTCGAGGAGGAAATCTACATGGAGCAGCCACAAGGGTACATGCACAATTCATCTCTAGTATGCAAACTAAAGAAGTCTCCCTGTGGCCTCAAGCATGAACCTAGAGCATGATATGCCAAGATGGATTCCTATTTGTTATCTCAAAATTTTGGACGTTGCAAATCTGATTCCAATGTTTATTTTTTGAAGAAAATTGACTCCTTGTTGATCACAGTACTCTACATAGATGATCTTTTCATAACAGGTATTTCAACTTCTATCATTACTGAAATTAAAATTACATTGCATAAGTGGTTTTCTATGATAGACATGGGCTTGCTAAATTTATTCCTTGCATTAGAGATCAATCAGAGTGGTTCTGGGATTACCATTTCTCAACCAAAGTACGCTAGAGATCTTTTGGCACGATTTCACATGAGTGACTGCAAGCCAGCAACGACACCTTTCTTATCAGGGATAAAGCTTGAGAATGGAAAAGACACACCATTGGTTGATTTCACATTGTATCATCAACTTGTGGGAAGTCTTCTTTATCTCACTCACTCCCGTCGTGATCTCTCATATGTTGTAGGAGTATTGTCCAAATACATGCAGGAGGCACATGAGTTACATTGGAAAACTGCAAATCACATCCTTCGATATGTCCAGGGGACAATCACCTATGGGATTCATTATGCAGAAAATTGTTCATTGGGTCTCATTGGGTTCATAGATTCAGATTGGGTTGGTGACAACATTGATCGCAAGTCCACCTCCAGTTATGTACTTAGTTTGGGATCCAACTCAATTTGTTCATTAAGCAAGAACCAGGCTGCCATTGCTTTATCATCAGCAGAGGCCGAGTCTAGAGGATTAGTCAATGCCACTATTCATGCCATTTGGCTAAAACCTTTCCTATCTGAGCTTGGGATCATTTTCCATCATCCAACTTTCATCCGGTGCGATAATAAAAGCACGTTGAAGTTTTGCAGAGATCCAGTGTAGTGGCAGCGGACCAAACACATCGAGATCCACATGCACTTCATTAGAGAACTCATTCATGATGGGATTATCGATATTTAGTACTGTCCTAGTTCTGAGAAGAATGCTGATATATTTAGCAAGACTTTCACTAAGTAGAAGTTTCGATTCCTGCGATATTGTCTCGGGGTGAAGGGCACGACTGCCTAGTAGTTGTCTTTGCTCTACTTTTGCATTATATTTTGAGGGGAGGTTTTTATTCCCACTAGGTTTTCCCTCTGTTTTCACAAAATTGGACCTAATAGGCTACCAATCAAATCAATATCATGTAACTATTTCAAACCAATCTTTTGATTGAGGCTTAGCCTCTTCAACCTGAGAGGGCTCTCTCAAAGGGTTAACGATTTTTGATAAAAATATAGATGGCTAGCTTTGTGGGGTAATAATCAGATAGATGATAAATGTAGGTTGAAAATCACATTAGCAAGTACACATTGGGCTTCTGGAGTCAAAATAGTTTCAATAAACCAATAAATCTACTTAACATAGAAGTTGAGGCATATGAGAGTTTTAGTCAAAAGATACACATGTGAAACTGTAAAAAACACAGTCAGTTTATCTATATAGGAAGTGCGAGAATCGAAGATGACTTATAAGTAACATAGAAAAACACCACTACAATAGGATAATAAAAGATGCAATTAGAACAAGAACACACTAGAACTCCTTCTGAATCTCAAGTTGGCTAAGTAGAAATCTCTGTATTAGCTGAAAAACAGTCCATTGCAATAAGCACAGCCTTTTGCTAAAAATGTCCAACCCTCCACAAATTCAACTTCTTGGTATTTATTAGACTATTTACAACATGAGATGATCTCCTCTTAGGTTATATACCTTGAATTTCTAACTCTTGACACCTTGCATAACCATAAGACATGGAATTTATTACAAAAAGACACCTAATCTACTAAACAATCCTATTACAAATAGGACTCAAACTCCTTATCACTATGTATAACAAACTTATCTAAATTAAATTACATCATTTTCCAAGTGTATCAACACATGGTCAAATTTGAATGATGGGCTTAAGCTCTTCATGACCACTTTGTTAACGTCCACAAAAGTAGGAAACGAAACCCTGTTTTTTAGGCATAAGATTCTTTTCTTTCTTTAAGCATTCTGACCATCATTTAAACTTTATTGTGTGGTCCTTAGATGTTGAAGATCATCTAAACATGTCTCATCACTCATCCCTATCTTCCAGCTGTCCAAAACTGCTTCTGAACTTGTTCAAAAAGGCTATAATATCTTGCACTATGAAAACACAACAATTTCGTAGCGCCCCTTTGTAATGCTGCTATTTCAACCATTATTCTTCAAAAACTTAACTCTTTCCACTTGTATCATTTCAATCACCTTTTAACACATCTTTTAAAACAATTTCAGCTCCTAACTTGTTCTCCAACCGCTTGAAAATTGATCAAAAAGAGAAAAAAAAGGTAGCTACGACAATCTCGTAGCACTTTTCTGCTTTTTTACACTAAATGCGCTACAAAACTGCTAAGTGTGCAGTTTTGTCAAAAATTTTCAAAGTCTCAACTATAGTTATGCCCAAAAATCCAAATATACCTGTCTCCATCATTTAAAAAACCATATCAACCATAAACCAACTTCATTTTAGCTTTCTCCTTCATAAATTGTTAACTTCTTGCATATTTCTCCTATTTTTTTCCTGAAAAATAGGTCTTGAGACAGAGCCTATATCTCCTAATCCATGACGTATTTTGAGAAATTGAAGGAGGGTTCTGTAGGCCATTATGTCTTGAATAGAAATGTCTCTTGGTTTTTTGAAACCCATCTCCTGCTGTCCTGAAACTGCCTTTGAAAAACATGTGTAAAATAGGAAAACTCTGTTTTCTGAAAATAGGGCTTCAACGAAAGCCTTGTATCTCCCAACTGATAACACCTTTAAGAAAAGTGAGAGAGGTTATTTTTATTTGATATGTTTATGAAAATAACCTCTCTTAGTTTATTAAAATACATTATTGTTTTCTCAGAAACTTCCTTTGAAGTTGACTAATCAAAACAAGAAAACCGAGTTTTTGCTTCATAACTTTCAGTGTTTTCATAGCGCTTTCTAACTTTTTTACACTGGATGCACTAAGAAACTGCTGTAGATGCAGTTTTTTGTACAAATTTGAAAATTGAAATCTATAAGTGGAAAAACTTGTGGCCAATATGTCTTCATCATCCATTAATCATAAACCAATTGGATTTTAGGCTACTTGAGGTATTTCTTCTTCATTTACAATTGGTTGGCCTATTGGTTCTTCAACCACTGTCATTTTCATGCCTTTGCTCTATATTTCACCATGAATCTTTTCAAGCCGCTCTTGTAAATCCTTCCCCTGGTCTTAAGTCTTCCATAACCTCCTCTGTGTGTTTTTCTTTCCTCTATCATAATTCTTCAAAAAACCTTTCAGCCTCACTTGATATAGATGTAGTAAATTCTTTGAAAGAACTAGCCGCAAGTTTGGCTAGATATAATAATAATGCTTCAGAGTTTTAGATGTTACATATGGAGGCAAAAGGAATGAGAATGACTAATTAGGAAATAATTTGAAATCTAAAAATCTTCTCATAACTGGATATGATGGATTATTCATAACCTACACGGTCCATGATGACTGCAAATGTGGGTATGTACTTTGATTTCATCATTACATGACTCAACAAGCATCTACCTAACTCTTCCCCAATGGTTTCTAACATTTGATAACTCAACTAACAAGACAACTACTAAATCGTGCTTTCGTAGTGCCTGTAGTGTTATTTTGACCATTTGCACTATGAAACTATCAGCACTTTCGTAGCGCGAAGTGAATTTTTACTGTGTAATGCACTACAAAACTATGGTTTCTTGGCTTATTAGGCAGTTTTGGTACTAAAAATTTGGGAAATGAACTGAATCCTAAAATGATGAATGATTTGACATGAAGGAACTTAAAAATGAGTTTGTTTAA
Source organism: Pinus albicaulis (assembly GCA_034641835.2). Classification (NCBI taxonomy): domain Eukaryota; kingdom Viridiplantae; phylum Streptophyta; class Pinopsida; order Pinales; family Pinaceae; genus Pinus; species Pinus albicaulis. The sequence goes on from CM076581.1 coordinate 1,614,222,563, forward strand.
AGCTTAGGGTAGGATCAAACTATAAAAAGTTTAATGCTTCTCTTGGTCAAACTTAAAATGACTCCTAAAACCCTATTTTGACCCATGAACATAAGTAATGTTTTGAATTTTTTGAGTGATAACACCCTCTTTCATCTTTTCATACATTGTATATGAGTACCTAAAATGGCCTTGTTGCCGGGACTCATTCATTTTGCATCACAGTCACCTAAGTTATGCTTAAGGGGGGGTGTTGGTGTACATGCACATAGTTAGCCTCAAATAGCTTTAGTTCAAATTTAGATATTGCATACGATGTGCACTTGTCTTTAGCTGGTTAACTCGAGTGCTTTACATGCACATAATTAGCTTTAATTAGCTCTAGTTCAACTCTAGGTATTGCATGTGATGTGCACTTGTCTTTAACTAGTTAACTCCAAAGCACCCCCACTCTCAATTTTGTGGAACATGAGGAGGACAATGATGCTGTGTGACTTTCAAGTACTGTATGTGCATCTATATTCTCTGAATCATGCATGCAACTGAGAATCTCAATCCGGCTGCCCCCATTGACCACTGCTTACTAAAAGAGGGGATTTACAAAACAGGGCGTACAATGCATCTAATAATTAAACCGAAAAGAGGAATTTGATTTTCAATTAGAGTTTAACAGTACAGGTATATAAAGGCTTTCAAGATAGAGTTGTCAACCAATAAAATAGCTTAAAAAAAAAAAAAAAAAAACAAGTAGTAGTAGAAATAGATTTAGTACCATTAAAAAATATTAGACACCTAAAATACTGAAATTTAACATGTAAATTTTCAAAATTTTCATAATCTTACTAAAATTTCTAAATTATTTTGTGAATTTTTTAAAACTACAAATTTTCAAGATTCATCACGAAATCCCTGGCATCTTTTTTTGGCAAAAAATAAATAAATAAATAAATAAAATTAATAGTTCGCTTTGTTATTGGGCATTTGATAATCCCACCTGCAAAGAGATTTGAAGGATGTTTTGTTTTTTCTGTTGGAAAAAAAAAACCTACAGACAAAGAGTTTTGATGAACGATTGTGTAATTGACTTTGTTACAGGCTGCTTCTATAATCTAAATTTACAATTGGTAATTATTTCCATAATTGAAATGGTATAACCCGCAGACTTTCGCAGATTTTCGGCCCATTGCTTTGTGCAATTTGCTGTACAAGCTATCCTCAAAAATTATTGCTGATCGCATCAAGACAGTTCTGTCTGTCAATATCTCAAGGGAACAATTTGGTTTCTTAAGTGGTAGATCCATCCACGATGCGATTGCAATCGCCCAGGAGGTTGCTCACTCCATTCATTCAGCGAAGAAAGAAGCTTTAATCATGAAGGTCGACTTACACAAAGCTTATGATTCAGTGGACTGGGCTTTTATCCGGTTATTGCTGCTCAAGATAGGCTTCCCAATTCGGATCATGCGATGGATTATATCTTGTGTTTCAAATGTTCGATTTTCGGTTATTATAAATGGGTTTCCATCGCGTTTTTTCAAAGCTGGCTGGGGGCTGAGGCAGGGATGTGCCCTCTCTCCTCTTATCTTCCTTCTAGTGATGGATGGATTTAGTAGACTTATGCATTTTGCTGAACGGAGAGGATATATAAAGGGTTTTGCCTTCTCAAACTCTGTCTCCACCTCTCATTCATTATTTGTGGATGACTTATTGCTCTTCGGCTATTTGCGCCGGAACCACTGGTTTTATATCCACATTATTTTCAAACGCTTCAAAAGTGCTACTAGTCTAAGCATCAATTGCGGTAAGTCCTTCCTTCTATATGATTTTGGTGATGTACAGGAGATTACTTTCATTGCCGAGTTCATGGGAATCTCCATGCGTCATTTATCTGATGGATTCAAATACCTGGGCTTCTTTATTAAGCCATGTGGTTACAAAACAGAGATTGGGTATGGTTCATTGACAGGTTAAGGGATAGGATCCAACGATGGAATCATCGATGGTTATCGATGGGTGGCAGGTATATTCTTATCCAATCAGTGCTTTCACAGATGATTGTCTTTTGGGCGCATCTTCTTTATATTCCTGCTGGTATTATTTCAAGGATTAATGGTATTGTTTCAAGTTTTCTATGGGGAGGTGCCAATCTCGAGCAGAAATATCATCTTTGTAATTTGAAGGATATCTGCAAACCTAAAGGTCTAGATGGATGGGGGATTCTTGATCCCAGGGTTTTTAATTGTGTGCTGTTATCTAAATCATTTTGGCGAGCCATTGCATTCCCGGGCTTGTGGAACGACATTATTAAAGTCAAGTATTTACCGGAGAATGCTTTACAATTGATCAGTTGCAATTCTCTTCTTTTTCCACGTTTCATGTCAGTTATTTGGCGCAGCTTCAGAAAGATTATCCCTCTGGTTGTTCCTCGTCTTAGATGGAACTTTAAAGATGGTAGTCATATTCCCATTGGAACGGCTACCCTCCTTCAACTGGCACTCGAGTTTGGTCCATCTCAGAACCTTATCCACGCTCTTGCCATCCGTGGATTACATTTCTACTCTCAGATTATTCTGTGTTGGTATCATTCTGCTCCTATCATCAAAACAGCGGAACAAATCGGGTTGGTTGGTGCTGTGTCAGTCGAGTGGAATACTTTTCGGGACTCCATTCGCCGGGCGGGTTTATGCTATGGTACAGGAGGTGATCAAATAGTGTGGGGTGCCCCGATGCGAAATGGCTCTCCCATTGTGAAAGACATCTATCAATCTTATATTGCTGCTGTTCACGACATGCAGTACTCAAGCTCGTTTCAAGCTTTTTGGAAAAGGAAAATTCCAAATAAAATCATAATTTTCGGGTGGCTTTCTTGGAAGAATCGGGTCCTCACGTGGGACAATTTAAGAAGGAGGGGTCAACATGGTCCCGGATGGTGTGTTTTCTGTTTAGAGGCAGAAGATTCGATCTCTCACATCTTCTTCACTTGCCCCTCTGTTATTCATATTTGGTGTTTATTCAGATTTTTCTTTCCGGACCAGTCATGGCGTCCTGTGGACTTCATGTCCACAGCTATAGTATGGGACAAATTGCACAGCCCTTTTCGATCTCTGCCATTCTTCTTCATTTGGGAGATCTGGCTGGCAAGAAATAGGCGGATTTTTGACCAAATCCCCATTCAGATCCATAAAATATATCTTGCCATCATTTCTTGGATGGAGGCTACTCCTTCTCATACTCCTGATATCATTGATGGTTCTTGTCGAATTAGACCACATGCCATTTCCATTCCAGCTATTTACTTTGATGGTGCTGCTACAGATGATTCCACTGGTTGTGGGGCATGGATAAAGATCTCCGATCATGAACGTTTTCTTATCCACTGGAATGGGGGCCCAGGTTCCAACAACAAGGCAGAAATCATGGCATTATGGGGTGGCTTGCTCATTGCTCTTGACCTCCAGATTCAGGTTGCTGGCATATATGGGGATTCGAAACTGGTGATTGGATGGTTATCAAATGAGGCTCATATGGATTCTCCGTATCTACAAGGGTGGTTTGACAGAACCAGAGTGCTATGGGATCGTTTGAAATGCCCTCCTATTTTCCATATCTATCGCGAGAACAATACCAGGGCAGACCGCCTCTCCAAGAGGGGTCTACTAGAGGAGTTTGGTTTTTTGAAGGTTGCACATTTTCAAAATGGTCATCTGATGGACTCTCACGACATTCCCCTTCCTTAATATTATATATCTATATCCTGTTATCATTTTGCAATCGAATGGTATCGGTATTTTTTCGATTTTACAGGTTTTTGCAGTATCTGCTCAGCATCCTTTATATATTGGTACCTTTCATTTTTGTACACACATGAAGGTTCTCGTCTTAGGTTATCTCTTCATCAGGCAAGCGTGGAAACTATCATGACCAGCATTTTCTATGATTACCTTTCCGCGGCAGTCTTGTGCATCTCTGTCATGGCTGGTCATTTTAGATCTTAGCATATCTTCCTCCCGGGCGAGTAAACTTCGGCAAGCGAGTGGGCACTTATGGCAAGCGAGCGTGAAACATTATTCCAGGCGAGCGTGTTTCTATATATTTTTTGGCAGCCCAAATGACGTGTTACTCCTGTACCTTTATCATGTTTATCATTTACTGGGTCGGGCTGATACCATCTAATCTTCATTTCTATTTTGCTATCACAAGAGCATCCTCTTTTTCTCTTATAGCCATATATGTTGACTATTCCAGTTGTGTCTCAATTTCGATATGAATCAGGTAGCTGGAATATTTTTGAATCCTTTTCAAATTTTCTATTTCTCATACATGACTGTATATGTAACCAGGTCGGATCTTGACCTGTTCATGAGGTTGTCCACTCATTTGAGCCTGCTCTAGTATGAACAGATTTTCTTGGGACAAATGATGGTTGATTTCTCGCTGTTTCTCTACACAGCTGAGATTATATGAATATGTACTGTATATATACTATCAATATATTCAGCGTTTTTTTCTTTCTGAAAAAAAAAAAAATAGTAGCTTGATCGAGGAATCTGTAGCTTCATGATTCGACCAAGAGAGGAGGGCACGCAATCCGTGAAGCTTCGTGTGTCATACATGAAGTAGAGTTGTGTTTACGATTTCCACATTACTACATTTTGCTTTGGAAAATGTTACTGAATGAATCTTCCTGGAAGCTGATCACACTGGTTCCACGCAAATGGAATATCATTATTCAATGTATTCCATAGTACAGAGAGCATGAAAGAGAGGTTATAATGTGAGATTGTGTTATTTTATTAAAATGTTGTATTATATATTTTCTAAACATTTTATTCCTAAATTACATTATTAACAATAAAATAAAATAAATATTTATAATTATTAATAATTAAGCTTAGTAAAATTAATAGTTATAATTATTAGTAATTAAATTAGCTTAGATTTATTTTTAATTAGAGATCTTCTGAGTTTAGATTTTTTTTCAAGTTTTTAATAAAAAAAATTGAGATTTTTTCTCTATGAACTCTTAATAGATTAAGATTTAAGATAGATCTACACTTATAATTAAATTACAAAACAATTGGATTGAAAATTATGTTGGTAGTGAAGTATGATTTAAACTATTTTTATTTGGTCAACATCTTGTTTTCTGGGAAACTAAGTAAAGAAATAGAAAAAATATCTTCTTTTATCTAAAAATAAAAAATCTTAAAAAATCAAAAATATTTGATTGAATAGGAAACTAGCTCCTTTTTAATTTGGTGAGTAATTTTATTTTTCTAGAATAAAAATGATGAATGTCAATCTAATATGAAAATAGTAACCAAGAATCACTATTTTTAGAACAAATTATTTATAACTTAATCACTCACCACCAATCATAGAAAAGATAGTGATGATTACTATTTTCAAATTAAATTGAAATTCATCATTTTGATGAAGACAAATCAAATTAGTTACCCATTTTCAAAGAAGCGGGTTTCCTATTCTCTATATATAAATATAGTTTTAAAATTATAAAGTTAAAAGTAAACAATATTTAAAATTTATTTTTCGTAGCAAAATTATAATATAAAATTAAAATAAGTCATTCCAAAGATGTCATTATGGAAAGTAATCCTCAATTTGTCTTTTACTTTTTTAATTATGTTTAACCATAAAAATATGTAACATCATTCTTGTAATGTGGAAAGGCTATTGACCAAATTCATTTAAGATTATATAATAAGTTGGTCTATATTAGAATTAGATTTGAGAAATTTTAATTTTTAAATAAGTTAGTGGACAAAATTTGATTTCACATAAAATATTTTTTCTCTCTACAATGTGTTATATATATATATATATATATATATATATATATATATATATATATATATCAAGATTCCCAACCATAGAAATTCACTCCACTTTACCACAAAGATTCGCCCCTAGTAAATAGGCTTTGTTAGAATAACATGAGAATGATCAGGGTTTACTAATACCATGTGCCAAAAAAAAACCATAACTCATACTCAGATGAGACATGTTCATATGAAATTTCTTAATTAATTAATTTAATTAAAAAAGTAAAAAGAGAATATTATGGGATATTCGGAGCCCTATTCCAAAATAGACACACCTATCATATAATTAATATAAATTAAAATTAATATTAAAGTTCTTATTTATAATTTAAATATTTATTTAATAATATTCATTGTGATTTTTTTATTTTTATTTTTAATAATCGTTGTTAAAGTGAGTCATTTTCTTAAAAGGAATGGATTATAATGGGATCTGTGGTGTATGGTATAGACTATGGTTTCCATAGGGTTATTCTCCTTTTCATGTCGTAAGACACAGTCCTAAAATACAAGCAGAGGAGGTTACCTTTAATTAGAGTTTGGTTCTAGGCAACTTGGTTCTAGCAGTGTTTCCTCTTCAATTTATTTCCGGGTGCTTTGTGTCCCAGTTTGGTGCTTTTGAAGTTGGAGGAATACTAGTTGGACTAGGGAGACAATACATATAATGAGTTTATCTTCGGTGAATAATCTTATTTCTACATACTAGAATAATCATATCAGTAAATGTGACTATGTATACACAAATCAATGCCATTTTCATATGTCAGTTGGTGTACAAAAGTTGGAAAATGTCATCGACATATATCAACCACATTTACTAATGTGGTTGTGCTAGTTTACAACCAATGTGCGTGGCACATATTCATTGACCATAGTTGACTATGGTTAAAAATGGTTAATGAGGGTTGACAATGGTTGGCAAGGTTGATCGAGTTTGACCATGGTAAACCATTAATATAACAATGTATTTATGTTACATTAATCTAACAATGTCTCGTCAATGTTGATCATTCTTACATTGCCACATTAATGTTGACCATGGTGCATGTTACATTAACCTTAATTTTAATGTTACATTCATGTTGAAGATGGTTAACCATGGTTGGTGAAGGTTAAAATGGTTAATAAAGGTTGCCATGGTTGAGCATAATTAACATGGTTAACCTTGGTTAATTATTGTTGACCATGATTACCATGGTTGGCCATGCTGACCACAATTAACATTGGTTATCTAAGGTTAACCATGGTTGGCTATGATTTTCCATGATTGACCATGGTTGGATGGTTGATCATTATTGACCATGGTCGACAATGGTTAACCATGTTTACCATGGTTGAAAGGGGATTATTAGGATACATTATGGTGGAGTAAGGGTGCTCATAGATGACCATGTTGACTACAATTGACCATGCACATGATAGTTGAGACTAATTAGCCATGGTTGACCTTGGAGACCATAGTTGATAATGATTTCCCATGGTTGACTGTGGTGACCATGGTTGAACATGGTTCACTATGTTTGACCATTTTTACCATGGTTGACCATGGATGGGCATGTTGACTATGGCTTACCCTAGGTTCACCATGTTCAACATGGTTGTCTATGATTGATCCCAAATGACCATGTTATCCGATGCTTAACCATGGTTGGACTATATTTGTCATATGTTGATATACATTGATCAATGCCATTCTAATTACCCTAGTTGACATACAAAGGTGGAAAATGTGGTTTATCAGTTCATATCAAGCACATTTACTAATGTGGCTATGTTACTTGATGGCTAGTGTGTGTGGGGAAGATTAGTAGAGAATTGTTGGCTATCTCTAAATTTGTTTAATATATTATTGACAAGGGTTTATTACAATCAACATAATGTTGACTATGGATGACCATGTGTATCCAAATCAAATTATACTTAACAATGATATATTATTATTGACAATGGTTGACCAAAGTTGTCCATGGTTATCCATGATTGAACATGGTTGATGATGGTCGATTATGGTTGACTCTGGCTAGGCATGATGACCATGGTTTGGCGGCATGACTGAACATGGTTTGTCAAATTTGGTTGAAAATAGCTTTATATGATAGATTATGGTTGTCCATGTTGATAATGGATGGACATGGTTGACCATGTTCAACCATGGAGACCTTGATTAACCATGTATGCCCATGAGTTAGAAGATAATGGTTGACTATGGCTAAATATATTCTTAATATGGTTAAAAATGGTTTATTGCAGTCAACATATAGTCGATTATGAATGAATGTGCTTATCCACATCCAACTAAACTTGTTTATGATAGATTATGATTGACAATAGTTGACCACAATTGACCATCGTTGTATGTGTTTTATCATAGTTGACAATGGTTGACCTTGTTTGGGCATGATGATCATGGTTTAACCATATTAAACATGGGTGAACATGGTTTGACAAATTTAGCCATGGTTGAACATAGTTTTATATAGTAAATTACGATTGACCATGTTGATAATAGATATCCATCGTTGACCATGTTTTACCATTTTAACCATCTTGACCATCATAGGCGATGAGTAGTGAGAAGAGCATGGGTTATTCAAGTTTGACTAAGGTTGACTAGAGATGACCTTAGTTGAACAAGATTGACTATGGCTAACCATGGTTGATTATGCTTAACTAAGTTTGTATATGATTGAATATGTGTGATAATAAGTGACAATCTTAGAAAATTATCGATGATGTATAACAATGAATGAGTTTGTTTAACCAAGGTTGGTTAATAATAATTAAATTGGTTGACCATGGTTAGTTATGGTTGTCATGATTGATTATGGTGACCATGGTAAATCATACGATTTGTTGCATATAATAATATTATTACATTAATGATATTAATAATGTATTTATGTTATAATTAATAAAATTGTAACGTTCCCAAATTTTCCAACAATAATTTGGAACATTAATTTTTTTTGATTTCACCTAGGAGGAGAATAAATGGGTAAGGAGACCCATGCACAATAAAAATCTCAATAAAATCCTTCTAATTATGAAAGGGGATCATCATTGGAGTTGGTTTTCACACCCTCATGTGTGAATAGGGTTATTTGCAAGTGGACAAGGTCAAGTTTGACCAAGTCAATAGCGCTAGGCCAAGAGGTGGAGCACACTTAGAGAAGCAGCACAGTATGAATGAGGGAAAGGTTATTTGGTGGAGGAAACCCTAAAATGAGTGGGACCCATGGAGAGGGGCTTTCATTTATTTAAAAGGAGGACAAGGCAACCATTGTTTCTCATGCTTATGTTTATTAATCTCATTGTCTATTGAGACAATTGAGCATTCTTTGCTGTTTAGCAAGAATTGTTGGGGAATTCCTGTTTAGGATTCCTTATCCTTCTTGAGAGGTATCTTGAGGGATGGTTCTTAATTTTCCTCACATCCAGGCTTGAGGCCAAGCATCCTCCATCAAGACAGCATTATCGTTGCAGTAGATTAATGTTGTGTTGCTGGGTGTTGCAGTGAGGGTTCACTACACCATCTCCTTTAGAAATTTTTCAGAGGAGGAATCTCTCTTTCCTTTGAGATATCAGATTGGAGGCATCCTGGAGCTTATTGCAGACTTTGGCATCAAGGCCAACTCATTCCATAGCCCTACAACGCAGTTCCATCTAGTGACTATGTTATTTTGCGAGGAGCATTTGCAGTGGGGCTCTTGCAGAGTATTGGAGGGAGAGATCTTTGGTGAAGGGATCAACCTTTCACTTGAAAGATCCATTGGAGGAGGCATATTCAGTTTGAGCATTAGATTCAACCATATCCATCCAATTCTATTTCTGAGTTGCTGCAGCTACCCAACAACTCTGGCATTTCTGTGGAATTGTCATTTTGTATGTTTTGCAGCCAATCCTTTTAGGGATTGTGAATTATTGTTTCCAAGGGTTGAGATCTTGCTCCCCCTATTTTATTTGAGCCACATATTGACATATTTGTGTATTGACACTATTATGCAACAGTTTCCCTTCATGGACTACACAGTCATAGCTTGAGCACACATATATATCGGTGGTTTTGTCAGGGTTTATGTACTTATTCTTTGAGGTTGAGCATTGTTCATCTTGAGTATCATTTCCCTCAAGATCTTGTACTCTATTGTTGCTGCTATTATTTAATGAAATGGCTATGGATTTCTCTCATGTTTCTATGAACTGAGTGTTGCTGCTGCACCATTATTGTGCTTTCTTATTGCTGGAGCTCCAACTTTAGAATATCTAGAGATATTCTCATTGTTGTAGCAATTTCCTGAAAAAGGAATATTACAGTGGTATCAGAGCATGATCTCTGGTATCAGAGCATGACCAGAGAGAAGATGAAGACTCCATCATATGGAGAAAAGAGGGAAGAAGAGGTTACAAAGCTTCTTCCAAAAATCTGTATAGAGAATTCATGAATAATTTGAGGAGCTAATGAGGGAGATTGGTGCAGGATCTCCAAGAGGGTTTGAAACTGAGTCAAACTCTAAATTTTCTTGTAGGGGATGTAAGCATGCAGCTACACCCTATGATTTTCAACGCAGTCACATGGCCAGTTTTGCCATGAGAAGAAAAGAAGAAGGAGGATTGCCAAAGAAGGGAACTCTTAGAGGTTTCTTGCATGAGTATGAGTCTCAAACCCAGAGGTTTAAAGATTTTATTACTTTTTCAGAGTTTTGCAAGATCATGGTGAGGAGGAGCAAGGAGCATGATGAAGATATATTTCTTCTATCTATCTTTGATGATTACCCTACTTGTTCAGCCAAGGCTTGGATAGAAGAGCTAGACACCTTTTTTGCAGCAGCATCAGATTTCCGAAGATGAAGCCATCAGAGTAGCAGCGCTGCACCTAGGAGGTAAGGTCTATGCATGGTGGTTCTTTGAGTCCTTTACTTTGAAAAATGAAAATACCTCTTCCTATGCAATGTTCATTCGAACTTTGATTAGGATATTTGGTAGAATAAATTCTGAAACACTTGTGAAGGGAATAAACACATTCAAACAAACAAAACCCTTGCATGTATTGAAGAAATCCATAGACTCAGAATAACTGCAGAAAGCTATGAAGGAGGTTGATATCTTGCATGATGCTTATTTGGAGGCAAGATCTTCATTTTTTGCACAAGGAGGAAAAGATATCCCTTTTCCAAAAGAGGATCCAAGCATGGAGATGTTACCAACTCATGTTGAGAAGGCTGAGGGCAACAACGTTGTCATTTCTACAGTTGATCTAGTACCTCATGCAGAGGAAGGAGGAGCTCTTGCTCTAACTAGAGGGATTCTTGCAGCTTTGCAAGGAAGTCCCCACGGTCTCATACATGGAGGTCCAAGCACAATCAATGAGCAGCATGATTGTGCAACACTGTAGTTGGAAGAAGGAGGGAGGAAGGAAGGGTAGCATCATGTGATGAGAGGCACACACCCTTTTCTATTTTAGAGAGATAGTGCAAAGAGGAGGCAGACTGTATTGTGTTTTGAGAGCAAGGGCAAGATTTCCCAACTATATGTACAGTCCACTCCTGACATAGATGTCTCACTACATAGAGGCATTCCACCAGGGAGGCCACCAGATCTATCAGTGATGAGAGACATTTTGTCTTTAGATTCACCGCTCTTGGATTTTGGAGAGGTGAATAGTTCGGAGGAGAAATTTGGCATTTGGGATGTCAAAGTAGTAGGCAACAGCAGGAGGAGAGCTTCACATGCTAGATCACCAGTGCTGTCTCTTGGGAGGATTGATCCTTACTAGAGATCTCAGCTCTTAGTTAAGTACTCCAAGGATCTTGGTGCATGCATGATTCTAGATGACCCGGAGAGAGATGATAGATACCTAGTGGATGAGATGGTGATATATTTACATGGCAGAGTCTTCTTGACAAGAGATTCTAGTCTCAAGGAGAAGTTATTGCATGCAGCATATGAGGACTTCTTTTCCATGCATTTTGATGCATATCTTGCCTTGGCAGAAGAGTTCATTTGGGAAGGCATCCAACAGGACATACATCAGCATATGGAGAGATGCATAGCCCAGATGATGATGGTGAGGATGTCATAACCACCTTCCTACTCATTGGGAGTAAGGGAGAATTTTCAGTTGAGCCATTTCAGCTCAAGTCTTCGAGTACATGATGGAGAATGTACAATTTCACCTTATGTTTTGTACTTATTGTCTTTTTATGAGCAACATATTGTACCAAGTAGGATTATCCCTTCTTTCATATTGTATATTGATGTACTTGAAGCCATTTGCACCATTGAGATTGGCTATCTCATTAGTGGTATGTGGGGAGAGCCACATGATTCTTGGTGTGCACCATTGGCACCAAATTGTACTTTCATATTTCTATGTTGTAAAATGATTGTGGCAGCATACAAGTGGCTGGGAGAGCACTTGTTTATATTTGATTCGATGCAGGTAAGGGATGCATTGTGCTGGTTCCATGGGAGGAACTATGATTCACTCTCTGGTTGTCATTTGGCAACTTGTTCTTATTGTACTATGCTTCCATATATTGCTGATATGTTTATGTTTATGGGGGGCTTTATTTGGAGAGTGGGATTGAGATTCAGGATGCCCATTGGGAGCATTATTCTCCTCACTATACATGTTGTACATTCTAGGAGAAACCATGGGCTGACCATGAATTCCACATTATATTTCTTTCCTTCTTGTGGAAGTAACCAATTGAAGAACTTGAGGAAGAACTCCATGGATCAAAAGGAAATGGAGGAGTTAGCATACTCAACTCTTTTCCCTTTGAGGATGAGGGAAGACTCATCTATGAGCCACTCCATTGATATGAGCAAAACATATGGTGAGATTATTGTTGATTTGCATGATGATTTGTCTATATATATGCATCTCTTAACCTTATATTGCCAGGGATTTTCTTGAAGAAGGATTATTCTTCCTTCTAAATTTTATGGTCTACATAAGGCCATTATGGATGATCACTCCTTAAGAGGATGTGGGGAGGATATTTCTCGTGGAGAATGTACTCACAATGCACATTAAATCCTTCATTTTCTCCAGATTTGTGAGAAGACTGGGGCAGTAAGCAAATGGTGGGGAGGCCACCCATCATTTTATTTTCTATGGTAGTGGAGAGTCAAACTGTGTTGGCTACATTTGAGGGACCATTTTCCTTCTCATTTACTGCACATGGAAGCTAGCATGATTCTCCTTATGGTTCCCTTGATTGATATTGCTAGAGATTTTATTGGGAGCATGATTGGAGGAGAGACACATTGGATGAATGTGTCCTTGGAGGGAGAGAACTCCCACACACTTTGCACTACATGTTCTAGAGGGAGCATGGGAGATGGTATGGCCACTACAGCAACTCATTTGTTTCTTTATGAGGTGAGGCATATGAGGGATATGATGCCATATGATGATGAATTCCAACTCATCACATATGAGATGATTTGGGCCAACATGTTTCATAACTCTAGAGGAGAGATCCTTAGAAGTCTAATCTCCATCTTGCCACTTGAGAGCAATATCATTTCAGCCCAGGATCAACATACACTCTAAACTTATCCTAAGTGGAGAGGAGGATAGTGTGGGGTAGGCTACATTATCTACCATGGACATATTTTCATCCCACCTACTTTGGCTAAGCCAAAGGTGGAAGACAGTTTCCAGGAGTTGCCTAGTTGGGAGGTAACTCATTTTGCATGGATGATTGCTTAGCGGATGGAGGATCCACATGAGGAAGATGTTCCTCAACACATTATAGACTCCATTCCTTGAGGAGAGGCTATCTAGTCTTGTCCTTGCAGTTGCTTGGGGACAAGCAAAATTTGGGAGGGGAAGACTGTAATGTTCCCAAATTTTCCAATAATAATTTGGAACATTAATTTTTGCTGATTTCACCTAGGAAGAGAATAAATGGGTAAGGAGACCCATGCACAATAAAAAACTCAATAAAATACCTCTAAGTATGAAAGCGGATCATCATTGGAGCTAGTTTTCACACTCTCCTGTGTGAACAGGGTTATTTTCATGTGGATAAGGTCAAGTTTGACCAAGTCAACAGCGCTAGGCCAAGAGGTGGAGCACACTTAGAGAAGTAGTGTATTATGAATGAGGGAAGGGTTATTTGGTGGAGGAAATCGTAAAAGGAGTGGGACCCATGGAAAGGGGCTTTCATTTGTTTAAAAGGAGGAGAAGGCAACCATTGTTTCTCATGCTTGTGTTTATTCATCTCATTGTCTATTGAGACAATTGAGCATTCTTTACTGTTTAGCAAGAATTTCCGGGGGAATTCCTATTTAGGATTCCTTCTCCTTCTTGAGAGGTCTCTTGATGGATTTTTCTTAATTTTCCTCACATCTAAGCTTGAGGCCAAGCATCCTCCATCAAGAAAGTGTTATTTCTGCAGCAGATTAATGTTGTGTTGCTGGGTGTTGCAATGAGGGTTCACTACACCATCTCCTTCAGCCATTTTTCAGAGGAGGAGTCTCTCTTTCAGTTTATATATCATATTGGAAGCATCTAAGAGATTATTGCAAACTTTGGCACCAAGGCCAACTTATTCCATAGCCCTACAGCGTAGTTCCATCTAGTGACTGCTTTATTTTGAGAGGAGCATTTGTAGTGGGGCTCTTGTAGAGTATTGGAGGGAGAGATCTTTGGTGAAGGGATCAGCCTTTCACTTGAAATATCCGTTGGAGGAGGCATATTCAGTTTGAGCATCAGATTCAGCCATCTCCATCCAGTTCTATTTTTGAGTTGTTGCAGCTACCCAGCAATTCCGACATTTCTGTGGAATTGCCATTTTGTATGTTTTGTAGCCAATCCTTTTAGGGATTGTGCATTATTGTTTCCAGGGGTTGAGATCTTGCTCCCCCTATTTTATTTGAGCCACATATTGACATATTTGTGTATTGACACTATTATGCAACAGTTTCCCTTCATGGACTATGCAGTCATAGCTTGAGCATACATATATAGTGGTGGTTTTGTCAGGGTTTATGTACTTGTTCTTTGAGGTTGAGCATTATTCATCTTGAGTATCATTTCCCTCAAGATCTTGTACTCTATTATTGCTGCTATTATTTAATGAAATGGCTATGGATTTCTCTCATGCTCCTATGAATTGAGTGTTGTTGTTGCACCATTATTGTGCTTGCTTATTGCTGGAGCTCCAACTTTAGAATATCTTGAGATATTCTCATTGTTGTAGCAATTTCCTTAAAAAGGAATATTACAAAAATACTATTAATAATGTAATATTATTAATATTATTAATGATATTACTAATAATATTATTATCAATATTAATGATATTAGTATTATGTTAGATCTAAGACTTTTGTGATCCATAATGTAGATAGAAAATCTTTGGGTTTAATCACATCATTAGGATTTGGTCAAATCCTAATGATGTGATTAATCTGAAAGATTTTCCATCTAGATATTAGTATTAGTTAGTACTAATATTAGAATTTATATTAATGCTAATGTTATTATTATGTTAATGTAATAACATCAATAATAACCTTACAATATTATAATAAGTTGAGTTGTTACATATAATAATATTAATAGTAACATGGTTTACCAAGGTTAGGTTGACCATGTTTCATTATAGTTGACGATGATTGAGAATGGTTAACAATGGTTTTCTCTCATAGATTATGGTTTCCCATGTTGAAATGGATGAGCATGGTTGACAATGTTGACTATGGCTAACTAAAGTTGTCTAATGGTTGAATATGGTTGAGTTTATTTGACCATTCTAGACTTGACTAACTATAGTTAACTTGCATGATCATGGTCAGTTATGGTGGCCATGGTTAACCATTATTTTGTTGTTACATATAATAGTATCTTCTATTGTTAAATTATTATTAAAAATAATCTATTTATGTTATAATTAATTGATTTCTATTTAATAATAGTATTATTCTTAATATTAGTATATTTGTGTTATAATTAATATATTATTGTTAATAACATATATGGCTAATATTATTACAGATGTTACTAATAATAATATTATTAATTAATATTACTGATATTAGTATTAATCTCAACATTAATGTTAATGTAGTTAGTTTACAAAACAATTAGATTGGAAGTTATATTGGTAGCGTAAAATATTTTTATTTGGTCAATATCCTATTTATTTTTATTCCTATTTTCATGGAAACTAAGTAAAGAAATAGAAAGAATATCATATTTTCTTGGAAATGAAGTAAATAATAGAGAAACTACACAAGATTCAAAGGCATTTGATAGAATAAAATATTTTTATTTGGTCAATATCCTATTTATTTTTATTCCTATTTTCGTGGAAACTAAGTAAAGAAATAGAGAAAATATCTTATTTTCTTGGAAACGAAGTAAAGACTATAGAAACTACACAATAGTCAAAGGCATTTGGTAGAATAGGAAGTCTATTCCTTTGAAATTTGTGAGTAATTTGATTTTTTTTGAATAAAAATGATGAATTTCAATCTAATATGAATATAGTAACCATGAATCATTATGTTTTATGACAGCTTGTATTAACACTTGATTTCTCGTGAGGGTAACTCTAGTTACTTCCTATAAATTATTAACCTCGTCATTCTTTTATTTTAGAGTACGATCTTACTAGTTTTTCAGTTTAACAAATTCTCCCCTCTACATTTGACTCTTTTCACCTCTCATTGGGCCAACTCCAGTTCTTGCTCTAAATGACTTATATGAATATGTAGCAACTTCGAATCTTAAATCTCAGATGCCTGAGAAAATTTAAGATCTTGATCAAATTAAGTTTTGTATTATACCAAGAGCTTGATATGATGCTCCTTTTCGCGAGATTCTTCCCTCAAGAGCTCCATTTGCTTAAAATTCTCTTGACATTATTTTTCATTGATTCACAAGGCTATTTCCATCTCTTGGAGGTGGGCTTCAACCTATTCCTTTATTTTTAATTCTTGAATCAAAACATAAGGGTTGTTCTCTAGAATTTTTAGAATATCCTATAGAGCTTTGATCTCTTTTTCTTTCTCCTTGTTGGATTGAGGGGTCCTGACCCAAGTTTGAAGTTGAGGTTAACCAAAAAAACCCTCTTACTATTGGCCCTTTCGGCAGTGACCTACTTACGCAAGTCAAAGTCTCACCCGAAGCAGTAAGGGGGGGGGGGGGTGTTGGAACTAGGTTTCCGCACCCTAAGAGAGAATAAAGTGATGTGGGTTCCTTTAGATCTAAAACAATCATAAACAAACCTACACAACGAAGGCCCTAACTAGGAAACCCTTAATAGATAGATTCAGGTCAATTGTGCAGAATATCTTGCGCACATAACAACAGAGTTCTAAATCCACATAATAACCCTTAACACAATCACAGTAAATCCCAATCATACAAGATCCATTCAATAATCATTCATATAAAGTTATAGATAGTTGTGCAATCAATAGACAACACAATAATAAGAAATATTATGTAGAAACGATCATAAAGTAAACAAAATATGCATTTCAGATTCAGATATCAACGAAAACAGTCCTTTATTCATAAACAGTTCCAATCTCCCTTATACAACCTTCAGTTCACTCGTGCACATAGCCAACGGGGTCTGCACACAACAGGACTAAGGTATCCATGCACACAGCTAGCAGGAGCCTTTTACCTAGACCAATCCATACATAATATCAAAACATAGCTAGATCTATCATCAAACATTCATCCTTATCCAAAAACTGACTTATTTGACTCAATCTAGACACTTCTCCAACAGGCCCCCAACATGATCTTTTGACTCGTACTGAGTCACAACGACATTGGGTTCTTCATATTATTCTGGAGCTCTCCAATAGCAGGAGCAAAGGGTGCCAAGATGCCTGCACTCTGGTCTATTTTTCTACGCACGATCTCAACTAACTTCACGAAGTCAACCCTTTTGTGGCCAAGGTGACACTTTGTAAGGTCTGATTGAGGTTCCTTACTACAGCATCCAAGTCGTAAGACAAATTCATTGCCTCATCGGCCCATGTCTTCATGTGATCAGTAATAATTTTCTTTTTCCATCAGAGCTCCCCAACCTCATATCGCAACACCTGATTGGTCTGAAGGTAGGCCATGCACTGGGTAGGAATGAATGTGGGCAAGGCCTCCTGTAAATCATCAAATTCCTGCTCTAGGCGCACATCTCCTTAGTAATATTTTTAATGAGTGGGCCTGTTTGCACAGAGGTTCACAACCCCATCGTGGTCTCCAAAGGCTCTAAGCCCTTGTCAACATTGGCGGAAATGCTTGCAAATGCATCTTTAACTAGGGCATCCCACTATGCGCACACCTCCGGGGGAGTCTCAGGCTGCAACTTAGCCTACATTGCAATAATTTGATGCTCGAATTCACCCTTTATTATCTGCATTTCAGATATGGAGGCCTTGAGCATGACAACTAGGCTTTCAATATTAACTTGCGACACGGCGGAGGCTGGGATAACTACTTCTGGAATATCTCCATACAATCGGTCAACTAGGTTCTCTAATTCCGCGTGTTGAGCCATGACTGCCTGCTGCACTGTTTGTGCCTAGATTGATTCTATTGTTTTCATGGCCATAGTCTACTCGACTTCTCTTAGTTGTTGTTGTATGCGTGCCTCCCTGGTCTATAGCTCGATGGAAATAAATATGTGGAAAGTGTGTAGCTTTCCACTAGGAAGCTTTTCTAGGTCAATTCCAACCTCAGGGTAGGTTTGCACCTATGCGCACAACTCTGGCTATTCTAGGGCCACGGTTTTGCCCAAGAAGGGGCAGATTCTACTCTCAGACATTGTGATGATTGTGGTGGTTGGAGGGCTCACTTGTACCAATGTTTCTTGATCCACACTCTCTTGTAAAGAGTTTTTCTTCATTTGTAACACCTGCAATCCTGATTGCATCGCCTCCACCGCAGCCTTGTACTGCTCCTCCATAGTAGTCCACCTATCCTCAGACACAAAAGCGATTGCATTCATGATCTCGTTAAGGTTCTCTTTTGTAAGCGTGACCTATTCATCCCCTCCAGCCTTGGAACCCTTTCACTTTTTGCGGGGGCCTTTTGGAGTTTCTGTGCCTCTCTTGGTGCTGCACGAAGATTCGGCACCATCCCTATTTAGCCCATATAAAACTCTAGGGTCCCCATCCTCCTCACCTCCCATATATTTTTCTTTATATTTTTATGTTGAAGGCTCCTTCTCTACTTTGACCTCATTGTCTTTTTCGTCGGTCTTCTCGGCGCCTATTTCCACCTCTTTCTCACTGCACAGCTCAATTTCTTTTGATCTGTCCTTTGGTGCTATTTATTTTCCTTACATAAATGATGTAATGGGCTAGGTGGAGCTGAACTCGACTTTCCATCCGTTCAACCAAGTTGCCATGACCTAGTCAACTTCTTCTTTCTTTACCATGAACGGAAAGGTATACCATGTAGGGTCCTTGCACGCCCTGATCTGCGCATTATGCATGGTTACTTGGAATTCAGTGATGCTTTTGTACTTCTCGAAAAATCCTAGCAAGAGTCTGGGTCAAGAATGGATGGCAACAGCAACCACACCTTCAAAAACTACCCAGAAGATCTTATTTTTCTTGACACGTTGGGGATCAATGGAATCCCATAGATTAGCATAGTGCACCTCTTCACATATGCCTGACTCTATCTCGGGGAGGAATTCATCTGTCGCAGTCTCCTGGGAAACCAACACGATTAGCAACAATATCCAAGAGTAGAAGAATTGTTTACCCAACTCCTGTGCCTCGCGCACATTATCCAAAAATTCTTCACACAGGTACTAGGACCAGTTATAACTGACCCCTTTCTCACATTTCCCTGCCAAAGCAATGACATGCGTCGAGATCATCTTTGGGCAAAATTTGTCATTAACTTGCAACTGAGGACTAGAGTGCCTAGGCACACCCTCGGGTCAGCGATGGTCTGAACCAGGAATCCCCTTTTGTCCCTCCCCACCTTGAATTTTGTCTTTATGTTTGTTTCCACCTTAAGCTCATTAATTTTTCTAAATCCCTTCATCAGATGAGGCCCCTTCTTGGGCATGCAAGTGATTCGATGGATCAACGTGGCATCTATAGGAATTATTCCTTGAATCCATAGGAAACACTTGTGGACTAAGGCTAGAAGCTGGTACACACAGATGTTGGTGATTGGGTACCTTCCAAATGCAGAATCCTTAGCAGATTTAGGATTCTGGTGTTGTTCAGTGCACGTGCCTAAGGCATTGGCTCAACCTTCGACACCTCTTCATAGAGCACTCATTCCAAATAATTCTCCGACGCTAGCTTGAGGAATGTTTCTACATTTTCCAAGTCATGGTCATCAAACTTAATATGTAGGATTTTGCTAAACATATCACCAATAAGGGGAATGTCTTGAGGGATCAAGGGCATCTAGAGGTATTCTCGTACTGTATCTACATTCTTTGGCACACATGATGAGGGCTTGCATGGCTTGACATATGGCGATCACCAAGAGATGGGTTCAATAAACATAGCCTCCTCTGTGGCACTCATTGGTCGCTTTGATGGTTCACCAATGGCAGACTTATCCTTAGTAGCGTTACACAGGGATGTCACATTTCGCAAAGAGGGGCGCAGCTTCAAGGAAGCCCACTTTGACATCTTCCCTTTTCCCCTTGCCGGCATGGGCACGACTTCTTCCACCTCAAGCATTAGGGGAATTTTGAGGTCTAAAATGGGCCTCCTAAGGAAATAATAAAATAATAGCTAAACCAATAAAATAATATTTATGAATTTTCAATTCACTTTCTGCACCACAATCCATGTAACCATATTTAAATTCAATTCAAAATTTGTACCAAAATAGAATTAATAAAAAAATTGTATTGATGTGACTCTAATTAAGAATGAGTTTTTCAAGAAAAATTCATTATCATTGAACAACTAATGCATTTGTTCTTTGTACTTAAATAACTTAAAATAAAATATAAATATAAATTTATAAATTATTAATTATATTATATGCTATTAATTAAAATTTATATTATTTAAATTGTATAATAACATGTAATTAATATACTATATAAAAATAATATAATATAATATAATATAATAATTTAAATGTATAGGGATATTCATTGTTTCTTTCAAGAAATATGAAATGACAATAATATATTTTTATTCAAAAAGTCTGAAATGACATTTATTATGAGTACTTTACTTTGAATTTAAAAGTACTTAGAGCACTCCATCAATTAGGACTTAGAGCACTATCACCCCTAATTGTGTCCAATGTCTAGTTTCTTTTCCTGCACATCACCCCTACGCCCCTGTCGTACCTGTCTGCACCTTTTCCCTTACGTCGTGCACAAACCACTAGATTCTAATGCTCCGGCCATATATTCATTTCGTCGCCACAGGATTTTCCCTATATGGCTTCAACCTACCCCCATTAACATACCAGGGAGATTCTCACTACACAGTGTGGCCAAGCGCAATGCACCTCCATCAGTGATTTCCTTCACAATATAAGGTCCTAACCAATGTTTCCTGAACTTTATTGGGTGATGCACGAATTGACTGTCATATAACAAAACCATGTCTTCCCCCTTGAACCCTTTGTGCCTGATGTGCCTATCATGCCAAGCCTTCTCGTGCACCTTTTGCACTTGCTAATGGAAGTTAACAATGTACTGATCTTCTTCTAAGGAAACCAATTGCACAAGAAACTCCTCCAGATGTTTGGCTCTACTATATTAGTGAATGTTGCGATGCGTAGGCTTGAGATGATATATGCCATTGGCCTGATTTCTTCTTGTCTGTAGACCATCCTAAAAGGTGTTTTCCTAGTCAGAAGGCCATAACACATAAGTGATGTGCACACCCCAATCATTCTGGTTAGCATTACAAATATTAGTGAGCGCATTCTCCAAAATTTTGTTGAAAGCATCTACTAAGCCATTTTCTTGTGGGTGATAAGGGGTACTCTTCTAGTGATGGATTTGAAATTCCTTCGTCAATGCTTCGATCATTTCATTAACGAAGTGCATACCTCTATCACTCATCAATATCTTTGGGCATCCAAATCTGGTCAAAATATGTCAAAAAATGAAGTGCGCAACAATTTCTATAGTATAATCCTTAAATTCCTTAGCTTTTTTCCATGTGGTTACAAAATAAGTGGTAGTGATGATATAACGCACTCCATTCTTCTTCCTTGGAGGATTGATTTGTCCAACAAAATATATAACCCATTTATCAAAGGCCTGTAGGACCATCTGTGGTTGCAAGGTCATTTCATATCTGTGCAAGGGTTTCCCTGTTCTATGACATGCATCATAGGCTTGGAAATATGCATGTGCATCACTACGTAGCATGGGCCACCATAGCCCAACACACAACAGCTTCTGCACAGTGGCATTTTCAGCATAGTGGCCTCCTGCCACCCCTCGATGAGCCTCAACCAAGATATCATGTCTTTCATGTTCCAACACATATCTCCTCAATACTTCATATGCTTCTAACTTATACAATTGACCCGCAATCAAAGTAAAATCAGTGGCACATGCCACCAACTCCTTCTTCTATTGTACTGAAAATTCAGAAGGTGCGCTTCCAGTGGTCAAGAAGTGAATAATATCAGTAAAGTGCTCATCAACCACCTTGATAACAAATATATGCGCATCAGGTAACCCCTCCTCCAGACTGGTTGGTTCTTCCCCATTTTCGATTCATGACAAATGATCAGGTCCAACATTTAGTCTTCCATGCTTCACAATAATTTCAAAGTCATACTCTTGAAGGAGAAGCAATCACCTGCAGATCTTCCCCCCCAACACAGGGTTATTGACCAGTTATTTTAAAGAAGGATGGTCAGTGAAAATTTTAAAACTCCCTCCTAGCAGATATTTCCTATATTTTTGCAAAGCATACACCATGGCTAATCCTTCCCTTTATTTATTTGAGTATTTGCGCTTTGCACTAGAGAGATTGCTACTGGAAAAAGCAACAGGGTGATCAATGTCTCCTTCTCATGGTTGTGCTAAAACAACCCCCAGTGTTATACTAGATGCATCCACATGCACATGAAAAACCTTAGACCAGACTGGGAATATCAAGATAAGTGCAGTGAACATTTTCTCCTTTAGCAACTCAAAGCTCTTCTAACATCTTCATCCCATAAAAATGATACATATTTCTTTAACAACTTCTCCATCGACGCAGTGATAAGAGCATACCCTTTTATGAACTTCATGTAATAACTAGTGTGTCCTATAATGGAGCGCAACTATTTCTCATTAGTAGGAACTTCTAAGTTGATGATAACCATGATCTTGGCTGGGTATACCCTCAATCCTTGCTGACATACTATATTCCCTAAAAAAATTCCAAAAGGCATGCAGAATATACATTTCTTTAGCTTGAGAAAAATTTGGTGCTACCAACAAGTGTCAAGAATCATGCACAGGTTTGACACATGTTTTTTACCAATCCAAACATTGTCTAATCATAAAAATAGACCTCCAAGAATTTATGCATGAATTCTTTGAACACAGCCATGACCATGCGTGAGAAGATCACAGGTGCATTTTTCAATCTGAAAGGCATGACATTATAATGGTGTTGTGGTATACAACAACCCCAATTTATTTTAATAAAATAACAATTACGGCACTCATTGGCACAAAACATTGGCACACTAGACACCGTGCACTCCGTACACACCCACCCAGTGTGTTGTAATACTGTAGCGCACCAGTGCTTTAGAAAATGTTCACACCGGTGCCTCATAAAAAGCGCATGAAAACATTAACCACTCTATGTGGAATGAAGAAAATGCACCGATGTGCCCATAAAATCCCATGCACTAGAATAGGGTTAAATAAAAAAAATTACGGCCAAAAAGCCACATTTTTCACTTTTGTCAATTCCACAGAGCTGTCAAGCACCGGTGCAATTTATACTTGTCTGAGCCGCCCTGACATCGGTGCTCCCATTGAACTCATTGCACGGACTGTTGCTATGCATTGCCCACCAATATCCAGCTTGAGTTTTGCAAAATGGTGGCCAAATTTTCTTTTACAAATTCTACAGCCAAAATTCCTCCTCGACGGGAAATGTACAAGTATTTTTCTTGTTTTTCCATAATTAAGCCTTTTAGCAGATTATAATTTCAAATAACGTTAAAATTAACCATTTAAAAGAAAAATAATTTGTTGCGCGGTGCGCTCGAGCCATTTGGCTCGCATTGGTTTGGGGTGCTGCCTATAAATTTGCAGGCCACACTGTAGCCTGTGCTAACGATATCCACACCAGTTCTGGGGTAGTACTGATAGGCACATCGTGTTATTTTAAAAAAAATTAAAAGTGCGGTGAAGTCATTTACTAGGCCACACTGCTGACAATGTCGAATAGTGGCAACACAGTACGTTGACTGAATTATCTGCCCCGGGCCAGGTAATGTTGTCAGCACACCACATACCGCATTTTGACATGGTCAATGGTTTGGCCTGGTAAACCAGTGCTAATAGTATCTGCACCGGTTCCAGGGCGGTACCTAAGGTGCACCATGTTATTTTAATTTTTTTTTAAAAGTATGATGTGGTCAGTTACCTGGCCATACAATTGACCTAGGGTAACAGAGGCGACGCATTGCGTTGACCAAAATAGCCACCCTTGGATGGCTATTTTTGTGAGTGCATAGCTTTCCATATTTCGCCTACGTCAATGGTGTGGCCTTGTAAAATACCACACCATTCACTATGTCATGATGGTAGGAGGTTGGTCCGCTGACTTAACTATACGCCTCGGGGCATAGAGTTTAGTCAACGCACTACCATCCTGACACCGTACATAGTAAATGATGCGCTAAATTTTTTTTTGGAGCACCATCCCTCAGGCGCTTAATATTATTAGGTGCACCGATGTCGGTGTGCTCCATAGAAAGACGCACCGGGATCGATGCGTGACTATGTTTTTGGCACATCGATTGTTTTTTTTTTTTTTTTTCAAAAAAAAAAATTATATATGTACATTTCTAAATACATGTCTCATTTAATAAAAAATTTGTGTTTAATATGTCAATCATTCAGAGAAGTGAAAGGAGAGGAGTGGAAACAACAACAACAATAGGCGGAGCAGTATAACATGGTTCACCTGTGGGAGGCATAAGAGAGGGAAAGAGATGCGTATCCTCACCCTATTATAGTAGCTACGGATGGGGCTACTTCCTTAAAGGGCCATAGTTTGTTTTTGAGACATCTTATCTGAAGGTGGAATTCCCAATAATAGGCTTTCTGGGTTGGTATCAACCAGTGGTACATGCCCACTGAGGAGGATATATATTTCATTACAGGGCTATCAAGGAGAGGGGTGGATTTTCCCTCCTTCCCAGAGGTTCCAACTGGCTGTGTAGTAGGGAGTCAATTAGTTTACTCCCAGAGATACATTAGAGAAAATGTACAGTCACCTACAGATTTTCAGGTCGCTGGAGGTTAGTTACATATTGGTGCATTTGGTAGAGAGGAGGTGTAGTGTCTCTCACTTAATATTTCAACCATTTCGCACAACACTAGTGACAGGCAACGCATTAGTTGCTCGCTTCTACATTATGTTGATTCTTTAGTACAGAAGCCACGACTTGTTAGGTGGTCTTCCATTTTTTTGTGGCAGTTCTGTACAGCCTTAGATAGATGTCAAGCTCATGCATAAGGAAGGGTGAACTTCCCTTTTGCTTCAGAGCTTTTTTGTTTATTTTTTGAGGGGTTTCCAGACACGAGGACTACTTTTCTTCGGCAGCCTTGTATGCCGATGTTTGAGGCACGTATGCACATGTGGGGGTATATGATGCCCAAGAGGGACGAGACTCTATTTCCGGTGATGATATCGCATGATGCACTGGAGTTGCTAGCCAGTGTTGATGAGCATTCCTTCATTATGGTCCCCTGTCCTTACGCGGGTTTGGATTGGTGAGGGTGTGCCAACATCCTCTTCACAGCTGATGAGCCGCTAGATGATAGAGGTAATATTACTGTTTTAGATATTTAAATTTATTATAGCATGTCCTTTAACTTGTTTTTATTAAATTATGTAATTAAATTTTCTAGTTATTGTTGTGTACTTGTGTATATTTTGTAGATATTGGCTCTTTTTATGGCAACGACATGCCAACACCACCACATGATCCAGGTGTTGATCCTGATGATGATCAGGGCATGCCAGATGCTGAGGATCATCAAGAGGCCGGTGCAGAGAGACCTTCTCCTACTGGTGCGCCGATACTGCCATTTGCTAGGCATGGTTGATTTGATGCTAGATATAGGATGGAGTTGGGCAACCAACTCATTGCATTGATTATTGAGGCAGGCATTAGGCCCGCTCATTACAGAGACATAAAAGTCGATGATAGGCTATTACATATGTGGAGATGCATGTCGCGTGACATGTACAGCCTGATGTGGCATGTCATAGCAGTTACGACAATTGTTACATGACTGAGGAGGACTATTGCACATTATAGGTGTGATCGAGCTGCAACACGTGATGAACAGTTTGCGAGCAACAACTCATCATCTCATGATCGTTCAGCTCGCACCGTGCCAGATGAGCATGAGCCTCCACTAGCACATGCAACAGTCATCATGGAGATGAGGTTGGACCATTGGCCACATCCAGTTAGTAGCTCGTAGCATCCATCAGTACTTATGATCATGAGCAGGTTGGACCATCGACTGCCGAGGCTACACCATTGTCTGAGTAGACCTCCACTAGTACTGATATTGATGTTGTACTACCACGAGCTGATCCATGACATTTATATTACAGTTGTATATTTTTAACATTATATATATATATATATATATATATATATATATATATATGTATGTATGTATGTATGTATGTATGTATGTATGTATGTATGTATGTATGTATGTATGTATGTATGTATGTATGTATGTATGTATGTATGTATGTATGTATGTATGTATGTATGGTCCATGTATTTTATGTTCATGTTGCAGTTGTACTTAATTTACATGTTGGTGATCATCATGATGTGTATATTGTTAGGTCATGTTAGATATGCTCATTTAATGTGCAGCTTGCAGATAGATGTGCATGTGATAGCATGAGTTATTTGACATGAGATGTATATTTGATGTTTGTGTTGTGATGATATTAATTTATAATGTTAATTGTGTTTTGTTATATGATGATGATCATGATGATGTTAGTGATTTTGAATGTGTGTTTTTATCAAATATGATGTTTGTATGATGGTTATCATGAACATGATGTTTATTAATTAATTTAATATTAAATGATCATGATATTGTAAAATTGTAATATTTGTAATTCTAATTGTATGTAAAATTCTAAAATTGCAATTGTAATGGTATGTATGTAAATTTTTAAATTTGTAATTCTAATTGTAATTTTTTAATTTGGAAAATTGTAATTGTAATTCTAATTCTAATTGTAAGTTGAGCTCTACGCCACAGCCTATTGCGAAGGTTTTAGGTTAGATCGCAGCCACAGGGGAGAAAGCAGCCAACCGCCATGAGTGTGCTAGGGGGTGGGGAGCCTCCTCCCACCCCTCCAATCACCACAGAAGAAGCCTTCAGAAGGCTTATCGCGCTGAGAGGGAAGAAGACGTCGACCCCCTCAGTCCTGAAATTTATCAAAAAGTTGGATGAAATACCAAAAATAGCCTTACCAGAAGAACAGCCAATAAAAATTGCCCTTGCTCTGGCTGATAGAGGATTGGTAGGATAGTTTATGGGGTGCTGACCCTCAACAAAAATAACAGATGATTGGATCCATCGCAACTGGAGACCTCATCTTAAGAACATTGTGATCTGCTATGCCATCGGAAGAAGATTTTTCATTTTCGAGTTCACCACCAAGGAAGATCACGATCTTGTCTTCAGGAGTGGCCCATACTTCATGGGGAACCAGGGTTTGTATCTCAACAAGTGGACACCCGACTTTGATCCCACAATCAATGTCCCCAAAGGGGTACTAGTTTGGGTCCATCTTCCCAACCTCCCAGTCCATTTCTGGAGCTTCCACTCTCTGCAGAAGATCAAAAATGGTCTAGGTCGTTTCATTGACAAAGTAGATAGCAAAGGCCAATACACCTACGCAAGAATCTGTGTAGAAGTTGATTTGGAAGTTGGCCTTCCAAAAGAGATAAAACTCACCGTAGGTGCATGGCATCACTATCAAAAACTGTACTACAAGCAATTGCCTTTCAAATGTAGAAATTTCCACCAACATGGACACTATTGGCTCCCTGTGATTTGCAATATTGACAAGAACAAATACTGCAATGGGCCACATCAGAACCACTTTTGAATCCTAGGATTCAGCATTCTTGGATTCAGAGAGGGATCTCTATATATAAGTGTCTTTAAATGATATATCTTTATGCTTTGTTTATGATATTAGGCTAGTTATGAAGCTCTGAGAACTTGTTTGTTTTGGTTGATTGAAAGGCCATTTGATAGATCAAGGGTTGGAGTTGATTGAGAGAATGTTTCAACTAAAAATATAAGCTATGAGAAAAAATTAATCCATTGGGCTATGGAGTCATAAAAGGGTTTAATTTTTCAACAACTCTACAAGGGTTTTCATAGGGCAAGCTAACTATATTAGATGAATCTCTTTAGATTAGGTTGTGATATGAAACAATAACGAGTTGTGAAGGAAACAAAGCTATAGTCAGTTAAGAATCTTCTAGCTCTACTTAGACAAGAGAAGCCTTTTAAGGTAACTGTATGCAGCAAGCCAAAGGACAGGGCATACCATAGACTTCGTTGGACAAACCTTTAATAATAAAATCTCTAAGACAACAATCCAGTAACTCAAGAACTACTTTCAGATAAAGAAAACATGTAAGAGAATAGTGAGAGGAGCCTAAGATCAAACAAAAATAATACAATATGCTTTTAACTAACTCTCTAAGGATCTTTAAAGAAACTTTTTGAGGTAGACCAGAGGATAGGGCATACCATAGACTTCCCTAGTTTAGACTCTACTAAGTACAATTTGTTGGAGTTCCCATGTTTTGGCAAGTTTGGCAATACCAAAAGATGAGACAACATCAAAACCACTTTAGACCTTAGGATCTAGCCCTCCTGGGTCTAGAGAGGGATCTCTTTGTGTGGGAAAAGGTATATGTATTGAATTTCAAATGTTAAGATATTAGGCTAGTTCTAGGCACAATTTTGTTTGTTTGTATGGTTGTTGGGAATCAGGAAGGAAGGGTTCAGTATAAGACAGGGATGAGAAAAGATGATTTTAGGAAAAGGAGATGGTAATTCAGGGAACATTCGAGACCATTGGGCAATGGAGTCAGGAAATGGTTTACTTGCTATTCAATATTCAAGCTTTCAATTGGGCTAGTCATCTAAAGCATTGGATCTTAAAGATGATAGTGTGAATATGAAAAGGTAAGAAGAAAGAAGAAAGGCAAGGAAACCTCCAAGATGACCACTTAGGAAACAGATATAGGGATAGGACATGCCATTAGACGCCTGTGATCCACCCCTAAAAGGTTAACTCTTCAGACAAAGGAAACACTAAAGATTCAAATGCAAAGGTGAAAACCTGAGATCATAGAAAGAATTTGAACCTTCAATGCTCTAGTATACAACCTAAGGGAACTTAGAAAGGTTCAATTGATTGAAAGGGACCCTAGTGAGACATAATCAACATTCTAAACTCCAATTATCCAAATTCTTTCAATTAAAACCCAACAAGAACATCTAAGAACAGATTCATTAATTCATACATCAGCTAGCAGTAAATTATAGCTACTACACTAGTTAAATTAGCTTGAATCAGTACTCAGATAACACATATAGTAGAAAACATCGAAGGTAGGGAGAGAAGAAACATAGGGTACCATGCAAGGGTAAATCCTATGCCATATTTCTGATGCATACTAGAAGAAATGAAATGTGATGAATTACAAAGGAAAACAAAGGCAGAGATAGAAAAACATCACCGCTGCTTTAAATCAGGATCCAAAGAAATGTGCTTGTCATATTAAAGAGCAACACCAATCATGTACAACATTGTCAACATCTTGATATTCAGTCTGAAAACATCTTCCTCAGCCTATCTTACAACTTTACACAGAGAACTATATCTTAAGAGAAACAACTTACAATTCACAGATATCCGATCAACAACCTTTACAATGAGTTTCTTCATGAGTTTTATATCTGAAAGAGAGGCAGAGGAGGTAGATGAAACACTAAATGAAACATTGAAATAGAGTAGAAGAAGCGAGTTGAGGCCCATTCTATTTCAATATCTAAGCATTTATTTTTGGTACTCTTTGGAAGAAAGAGTGGTCTTCGACAGGCTGAAATTTACTCCAGGTATGTTCTTGATGTACTTTTGCCGTAGTATTCTGCAGTACTCTAGTGAATAAAAAAAAGGCATATAAATGACTTTGAGGCCTGCCATACTGCATAACGAATGCTCTCATAGCATTAGGATTGCTATCAGGGTGGAAATCTTCTCAGGGACACAATGTAGAATAAAGACAGTATGGGTACTATGTCCTTTTTCGAGAGGAAAATTCTGCTGATGTGAAACACTGTCAATTGTTTTCTATGTGTTAGGAGTCATTAGGCCCCCTATATTAATCATGAGGTCTTCAATCTGGTACATTTTCCCTTTAAACAATGAATCAAAGCTTAAATTATTCAATTACGGGAATTAAACTCTTTGATTATCCACTGATACTCTTTGCCGCTTTGTTGATTGTCTCTATTTGTGAAAATTGAGCTTTAAGGATGCTGGAGAGGTTTTACAAATTTAAACTCTGTAATTTGATGAAAAATTAAGTTTAACACCTTCCCAGGCATTTCTCTGTAATATCTAGCTTTTAAAATGATCTCTTCTGCACTCTGTGTCACTATAATAGTGACTGTGAGTAATGACGGTTCACACTGCCTGTACACCTGTAAAACACAGAAACATGTTAAGAAATCGATGCATGAGAGGATGGATGTAGTGGAATGTTGTGATGATGGCAGCGCAGCATGGTGGCAATGGTGGGTGTACATGGAAAACAATGGAACAATGCAGAATAATGGTGAAACATGTAGTTGATGGAGGTTTTGGTGGAGAAATGTACATGGAATGTTTGATCAGATCGGGAGGCAATGATCGACGGTGGAGGTTAACCAAGGAATGATTTTAGAAGGTTGGGAAAAATAACATAAAATTTAATGTAAAACATTAAAATTTAAATGTTTGGGTGGAATGATGAAATGTTTAATGCAGAACATAAATATTCAACCTTTGAACGAATCACAAAGGGAATGGGTAAAAATGCAATGAACTAGGCTGATATGGTGGGCCACGGTTATGGGCGGAGGGTGATTTGATTTGGACCGTCAAATCTTAGGAGGAGATTGATGGCTGCAATGCTGGGGTCACACGATGAGAAATTGTGAAGGGAACGCGAGATGAACTGAGATCCATTGATCAAAATTGATCAACGGTCAGGATCTATAGATGAAAGTCCATAAGCGAAAGTGGAGGAAGTGGTTTTCAGGATCAAAACTGTTGTTTCACACGGCTAAAGGGATGGAAGGCTGTATTCACTTTTTCAACGCGATATGGGTCTCTAGCTGACACGTGGCTCTGGAAAACTACCCATATCACGTAAATCCTAACTGTTAAAGCTCGGAGCAAAACAAAATGTCATATTGCTATGGGTCATTAGATCTGGGCCCGTGAGATTTGACAACGGTGGAGGAACATGATACGAGGAATGTGCAGGGTCATGTAAAGTGGGGTCAAAGGGACGATGGTTTCATTGTGGGCCGTCTGATCTATGGATGAATGGCTGATATCTGCGGAGGAGATACATAGGCGGAGAATATGGTTAGTGGGCAGGAGAAATCTAAGCCGTTAGATCATAAGGGATGGATGGATGAGATCTAATCAGAGGGGAGCGATGGAAGGGCCAAAAATCCGATGGGCGATGGTGAGATTGGCTCTGGACTGTTGAATCTATGGGATATCGACGACTGCGATTGGGTTGGATGGTGACTAATCAGGGAAGATGGGTGGAATAAAACTGGATCCTGGCCGTTGGTTCTTGTGGATTCAACGACCAGGATCCCATCGGGAGACGACCAATTGGGGACAGAAAGAGCGGAGATTGGTGCAATGAAGAGCTCCGATGATGCGATGACCGTTGGATTGGAACGAGAATGAACGGTGGAGATTGCCATTGGGGGGCTTTACAAAAGGAATAGGTAGGGCACGGTGAGACTTGTGATGACCGTTAGATCCAATAAGATCAACGGTAGATATTTCTCCCGAGACTCATAGATCAAAGTCTTCCTCGCATCAGAGATTTTCTGTTTTACAATGGAAAAGCATGTTCCACCCTAATTCTCCGATGTGATTAGTGCCTTATGGACTAGCGCTTGGTCTTAGCGCTCGGGCTTATGGAGGGGAAGTGGTTGGGGGCTGGCTGAAAGGGGCTTAGCTTGCATATGGTAAAATATGGGTTTTTAAGCCAAAAAACATAGCTTTTAAGGCCGAATAGAGGTTTTGGTAGGGGAAAAAAGGGGTTTTAAAACCAGCTGAAGGGATTTCACTTGGTTTAAAAGGATGAAAAAGATGGTTTGGAAGACTTAGGAGGGATTTTTGGGGTTAATGGGAAACTTTGCAAAGGGGAAAAAAAAGGTTAAAATGGGGAATTTTGCAGAGATACAAGGGGCAGATGGAGGCCTTTCTGAGCATAAATTTTTCACAGATAGTGAGGATCTTTTCAAAGGTAAAGGGCACACAGAGGCTTCAAGGATGAGATATTTTCATAGGAAATGTATCTCTTGAAGGCTCATGAAAACAATTTAGCCATCTGTTTGCTTGCCAAAAAATTCATAGGTGACTAACAGTGGCTCCACATGGGGATGGCTTCTTCTTGAAGGAGTCAAGAATCTAGAAAATAAATCTTTGGAGTAGGCCAGATGCTTGATCTTCGAACCATCTTCCCCTTTTGATTCAGCTGTACAAACATGATGGAATTAATTAGCAGAAAACTTTCCTCCAAAAAATCTACCTACCCATCCTATAATCCTAACATTTTTCTTCCAGGTGCTTTTGAATTTGTAGACCCTCTTCATCATCTTTTTTTTATTGATAGCAAAAAACAAACTAGTCTAATTCTACACTTATTACTCCATGAGGCCAGATTAAACTGTTGGCCTCATATGTTTCTCTACCTAATCTAATATCTCTTGGGATTAAACTGTCCAACAGATTTCTTCTCTGCATTCTACAACATAAATTTAAAAATAGTCGAACTAGGATTAGACAGTCTAGTTCACTGTGGATCCAAGGCATAAAGGCAGTTGCACATGGACTGAAATTATAGAAAATTTAAACAAAATCTAAAGGCTCGAAATTCTGAACTTTGAAGCATCCTTCTTTTCTTTGTGACTCAAGTTTTGAGCCTGTTAGAGTCACTTTTCCTTCACTTCAGCTCTGGTTTTGGGCTTGTTAGAGCTGATCTTCTTCTTCTTTGCTGGTCCAGATTTTGGGCATTTTAGAACCAGCTGTTTTTACTTCCTTTGGCTCAGGTTTTGATCAGGTTAGAGCCAATCTTTGCACTTCCAAGGCTCAAGTTTTGAGCATTTCTGAACCTCTCTTCCTCTGTTTTTCTTGAAACATTTTCTCCTTTTCTTGAAAATAAAACACAACAATGGTATTTACAATGGAAATGAAAACTGGAAATTGGAAATCAGCAGTAGTAATGCTTGAGCATCCTGCCATTAACAGGACCCCCAAACAACTCTGTACCATCTAGCTCTTGCAGGAGAAAGGAATTTGGACCCACAGTGGCCTGGATGATGTAAGGAGTTGTTGGCAATATGGTGCAGAGTGTTGTCCTTGATGGCAACCCACTTGATGAAGATGATGGCAACCTACCTGATAAAGTTGTGCTTGATAAAATATGTCTTGATGAACTTGTTAAATGATGTAAATCTGATGTATCTACAGTAAGTACAGAAGGTAATAATGGAAGGAATGTCAGTATGTGCCAGAACATGATAAAAGGAGTATGTCTCAAGGCATACGTGGATTTGTCTAGGAGAAGTCGCGTATGCACGCGGGAAACAACGTGCCAAGTCGTGTATCGGCAAAAGCGCATTAAATATGAAAAACCAGGGGTAACCACCATGGTATTGACCCATTGTATTGCGTAATGATTCGTCTATGTGACCCCGTCTAGGAATACCATCGGAAGTAATGTGGTTTTGGCTCATGGTATTGATAAAAGGGTAAACCTATATAAGGAGAAGGAAATCATTGTGAAAGGTGTGTGTATGTCTGGGCTTTAATGAATACTTCACTCTGAAGTATATCTGCATGGTTTAAACTCTGCTCTTAATTGATAGACCTGAATCTATGAAGCATCTATGGACATAATGAAGGTGTAAGATCTTTAGATCTTGGAATGGTGAATCTCTTGGATGATCTAAAAAGAAGTGATGAAAATCTGGCGCAAATCAGTTGAAGAAGTTGAAGAAATCTGGGTAAGTTCAGAGATCTGATCTGTTGTGCAAAATTTATCTTTTATAGATCCATACGCAGGTTGGTTTCGTGAAAAACGTGTGTATACGCGGCTCTGTTCAGAGAAAAACGCGTATACGCAGTTAGGGTTTTTCTGAAAAGTTGCACGAATGTATACACGAGTTTCCTTCAATGAAAGCGCGTATATACGCAGATCCATCTAAATAAAAGCGCGTATGGAATTTGAATTAATGGGGTCTCAAAGCTAAATGTGTTTCTGAATGTCTGATCTAAAGTCTGGGTTAACTCTGATATTCTGGTTACAGTGGGTTCACTGTTCTGTTTGTAGCTTTGGGCAAAGTATGTTTATTGAAGAGTGAAGGGTTGTGTTGGAGCTGTTGGATCTAGTTTGAAAATTAATGAAACGTGGTCTGCAGTGGATCTGAGGGTTGAAGCCTTCAGTCTGATAATATCAGCAGAGGCTGGTGCTAATATCAGGGGGTAGTAGCTCCCTTTCCAGGTGAAGACTGGTAAACGAGAGCAGAGGGGGTTGAAGCTCCCTTCCAGGAGAGGCTGGAAAATGAGAGAAGGTTGTAGCCTTCTGCAGGTGGGTGCCTGCGTGCTGGTATAAGTCTACACCAGTACATGATTGTAAGAAGATTTTCTCTATAATAAAATATTGAAGGCTGAGACAACGGCAGCGGTGGTTTTCTCCCGACTTGGGTTTCCACCTAAAAATCATGGTGTTCATATGTGATGCTTTTGTGTGATGTTTCATTATGTTATTACTGCACATGTCTACTGCTATATAAACATCTGATGTATGATCTTAGTAAAGAATTGATTGTTTATTAATATCTCTGTGCATACGCGAGTTTCATAAAGGGTATCCGCGTATATACGCGAGTCTGTATCAGTAAAGTAGCGTATGGGTTTCAGAAACAAGAAAAAGTAAAAGTTTTTGAATATGCAGTAAATACTGATTCAGCCCCCCCTCTCAGTATTTTTCCCAAAAATTGGTATCAGAGGAGGTCCTTCTGAAAAAGCTTAACTGCTGGAAGGAAGATCAAGCAGGATGAGCAATCACGAGGGAACAGCATCTATCAAACCTCCGCTCTTCAACGGAAGAAATTTAATCTTCTGGAAAATAACGATGAGATCCTATCTTCAGTCTATGGGAGCAGATATATGGGCCATTGTTGAACAAGGATATCAATATCCAGCTGCTACACCAACAGACCCAACTGAAAGAAAGAATTATGAATCAAATGCAAAAGTGGTCAATGCTATAACTGGAAGTCTAACTGAAGCAGAATTTGTCAAAGTCATGCAGCTAAATACAGCAAAGGAGATATGGGACAAAATCATCCTAAGCTATGAAGGTGATGCAAAGGTAAAAAGTGCAAAACTTCAATCTCTCAGAATTGAGTATGAAAGTTTAAAAATGCATAGTGATGAGAATATTGCTGGTTTCTTTTTATGTGTTGATGATGTTGTAAACCATATGAGAAATCTGGGAGAAACAATAACCGAATCCACTTTGGTTGAGAAAATTTTGAGATCACTAACGGCCAAGTTTGAGTCAAAAGTTTCTGCTCTTGAAGAAAAATAGGACCTTCAAAATCTTACTATGGTACAACTTCATGGCATATTGACTGCATACGAAATGAGGAGAGGAGGACCATCTGAAGTCAAAGAAGCTGTTTTTAAAGCTTCTACAAAAGGGAATGAAGTTAAAAAACCAGGAGGGTCAGGATATATCTCAGAAGAAGATGAGGCAAACTTTGTGAGAAAACTCCATCTAGGAACCGGAAGATTCAAAGGTAAGCTTCCTTTCAAATGTTTTAATTGTGGAAGAGTTGGTCATTATGTTGCAAAATGTCCTTATAAAGAAACATCTGCTAAATAAAAGGGAGTAGAAAGAAGAAATAAGAACCGGTCTAGCACTAAGAAAAGCTACTATACAAATGAAGACAGTGATGAGTTATCTGACAGTGAGGAAGAAGGTGAACAAAATATTAGACTTCTCATGGCATTTGAAGATAACTCTAGAGATGATAAGGATGCTTTTATGGATGCTCTAGATGACAATGATTTTCTTGATCAAAACAATCAACTCAAAATATGCTTGGAAGAAAGTAAGATAATCATAGAGACTCTGAAAAGACAGAATGAAGAAGAAAAGAAACATAATGAAAAATTAGAATGTGAAGTAGTAAGTCTAAGAAAGGAACTTGAGAAAGTAAAGACTCTGAATCTTAGATTTGCTAAAGGATCTGAAACCTTAGATGAGATTATCAAGGTTCAATGATCTCCTCTGATTAAGACAGGTCTTGGATATACCAGAGAATCCTCTCAGGCTTCAGCACCAAACTATCTAAAAGCAGCTACAACTGGTTTACTTCATTCAACCACACAACAAGGGAATAAAGAATATTCACAGGTAAATCATGATCATCACAATACAAGGAACACTAACAGGGATATCTATCAAAAGAGCAACAATCAACAGGTAAATTCAAATAGAAGATTTCATGATCGCGGAAATTTCTACTTCAATGGACAATGTTTCTCATGTCACAATTTTGGTCATAAAGCTGTTCAATGTGTTGCATATAAAACCATCATGACAAGAGAAACAAGAAAGAAAAGGATGGATATTGAACCAAAAGGGAACACTTATAACAACTTTTCTCCTCTTCAAAATGAAGTTGAATGTGCTTATTGCAATAACTTTGGGCATGAAGAATTTGAATGTAGGAGCAAAGTTCAGCCAAAACAACATTTTCCTTCAAGTTCCAAAGTATGGAAAAGGAAGGAATTACAGGTTGAAAATTGTGGGATAGCGTTATTTGCAGAAGGTGAAGAAAATCAATGGTACATTGATAGTGGGTGCTCTAGACACATGACAGGTGACAAAAGCAAACTTCTTTCATATAATGCTCTAGAAAAGGAAAAGAAAGTTACATTTGGAAATGATAATCCTACTGTAATTAAAGGAAAAGGGTCTGTGTTTCTAAAAGAAAAGGTGAAGGCTAATGATGTCATGTATGTGGATGGATTAAGGCATAACCTGTTAAGTGTAAGTCAAATGTGTGATCAAGGTACAAAAGTTGTTTTCAGTTCAAAAGAATGTGTGGTTCGTGATCTGGATACAGGTAGAAATATTATAAAAGGGAAAATAAATCCAAGCAACCTGTATGTATTGAAGAACTGCAAAGATCAATGTTACTTGAGAAAATCTTCAGAAAATTGGCTATGGCATAGAAGGCTGGGGCATCTAAGTTTCTCTCAAATCAACAAAGCAAGCAGACTTCAAGTTGTTCATGGTCTTCCCAATATTACTCTACCAGAGAGTATCATATGCAAATCCTGCCAGTTTGGTAAGCAAACTAGAGTACAATTTAATGCCAAAGAAGGATCATCAAGTAGGCCTCTTGAACTTTTTCATACTGACATTTGTGGACCTATGAGGAAAAAGTCACCACGAGGAGAAGAATACTATATCTTATTTATTGATGATTTCTCTAGAATGTGTTGGATTGGATTGCTTAAACACAAAGATGAAGCATTTGAGAAATTTCAGATCTTCAAAGCACTGGTTGAAAATGAATTGGATCTAAAAATCAAATGTCTTAGATCTGATCGAGGAGGAGAATATACATCAAATGAATTCTTTGAATTTTGTGAACAACATGGCATAAAGAGACAGTTCTCTGTAGCAGGCACTCCACAACAAAATGGCGTAGTGGAAAGGATGAATAGAACAATTCAACAAATGGCTAGAGCTATGCTTGATGATTCTAGAACTCCTGATATGTTTTGGGGAGAAGCAGCACATACAGCAGCAAATATTCTCAACAAGGCACATGTTTGAGTAAATAGTGAAAAAACTCCATATGAACTCTGGTATGGTAATTCTCCCTCTGTAAAGCATTTTAGAATTTTTGGAAGTAAATGCTTTATCAAAAATAATGATGAAAAGCTTGGCAAGTTTGAACCTAGTTCAGATGAAGGGATACTTCTTGGTTACTCATCCACAAGCAGAGCATACAAATGTTACAATAAAAGGCTTCGAAAGATTGTTGAATGTATTGATGTTGTCATTGATGAGTCTCCTACAGCTCCTAAAGAATAAAAACAAGCAACAGAAGAAGATGATGGTGATTTTTGTCCTTCTACTTCAAATGGAGATGATATAGACAGTGGATCCAATGAAGAACCTGAAGATGATTTATCAGAGAAAGCGCCATCCAGATATGTTCAAAAGAATCATCTTGAATCTCAAATTTTGGGGAACAAGGAATCGGGTGTACAAACAAGGAGGACTCTTCTGGGATCTTCTAGCTATCTAGCATTCCTATCCACAATTGAACCTCAAAATGTCAATCAAGCTAGCAAAGATGAATGTTGGCTTCAAGCCATGAATGAAGAGCTTGATCAAATTGAAAAGAATCACACTTGGGAATTGGTACCAAGACCACATGATAAAAATGTCATTGGAACCAAATGGATATTCAAGAACAAGTTAAATGAAAATGGGGATGTTATAAGAAACAAAGCCAGATTGGTTTCCAAAGGGCACACTCAACAAGAAGGTATAGACTTTGAAGAAAATTTTACTCCTGTAGCTAGACTTGAAGCCATAAGAATGTTTCTTGCTTTTTCAAGTTTTCAACAAATCAAAGTCTATCAAATGGATGTTAAATCTACTTTTCTCAATGGAGATCTAGAGGAAGAAGTTTATATAGAACAACCAGAAGGATTCATTTTGGGAAATGATGAAAATCTTATTTGTAGACTTAAAAAGGCTCTTTATGGTCTCAAACAAGCTCCAAGGGCATGGTATTATCGTCTTGACAAATATCTTCATCAACAAGGTTTTTCAAAGGGGTCTGCTGATAGCAACTTATACACAAAAGTTGAAAATGATAAACTATTAGTTGTGATTGTATATGTTGATGATATCATTTTTGGGAGCAATGAAGATTCTATGAGTTAGAAATTTGCTTCTGTCATGCAGCAAGAATTTGAAATGTCTTTACTTGGAGAACTAACATTTTTTCTTGGCTTGCAAGTGCATCAAAATACAGATGGTATATTCTTATCACAAGAAAAATATCTTAAACAAATTCTGAAGAAGTATGGCATGGAAGAATGCAAACCTATAAGTACACCAATGATAACCGGATGTAATCTCAGTTCTCGTGATGATTCTCCAGCAGTGAATCAACCAAAATACAGATCAATGATAGGAAGCCTACTTTATCTCACTGGGACTAGACTGGACATTATGCATGCAGTTGGGATTGTTGGACGATTCCAAGCTAATCCAAAAGAGTCTCACCTATAGGCTGTCAAAAGAATAATAAAATATCTACAAGGAACTCAAGACTTTGGACTATGGTATCCAAAGAATGCTGATCTTACTCTTCATGCTTACACGGATGCAGATTGGGCTAGAAATGTTGATAATCGGAAAAGCACAAGTGGTGGTGCATTTTATATGGGACCCCGGTTGGTGTCTTGGTTCAACAAGAAGCAAAAATCTATTGCCTTATCTACAACATAAGCTGAATATGTGGCTGTCGCGTCTTGTTGCACTCAACTCCTTTGGATGATGCAAACCTTGCAAGATTTTCAAATCAAATGTACACCTCCTATCTCCATTATGTGTGATAATACAAGTGCCATCAGTATCTCAAAGAATCATGTTATGCATTTGAAGACCAAGCATATTCCCATCAAGTATCACTTCTTACGTGAACAAGTGCTTGAACAAAAGGTGAAGTTGGAGTATGTTCCCTCCAAAGAACAAATTGCTGATATATTTACCAAACCTCTGCCCATGGAAGCATTCGAATATCTCAGACAGAAGTTGGGTGTTGTCTCTGCCTCTCAGAAGATTAGATCTGATTAAATTTAGAAGATTAAATTGTATACGCGGGTTTCCTGAAAGACAGTCGCGTATATACGCGAGTTGAAACACATAAAGCCACGTATGGTTGGTTGCTGGCATTTTTTGTTTGGGGTCAGCATTATTCAGCTGAGTTGCAGTGCTGATTGGTATCTTTGATTCTGTTTGGAGTCACTGTTGATATTTCTTCTCTTATATTCTGTTTCATTCTCTGATTTTGGGTAAAGATGCCTTGATGGTTTGTTGTTGAAAGTATTCAGGATGCACAAGCATAGGAGGAGCCTTGGTCATATAGAAAAGATGCTTGGATGTACTTCTTCAGGGGGAGCATAAGCCTTGCTGAGTATAATCCATTGTTGGCATTATGATGGTTCTGATATATGATCTCGCTTGAGGTCTTTTTGGTATTGGTTATGAAAAGTCATATTTGTAATTTGATGAAAAGATCATGTTGAGACCCATGATGTAAAATTGTAATATTCAGTCATGTAAGGACTTGCTCAAATTTGTAAACCCACTTGGTTGGGTAGTTGAGTTGAGATATGTCAACCCACTTGGTTGAGTATTTGAGTCTCATATGTAAATCCACTTGGATGGATCTTTGATGTATGTATGAGTCTTTGGTGATAGGAAGGTCATAGAGTCATGCTCTTCATTGAAAAATATGTTTGATTATTCAGCATGAGCTCAGGGGGAGCTTGGTCACTTCAGTGTCCAACAGATCTGCAGAACGCTTTCTTCTACATGAGGAGAAAAACCTTGTGTTCGTTTTGATCCGCCCTTTTCCCTTGATGTCAAAGGGGGAGAGTGACATGGTGTCACTATATTCTTAATGTATCTATCTGTTGTAGTGATCAAACACCATCGTGGTTGCCATCGAGTCCAAAGGGGGAGATTGTTGGCAATATGGTACAGAGTGTTGTCCTTGATGGCAACCCACTTGATGAAGATGATGGCAACCTACCTGATAAAGTTGTGCTTGATAAAATATGTCTTGATGAACTTGTTAAATGATGTAAATCTGATGTATCTATAGTAAGTACAGAAGGTAATAATGGAAGGAATGTCAGTATGTGCCAGAACATGATAAAAAGAGTATGTCTCAAGGCATACGTGGATTTGTCTAGGAGAAGTCACGTATGCACGTGGGAAACAACGTGCCAAGTCGCGTATGGGCAAAAGCGCATTAAATATGAAAAACCAGGGGTAACCACCATGGTATTGACCCATTGTATTGCATAATGATTCGTCTATGTGACCCCGTCTAGGAATACTATCGGAAGTAATGTGGTTTTGGCTCATGGTATTGATAAAAGGGTATACCTATATAAGGAGAAGGAAATCATTGTGAAAGGTGTGTGTATGTCTAGGCTTTAATGAATACTTCACTCTGAAGTATATCTGCATGGTTTAAACTCTGCTCTTAATTGATAGACCTGAATCTATGAAGCATCTATGGACATAATGAAGGTGTAAGATCTTTAGATCATGGAATGGTGAATATCTTAGATGTTCTGAAAAGAAGTGATGAAGATCTGGCGCAAATTAGTTGAAGAAGTTGAAGAAATCTGGGTAAGTTCAGAGATCTGATCTGTTGTGAAAAATTTATCTTTTATAGATCCATACACAGGTTGGTTTCGTGAAAAGTGCGTGTATACATGGCTCTGTTCAGAGAAAAATGCGTATGCGCAGTTAGGGTTTTTCTGAAAAGTTGCACGAATGTATACGTGGGTTGCCTTCAGTGAAAGCGCGTATATACGCGAATCCATATAAATAAAAGCGCATATGGAATTTGAATTAATGGGGTCTCAAAGCTGAATTTGTTTCTGAATGTCTGATCTGAAGTCTGGGTTAACTCTGATATTCTGGTTACAGTGGGTTCACTGTTCTGTTTGTAGCTTTGGGCAAAGTATGTTTATTGAAGAGTGAAGGGTTGTGTTGGAGCTGTTGGATCCAGTTTGAAAATTAATGAAACGTGGTCTGCAGTGGATCTGAGGGTTGAAGCCTTCAGTCTGATAATATCAGTAGAGGCTGGTGCTAATATCAGGGGGTAGTAGCTCCCTTGCCAGGTGAAGACTGGTAAACGAGAGCAGGGGGGTTGAAGCTCCCTTCCAGGAGAGGCTAGAAAATGAGAGAAGGTTGTAGCCTTCTGCAGGTGGGTGCCTGCGTGCTGGTATAAGTCTGCACCAGTACATGATTGTAAGAAGGTTTTCTCTATAATAAAATATTGAAGGCTGAGACAACGACAGCGGTGGTTTTCTCCCGACTTGGGTTTCCACCTAAAAATCATGGTGTTCATATGTGATGCTTTTGTTTGATGTTTCATTCTGTTATTACTGCACATGTCTACTGCTATATAAACATCTGATGTATGATCTTAGTAAAGAATTGATTGTTTATTAATATCTCTGTGCATACGTGAGTTTCATAAAGGGTATCCGTGTATATACGCAAGTCTGTATCAGTAAAGTAGCATATGGGTTTCAGAAACAAGAAAAAGTAAAAGTTTTTGAATATGCAGTAAATACTGATTCAC
This sequence comes from Pinus albicaulis, assembly GCA_034641835.2. NCBI lineage: Eukaryota > Viridiplantae > Streptophyta > Pinopsida > Pinales > Pinaceae > Pinus > Pinus albicaulis. The sequence goes on from CM076581.1 coordinate 1,614,265,371, forward strand.
CCCCCCCCCCCCCTCTCAGTATTTTTCCCAACAGGAGCCTGCCACAAACTGTCAAATTTGTCATGCTTTCATTTGTCCTCTCTCCTAGAGTCCCACTTCAGAACTTTATCTGCAATTTTGAAGTCAGAAGCTTTTGTTCTTTTATCAAAAAACTTCTTTATATTGTCCTAAAATTTCAGGGCTTTGTTATAGACCTCTTCTCCTGTTTTTTGGAGATGTATTGGCTCATTTATCCTCCTCACCATACTGTCCTCTTTTGTCTAAATCTCTTGGACTAGTTTAATCACTGGTACCCCAAGGATGGTAGGAAACACTGCCTCTATTCCATAAACAAGCTGATACGGTGACATGCCAATGGACTTCTTTGTTGTAAGTCTGTTAGCCAACAAAGCATGCACTAATTTGTTATGCCATGAATTTTTGTTCTCTTCCAGTAGATTTTTGATGATGGTCACCAAGCTCTTGTTTGATGATTCAGCTAACCCATTACCTTGTGGGTAAAAATCATTTGAATGACCAAGTGCTATTTGAAAAAATTAATCATTTTCATGGATCCAAAAACAGCAGCGTTATCAGTGATTATTTTTCTTGGGCAGCCAAACCTAGAGAGGATGTGGTATTCTAGGAACTTAATGATGACAAAATCTATGGCATTCCTTGAAGGGATGGCCTCTATCCACTTTGTGAAGTAGTCTATGGCTGTAAGTATCCACTTGTGTTGTGCAGAAGATGAAGGGTGTATTTCACCTATGAAATCTAGGCCCCATTGCAAAAAGGGACCCTCAACAGTAATGGGTTGTAATGTAAGGGAGGAGCTTTCTTTTGCCCTCAAAAATCTGGCACTTATGACAGGCAATTATCATTTTGAAGACGTGGTTGAAAAGTGTAGGCCAGTAATAGCCAGCTCTGAGTATTTTGTTAGCAGTGGCTTCGATGCAGGGGCATTAGACACTAGCCAACAATGTAGGAGGTTTTGCCCACATGTTATGGCTGGGAGGGTTCGAAAATATTTAAACTGTAACAACTAGGTGTCAATACCTCAGCTGACTGTTTATTTAGATCAGTTAGAGTCGTAGAAGTTGAATAGCTCGGTTAGTCTAGCTGTCAGATTCCAGTTAGTTGAATTGTTTTATTAGACTGTTGATTTCCTGAAACGGTTCTCGTAGAGGAACCGAACTGACAAATGTTGATGTATATAAATGAAATCCCTCGGATGGAGAAAAGGGGCGAGAGAGAAGAGAATTTCTGCAATAAAATTTGTGTATGAACAATTGCTTCTAGTTGAACGAATTTCAATTTCTGTCGACTATCCATTGTCTTGAAACGTTAATATTGTGAAGAATTGTTTAACTGTGGGGCGATTGTGTACTGGTAATCCCGATTATCTGTCTTTGAATTCCCGTAAATTGGTTGGATAACCTATGAAATTAACCCCACTCATAGGCGGGGTCTATATAAAGAATCCTGGTTAATATTGGTAAAATTCCTGTATAAAGAGATAGCTTTGTTTCGTTGTTAATTGAAGACTAGAATCGAGACTAAACCCTGAGTTAAAGTATGCAAAGGAGATCATAAATCGGCGTGAACCATAGTTAATCACTGTAAAAAAACCACGAGTGGTTTCCAGAGTTTCCAGCACCGCTTTTGCAGCATAGGCGGTATTTCCTGAATTGGAGCGATCCCATACAGGAATCGACACGTGGCAAGGGACCCATTTCGAAACCGCCAGTTAACCCATGCCCCCGCACATTAACATTTGTACCAGGGTGTCGAGCGAAATTTCTTAGAGCCGTTGATCTGGGCCAAGGCAATCGGATAGTGTTCGCTTCAAGAAGATGTGCGAAGGCTAACGAAAGAGCCCGGAGGTTAGACGAGGTACGATGCTCGCATTTGATTGGGCAATCGATTATATATGTGGGTCCGAACCAAAGGTTATTTGTTTAAAAATCATGGAGTCTCAATACAAAGTTTTAAAAGTATAAAGCCAGAGATATAATTTAAGTTCAAACGTCGTGGATAATGTTTATTTATAAAATTTCACGAATTTGATAAATAAACTCCATATAAAGAGAAAGTAGACCACGTGGACAGAGAACGGGGTTTCGCACAGAAAGTAGACAGAGAACGACTATAGTTTGACCATCCCTCCATTGGGCGCTGACTTTCGGCGTTGTTGCGTCATTTGTGGTATCAGAGCCGTGGAAGATGACATGGCAATCCGAGTTGGTAGAGGTGCTGGCAGAAGGAGGCCTGTTGCCAATGCTGAGGTGTTGGGGATGTTGCAGAGGGTCGAGGCCAGAATGGATGCCATGGAGCGAAGACAGCCCAGAGATCCTGAAGACACTAGTGAACCTGAGGTAGAAGAAGCTGAAGAAAATGTTGAAATTCCTCCTGACTTGAGGCTCCTCAGAACTGTTCTGGGGTCTGCAGTTAAGCCCAAAATTGAAGTGTCGAGTTATGAAGGGGAACTGAATGCAGAAGAGCTGGTGGATTGGATAAATGAACTGAACAAGTGCTTTGATTATGAAGAAATAAGTGAAGATAAAAAGGTCAAGTTTGCAGTAATGAAGCTGAAGGGACATGCTGCACTTTGGTGGGATGGAGTGCAGGAAGAAAGGAGGAGAGTTGGAAAGCAAACTATCAGGAGCTGGACCAGAATGATGGCTAAATTAAAAGGTAAATTCCTGCCTAGTGATTACCAGCTGACATTGTATAGGCAAATGCAGAACCTGAGACAGAGGTTGCTGACAGTGAAAGAATACACATAGGAATTCTACAGAGTAAGCATAAGAGCTGGGAAATTTCAAGACACACTAGAGAAGACTGTTAGATATGTGAATGGTCTCAAGCTGGAGATCCAAGATGAGATTGGTCTTCTGTCTCCCAAGATAGTTGAAGAAGCCTATCAGATGGCCTTGAAAGCAGAGGAGAAACTCCTGAGGAAACAGTCTGCCAAGAAGAGAGGTACTTTCCGTGGGAAGGGACGTCAGGGTGATAGAGGGAAGCCTGCTACACCCAAGGATGGAGCTAACAGTAGCTCACCTCAAAATGCATTTACAGAGGATGATGCAAGGGGCAGAAGGGGTTCTTACAAAGGAAAAGGAAGAGGAGGCAGAAACAGAGACAGAGATAGAGAGTTGAGATGTTATAGATGTCAGCAAGTGGGACACAAGCACTATGAATGTCCAAAGAATGTGGGTGCTGGTTCAAGAAATGTTGTTGTTGCCCAGGCTGGAGAAGAAGCAGAGATTGAAGAAGAAATTCTTCCAGAGAGGGGAGAATCCTTGGTGGTGAATAAGGTTCTGTTGAAGCAAGCCAAAGAGGTCACTGAGCCTGCACAAAGGAAGACTTTGTTTAGGAGCATATGCAAAGTCCAAGGGAAATGCTACCAGCTGGTCATTGATAGTGGCAGCATAGACAATCTGGTTTCCACTGAAGTAATAGAGAAGTTGAAATTGAAGACAAGGGAGCACCCAAATCCCTACAGGGTGTCCTGGCTGCACAAAGGGCACCAGCTGGTTGTGAAAGAACAGTGTGAAATAGAGCTACAAATAGGCAAGTACAAGGACAAAGTTTTGTGTGATGTAATGCCCATGGATGTGTGTCATATACTGTTGGGTAGACCTTGGCAGTTTGATAGAGCAGCAGTGCACGATGGCAAGAAGAACACTTACAAGTTCTTCAAAGATGGGGTACACAATACATTGATTCCCATGGAAGAAGGAGAGCCATCCAACAAAGTGATTGATCCAAAGACCTTGTTGCTGAATGGGAAGGAATATCTGTAGCAGATAGAAGAAGAAGAGGTAAGCTTTGCTTTAGTTTGCAAACCTAAAGTAGTTCTTACTTCCACAAAGATTTCTGATTTACCAGTATAAATCCAAGAGATGTTAGATGATTACTGTGACATTGTTGTAGATGATTTACCTAATGAGCTGCCACCTGTGAGAAAGATCAGCCATTAGATATATTTTATCCCTAGTTCAAATCTGCCAAATAAGGTAGCTTACAAGATGACTCCCAAGGAAAATGAAGAAATCAGGAGACAAGTACAAGAACTGATGGACAAGGGACTGATCAGAGAAATTCTGAGTCCATGTGCTGTGCCAGCAGTATTAAGCCCAAAGAAAGATGGAGGTTGGAGGATGTGTACTGACTCCAGAGCAATCAATAATATCACAATCAGGTACAGATTCCCTTTGCCCAGAATTGAGGATTTAATGGACTGTTTGAGTGGTGCTAAATATTTCTCAAAGATAGATTTGAAGAGTGGATACCATCAGATTAGAATAAGAGAGGGTGATGAGTGGAAAACTGCCTTTAAAACAAATGAAGGGTTATATGAATTGATGGTAATGCCTTTTGGGTTGAAAAATGCACCTAGTACTTTTATGAGACTTATGAATGAAGTATTGAAAGAATTCATTCATAAGTTTGTAATAGTGTATCTGGATGATATATTAGTTTTCAGCAGAACTAAAGAAGAACATTTAAGGCATCTTAATCATGTCTTGAAGAAGTTGCACTAAGAGAAACTGCTGATAAATTTGAAGAAATGCTCATTCATGAAGGAAGAGTTGGTGTATTTGGGTTTTTTTGTTTCTGCAGAAGGGTTGAAGATGGACCCAGAAAAGTTTAAGGCAATTGTGCAGTGGCCTTCACCCAGGAATGTTTTTGAGATAAGATGTTTCCATGGGCTTGCTAGTTTTTATTGAAAGTTTATAAGAAACTTCAGTAAGATTAATGCACCCATAATTGAGACAATAAAGAAGAGCAAACAACCATTTAAGTGGACTGCTGAATCAGAAAGAAACTTTAGAGTGTTGAAGCAAAAGATAACAGAGAAGCTTGTTTTGATTCTGCCTGATTTTACCAAACCATTCCAAGTAAAGTGTGATGCCAGTGGGGAAGCCATTGGAGCTGTGTTGACTCAGGATGATAGGCCTGTAGCCTATTTCAGTGAGAAGTTGAATGACACCAGGGGAAAGTATTCCTCTTATGAGAAGGAATTCTATGCAATTGTTCAAGCACTGAAGAAGTGGAGACACTATTTGATGTCTGAAGAATTTGTATTGTATTTTGACAATCATGCTTTGCAGTATATTGTGCAGCAGCCCAAGTTGAAACATAAGCATGCTAAATGGGTTGAGTATCTCCAAGGTTTTAATTTTGTTTTGAAGCATATAAGTGGCCAAGCCAATAAAGTAGTTGATGCTTTGAGTAGGAGACATATGCTTGTTCAAGAAGCCGATTTTGAAGTTGCAGGATTTGATTTTCTCAAAGAATTGTATAAAACAGATCCTGATTTTAAAGAAGCATTTGAGGCATGTAGTAACCCCGTCCTAACAGATAGAAGTCAGTGGCTGGATTATTTTCTGCAGGAGGACTTGTTATTCAAAAAAAGCCAACTGTGTGTACCAAAATGTTCCATGAGAGAAAACTTGATCAAAGAAAAGCATAGTGGTGGACTTGCTTGACACTTTGGTACTGATAAGACTTATGAGCAGCTAAGTCACTTTTATTTCTAGCCCAGGATAAGAACAGAAGTAGATAAGTTTGTGAAAAATTGCGAAATCTGTCAGTATGCTAAAGGAAGGAGCCAGAATGCAGGATTGTACACTCCCTTGCCTATTCTAGATAGGCCTTGGGACATGGTGAGTATGGATTTTGTTCTAGGATTTCCCAAGACTCAGAGAGGAAATGATGCGGTCTTTGTTGTGGTGGACAGATTCTCCAAAATGGCACATTTTATTCGATGTTATAAAACTAGTGATGCCACCCATGTTGCTAACCTGTTTTTCAAAGAAGTTGTTAGATTACATGGGTTGCCCAAGAGTATTGTTTCAGACAGAGACACTAGATTTGTGGGTCACTTTTAGAGGACATTGTGGAAGAAACTTGGTACCAAACTGAGTTTCAGCTCAGCTTATCATCCCCAGACTGATGGGCAGACTGAGGTAGTGAATAGGAGTCTGGGAAATTTTTTGAGAAGTCTTGCAGGAGAGCATCCCAAGCAGTGGGATCATATTTTTCCCCAGGCAGAATATGCATATAATGATTCACCAAACAGAAGCACAGGGCAGAGTCCATTTCATATTGTTTATGGAATGCATCCCAGAGGAATATTATAATTAAGAAATTTGGGAAGAGCAGAGCTAAGGAGTGGAGATGGTGAAGAATTTTCTTCAGAGATCCGGGCCATACATGAACAAGTGAAACAACAATTACAAGGCAGTAGCATCAAATACAAAAACAGAGTAGACTTGAGCAGAAAATAAGTTCACTTTGGAGTAGGATATCTGGTTTTGGCACACTTGAGAAAGGAGAGGTTCCCAAAGAAGCAGTATAATAAATTGAAGTTCCAAAATATTGGACCATGCAAGATACTTAGGAAGTTTTCTGCAAATGCTTATGAGATTGAATTTCCACCTAATGTTGGAATATCTCCCATTTTTAATGTTGCGGATTTGTAAAAGTATGAATATGATGGTGTAGAGGACAGTCCAGCAGACAAGAAATAGGTTGAGTGGAAGGAGCATCTACCTCCAGCGCAACCATTACAACCAGAGAAGATATTGGATCGGAGAGTGTTCAGAAGGACCAGAGGACAGGAGTACTTCCAATACTTGATCAAATGGAAAGACAAACCAGAGGAAGATTCCACTTGGATGACTAAAGGAATGTTGCAGAAGATAGGCAGATCAATGGAGGAGCTCATGGACAGGAACCCATGAAGAAAATTTCCCTCAGGAGTCTGATGCAGGGGCATTAGACACTAGCCAGCAATGTAGGAGGTTTTTCCCACATGTTGTGGCTGGGAGGGTTCGAAAATATTTAAACTGTAACAGCTAGGTGTCAATACCTCAGCTGACTGTTTATTTAGATCATTTAGAGTCGTAGAAGTTGAATAGCTCAGTTAGTCTAGCTGTCAGATTCCAGTTAGTTGAATTGTTTTATTAGACTATTGATTTCCTGAAACGGTCCTGTGAAAGATGAGAGCAAATAAATACTGATGTATGCCAAGTAAATCCCTCGGATTAGGAAAGGGAGAGAGAGAAGAGAATTTCTGCAATAAAATTTGTGTATGAACAATTTATGAAAGTTTGAGCAGATTTCAATTTCTGTATTTGTCCATTGTCTTGAAGCATTCAATATTGGCAGAGAATTGTTTAAGCGTAGGAGTGATTGTGTCTTAATTTAATCGATTCTCAAATGTTTTAAATTCATGAGGTGGTTGGATAACCTGTGAAATTAACCCCACTCATAGGCGGGGTCTATATAAAGAATCTTGGTTAATATTGGTAAAATTCCCGTATAAAGAGATAGCTTTGTTTCGTTGTTAATTGAAGACTAGAACCGAGACTAAACCCTGAGCTAAAGTATGCAAAGGAGATCATAAATCGGTGTGAACCATAGTTAATCACTGTACAAAAACCACGAGTGGTTTCCGGAGTTTCCCGCACCGCTTTTGCGGCATAGGTGGTATTTCCTGAATTGGAGTGATCCCATATAGGAATCGACACGTGGCAAGGGACCTGTTTAAAAACCACCGGTTAACCAGCGCCCCCGCACATTAACATTTGTACCAGGGTGCTGAGTGAAATTGCTCAGAGCCGTTGATCTGGGCCAAGGCAATCGGACGGTGTTCGCTTCAAGAAGATGTGCGAAGGCTAATGAAAGACCCTGGAGGTTAGACAAGGTACAACACTCACATTTGATTGGGAAATCGATTATATATGTGGGCCCAAACCAAAGGTTATTTTTTTAAAAAGCGTGGAGTCTCAATACAAATTTTTAAAAGTATAAATCCGGAGATATAATTTAAGTTCAAACATCGTGGATAATGTTTATTTATCAAATTTCACGAATTTGATAAATAAACTCCATATAAAGAGAAAGTAGACCACATGGACAGAGAACGGGGTTTTGCACAGAAAGCAAACAGACCACAACTATAGTTTGACCATCCCTCCATTGGGCGCTGACTCTCGGCGTTGTTGCGTCAGGATTTCTAGTTTAGGTGGCCTCCACACTCTCCTCCATGGAACTCCTGTTTAATCCTCTTGGTTTCAGTTTTAGGAAAACATTTAAGCAATGGACCATTTGCATTTTTATAGTATAAACATTCATTCAATATGCAATAGTTTCTAGCTTTTAACTTTGGGAATTAGGCCTTATTCTTTGAAAGATCAGGAGGGGAATTGAGGTTTGTGAGCACATAAAGGATATCAGAATACCAAGTAGAGTTTTGAAATTACTCTTCAACAGTAGGATCTGGTAATCCTTCTTGCTCATTCAAGTCATCTACCATGTTTATGTCAAGGGCTTGTAAATTTGATTTAGCCATTAGTTGAGCTAAGCCCTGACCTTTGATCAGTTTTGTGGGTTTTATTTCTAGGTCGTACTCTAAAATAACAGTAATCCATTTTCCCCTCTTTCCATCAGGATCTTGGCACAAAATGTCTTTAACCACTATGTTTGGCACATAGGCTATGGTGTGAGAATGCAGTATATACACCCTAAAGTCTTTCCAGGCCTTAACTAAGGCATAGGCCTATTTTTCCATTATGTTATATTTCAAGGGTGCATCCCTTAGAGCTTTGCTAAAGAAAGAAATAATTATTTCCATTCCCTATGGATTTTTCTGCAGCAAAACTGCAGCCACTATATGCTTGAAGGAAAAGGAAAATATCAAGAAATATTTTGAGAAATCTGGGTTGATTAGGATAGGAGTTCGGGTGAGTGCAAGTTTAACTAATTCAAAAGGTTTTTTTGCCTCTACAGTCCACTTAACCCCTACACCATTTTTCATCATGTTAGTCATATTTCTGAGGTGCTCAACTAAGTTGGGAATAAACCTCCCAAAGAAGTTAATTTTCCCAATAAAGGACTGTAACTCTGTAACGTTTCTCGGGTGTGTGATCTGAAGTATTCCCTCAACTCTATGTGGGTCTATCTTAATTCCCTTCTCTGATATAATGTGGCCAAGGAGCTTATCTTCTTGCAGCCCAAATACAGTCTTCTTGGGATTTAATGATAGACCGAACCTTCTACATTTTTCAAAAACTCTTCTCAGATGTTTTAGGTGCTCCTCATCAGTCTTGGAGTAGACTGTTATGTCATCCAGATAGATGAAAATGAAGTTCCCTATCTCTTCTGAAAAGGCTATGTCCATTGCTCGTTGGAAGGTCACACCAGCGTTCATCAGTCCAAAAGGCATTTTACATACATAAAGGTGCCCCATGGAATGGTGAAGGCTGTCTTGAGTTGGTCCTCTGGGAGTACTAAAACTTGGTTATAGCCTGAAAAACCATCTAACAGGGAGATCCGCTTTGAGCCAACTACCCTCTGCAGGATATGTTCCATCTTCAGTACGGGGTAATTTTCTTTAAGTGATGCTCTGTTAAGGTTCCTGAAATCTATGCACATTCTGATCTCACATGTTCTCTTTCTCATAGCTACAAGATTTGAGACCCAATCAGAAAACCTCACAGGAACTATTATTCCTACCTCGTACATTTTCTTTATTTCTTTTTCAACTACAGGTAGTTGTTTTGGGTTAATTCTGTGAAGTTTCTATCTAAAGGGCTTTTGATAATATTTCAAAGATATTTTGTGCTATATAATGTTTGTATCGTAGGCCTTTAAGTCTTCGTAACTCCAGGAAAACATGTCGAAAAATTCCTTAAATAGGTCAATGTATTTCTTTTTCATGTCTGCTGGCAAGGACTTAGCCAGTTTGATCATCTTAGGCTTATCTTCAATGCCTATGTTGCATTCCTCGACATCAGAGTCTGAGTGCTCAATGGTGGGTTTTTTCGCTACGTTGTCGAAATCAAATAAGTCCTCTAAAGGTGCTAGACCTCGGGGTATATTATTATCTTTTTCCTGTAGCACCTCTATTTTATCTTTATCTGCATGCTTATATTCTTCGGTTGTATTTCCAATCTGTTCAGTTAAAGTGTTTATTTCTACGTTATGGGGTGATTTTTCTTCGTCTGGGGGCTCTTCACTCAGGTAGCTATCATCAGATTTAGAGTCTGAATCAGGGCATTCAAACTTGTTCCTGCCAATCAAGAAATCCTCTATCTACTTGTCATCCTCAAAGACCTGCCAATATTTTTCATTATCAGGCATTGCAGGTCAGTATTTGGTCTGAATGATGATTTTTTTGTCACTGGGGGTTTGATGATATGAACTAGCTATGCAGGCTAATCCATTTGCAATTACATTCTGACTCCTAGGAACAAACACCAGTTCATACTCCACAAAGGTTTTCAATAAATCCATAGCATCATTCTTGTACACTCTCAATCTAGGGTGTTTAGCTGTATACTGTCCATTCACTTGTTTAATGATTAACTTAGAGTCTCCATGTACAGCTATCCTTCGGGCTCCCAGTTTTTTCAACAGGTTCAAGCCTAGGATGAGATCCTCATACTGTGCGATATTGTTTGTACATTTGAAGTTTAAATTGAAGGCATGACTCTCAGTGTAGTCACTCTCTGTGTTATGTGACAACACCCCTGCTCTTTCAGTCTTTCTAGTGTAAGACCCATCAAAATTCATTCTCCATAAGGGGTCGTTTTCAGGTTTATCATTGTTTTCCTCCCCAACGTTGGTTTCATTGTTATGTTGTAATATGGGGTCTATATTGTGGTGTGGAGGGTCTTGTCCTTCATGTTGTGCATGGGTTTTAGAGAGGTGACTAGTCAGTTGTTTGCATTTTGTTTCTTCTTCACTCTGAGTTTCAGATTTTGTGCACTGTCCAGAGGATTCTTCTTCGTATTCTTCTAAGTCCAGAGTGGCCATTATGCTAAAATCCATGGGCTCTGTTTCATTGTTTGTATCCCTGTTTTCTAGTTTTGGCTCTGAGTTGGATTCATTGTTGCAAAGGACAAAGGAGTCTAGATTTGTGTGTACAGAGTACAGAGGTGAATTTTCAGGTTTTTTAGGGCTGTTGACCAAGAATTTCATTTGTGCCTCTCTATACAGTCTCCTAAGCTGGCTAAAGATAGGGATTGTGGCATATGCCCCATCCATCTGCATTGTACCTTTCAGCTTGGCTCCCCATGACCTTGATAATAACATACCATACTTAGGTGGCACATCTGCCACTACGACATCCATAGCCATACATTTTGCTGGAATCTGGGTTAGGTTCACACACAGATCTTTGATTAGGCCAAGGCATTTTACTCTGCTAGAGTCAAATGAAGATAAATCTTTATAAGCATGGGTTATCTCCAGGCCTAACCTCTCCATAACTACCTTAGGCATTAAGTTGTGTGATGCCCTAGAGTCATGCATTGCGTTATGAAGGATCTTGTCATGGATATTGAGACTGATAAAAAAAGGAGGTACCACCCCTTCCTAAAACATCCCTTCTATATTTGGACCAAACAGAAGGGTTGGTTGATCATCACTTAGATTGACTGTGTCACTATTTTCACCTAGATTTAATGCTTTCAAAATTTGGCCTTTATATACATCTTGGGTGGCCAGCTCGGTGAGTGGGACATAGATTTTAATTTTTTCAATTGCACTCTCCAAATTGAAGAGAGATTGACTCTTGGTGACAGCCAACTCTATTTTTTTAGCCACTACCTTAGTGGATGAATCAGTGTGCTGATTTTCACTATGTACAGTGTTAGGAACTATTTTATCAGGACTAGTAACTGTAGTGCTAGTGTTGCTAGTTGGTTCACTTTCTTTATCGGTATTTTGGCTATCCTTCTCTTTATTCTTCCCAGAACTCTCAGCTGCTGATTTGCTACTTTCAATAGTCACTTTAAAAGTTTTCTCAGGCCGTTTCTTAATGATAATCTCAGAAGCTTTTGGTTTGGAATGGTCTAAGCTCTTTTTTCTTCTAAGTTGATATTATTCTCTGACCTGCATGATAGCATTTTCAAATCCGAGCATGTAATCCTCAGATTCTAATATTTCATCATCCCAATATGAGGGTGAGGGTTGATCTTCTTCTGTGGAACAATTGTGGATTGTGTTTTCTATTTCGAAAATATTTACTATGTTTCCCTCAGACTCTTCAATTATCCCCTCATCTTCATCAAGGAAATTCTCCTGAAATGGGGGTATGACTTGTTGATTTGATTATCTTTATCTGTTGGGAGTGGTATTGTTTCTCCTAAAGTTCTAGTTCTGGTTATGACTCTAGTTTCCATTCTGATTACTGACTGAGACAACCATTTTTCCATAATTTGCTGTAGCTTTTCCATGTTTTTGGCTAGATGGTCATACTTAGGATCAGATGTGGAAGTTACAGTGTCATCCCTATATGTTACCCTTTTCTCAGCCCTCATTCTAGCTTTCTTCTCAATCAGGTTAGCCTCAACACTCACTTCTCCTTTTTGCATATCTTCCAATGTGTTGTAATCCCTCTCCCTAAGCTGATAGGCCATGTCGACATCAAAGCCTTCGGGATACTTGACTAAAGCCATACCTTGGGGGGGTTTCATATGTGGAGGAAGAGCATTATAAATGCTGTTAAACCTTGTAGAGTAGTCATGGACACTCTCTCCTACATTTATTTTAAGGTTTTTGCATCCTGCTAGGATTTGGAGAGGGTTGGTCTTGACCTCCCATTTATTTATGAAGGACTGATATAAACAGGGAAGATCAGGGATGATATTAGGAGGTAGGCCTTTGAACCATTTCTTCACATCACCTCCTAAACTATGTGAAAATATTCTCATCTTGACTGTCTCATCATCTATCTCCATATAGTCAAAAGAATCTTCCATCCTATCTACATGGTGCTGAGCTGTGGTAGACTCTTTTGCAGTGAAGTGTGGGATTTTTGATTGATAATCATTGGGTAGGGGTACTAGAGGTTGAGTTAACACCAAAGGTGCATACCAGGCTGTCATAATGATGTTCTGTTGGGGTACTGGATTGGCCTGAGTAGCTGGTATGTAGATGACAAGGATACTAGGTCCAACAGTAGTCTGTCGAGTAGATTTAGGGTGGCAGAGCCCCAAGTTTTGAATGAAGTGAATATCGGGAGGTGTAGATGGAGGTTTCTCTCTATCACTACTGTGTTGTCCACTTTGAGATGGTGAACCAGGGAACTCAAAGTCTGTCTGGTCTAGAGCACTGAATGACCTAGTTCTTGGTAGGCTTCTTTGTGCATCTAGGTCAAAAAGAGGGTCTGATAGAGCTGTAAAGTCTTCTGGTGCAGAGTTAGCTCTATGGGTATGTGTGGAAATATTTTGTCTTCTAGGTGTAGGAGCTTTCTTGAGAATGCTCTCGGGGTTGTCAACTATTTCAGGTGGGTCTGGGTTAGGATAAGCTCTTGTGTGAATGGTTCTTAAAGCCAGTATGATGTCTTCAAACATAGCAGCTTAATCCTACCTGTAACTACTAATATGGTTGATGTTGTAATGGAGGCTGGTATCCCAGTGGAGCCTTATGTAAACCAAGATAATCAGCATGCCTATTAATCACCAGTGGAATCTTTTAAGCGTTGAAGAACTATGGAGTCACCAGGTGGATGGTTTGGGATATTTCAAGAAGGTGTACTATCCACCACAGTGATTAAACACCAAACTAAGGCTGCTATGGTCTTCTTTGAGTCCGAAGTGTTTAAGGGTATTTTTTACTCAAAGTTCCCCAGTGGAGTCGCCATTATGTTGGAGTTCCCATGTTTTGGCAAGTTTGGCAATACCAAAAGATGAGACAACATCAAAACCATTTTAGACCTCAGGATCTAGCCCTCCTCGGTCTAGAGAGGGATCTCTCTGTGTAGGCAAAGGTATATGTCTTGAAGTTCAAATGTTAAGATATTAGGCTAGTTATAGGTACATTTTTGTTTGATTGTTTGTTTGGTTGTTGGGAATCAGGAAGGAAGGGTTCAGTATAAGACAAGGATGAGAAAAGAGGATTTTAGGAAAAGGAGATGGTAATTCAGGGAACAGTCGAGACCATTGGGCAATGGAGTTAGGAAAGGGTTTACTTGCTATTCAATATTCAGGCTTTCAATTGGGCTAGTCATCTAAAGCATTGGATCTTAAAGATGATAGTGTGAATATGAAATGGTAAGAAGGAAGGTGAAAGGCAAGGAAACCTCCAAGATTACCACTTAGGAAGTAGATCTAGGGACAGGACATTCCACTAGACACCTGTGATCCACCCCTAAAAGGTTAACTCTTCAGACAAAGGAAACATTAAATATTTAAACGCAATGGTGAAAACCTGAGATCATAGAAAGACTTTGAACCTTCAATGCTTCGGTATCAAACCTAACGGAACTTAGACAGGTTCAATTGATTGAAAAGGACCCTAGTGAGACAGAATCAACATTATAAACTCCCACTATCCCAATTATTTCAATTAAAACCCAACAAGAACATCTAAGAACAGATTCATTAATTCATACATTAGCTAGCAGTAAATTATAGCTACTACACTAGTTAAATTAGCTTGAATTAGTAATCAGATAACACATATAGCAGAAAAATCAAAGGTAGGGAGAGCAAAAACATAGTGTACCATGAAAAGGTAAATCCTATGCCAGATTTCAGATGCATACCAGAATAAATGAAATGTGATGAATTACAAAGGAAAACAAAGGCAGAGATAGAAAAACATCACCGCTGCTTTAAATCCGGATCCAAAGAAATGTGCTTGTCATATTAAAGAGCAACACCAGTCATGCACAACATTGCCAACAACTTGATATTCAGTTTGAAAACATCTTCCTCAGCCTATCTTACAACTTTACACATAGAACTATATCTTAAAAGAAACAACTTACAATTCACAGATATCCGACCAACAACCTTTACAATGAGTTTCTTCATGAGTTTTATAGTTGAACGAGAGGCAGATGAGGTAGATGAACCAATAAATGAAACATTAAAACAGAGTAGAAGAAGCGGGTCGAGGCCCATTCTATTTCAATATTTAAGCATTGACTTTTGGTACTCTTTGGAATAAAGAGTGGTCTTCGACAGGATGAAATTTACTCCAGGTATGTTCTTGATGTACTTTGGCCGTAGTATTCTACAGTACTCTGGTGAATAAACAAAAGGCATATAAATGAATTTTAGGCCTGCCATACTACATAACAAATGCTCTGGTAGCATTAGGACTGCTGTCAGGGTGGATATATTCTTAGGGACACAATGTACAATAAAGACTGTATGGGTACTGTGTCCTTTTTTGGGAGGAAAGCTCTACTGATGTGAAACATTGTCAATTGTTTTCTGTGCGTTAGGACTCATTAGGCCCCCTGTATTAATCACGAAGTCTTCAATCCAGTACAATTTCCCTTTAAACAATGAATCAGAGCTTAAATTCTTCAATTACAGGCATTTAACTCTCTGATTATGCACTGATACTCTTTTCCACGTTGTTGACTGTTTCTGTCTATGAAATTTGAGATTTAAGGATGATGGAGAGGTTTTAGAGAGTTATACTTTATACTTTGATAAAAAATTAAGTTTAACACCTTCCCAGGCATTTCTCTGTAATATCTAGCTTTTAAAATGATCTCTTCTACGCGCTGTGTCACTATAATAGTGACTTTGAGCAATGACAGTTTGCACCGCCTATACACCTGCAAAACACACAAACATGTTAAGAAATCGATGCATGGGAGGATGGATGTAGTGGAATGCTGTGATGATGGCAGCGCAGCATGGTGGCAATGGTGGGTGTACATGGAAAACAATGGAACAATGCAGAATAATGGTAAAACATGTAGCTGATGGAGGTTTTGGTGGAGAAATGTACATGGACCGTTTGATCAGATCAGGAGGAAATGATCGACGGTGGAGGTTAACCAAGGAATGATTTTAGAAGGTTGGGAAAAATAACATAAACTTTAACGTAAACCATTAAAATTTAAATGTTTGGGTGGAATGATGAAATGCTTAATGCAGAACATAAACATTCAACCTTTGAACGAATCACAAAGGGAATGGGTAAAAATGTGACAAAATGGGCTGATATGGTGGGCCACAGTTATGGGCGGAGGGTGATTTGATTTGGACCATCAAATCTCAGGAGGATATTAATGGCTGTGATGATCCAATTCAATGCTGGGGTCACGCGATGAGAAATTGTGAAGGGAACGCGAGATGAACTGAGATCCATTGATCAAAACTGATCAACAGTCAGGATCTATAGATGAAAGTCCATGAGTGGAAGTGGAGGAAGTGGTTTTTGGGATCAAAACTGTTGTTTCACATGGCTAAAGGGATGGAAGGTTGTTTTCACTTTTTCAACGCGCTATGGGTCTCCAGCTGACTTGTGGCTTTGGAAAACTGCCCATATCACGTAAATCCTAACTGTTAAAGCTCAGAGCAAAAAAAAAATGCGATATTGCTATGGGTCATTGGATCTGGGCCTGTGAGATTTGATAGCGGTGGAGGAATGCGATACGAGGAACGTGAAGGGTCATGTAAAGTGGGGTCAAAAGGATGATGGTTTCATTGTGGGTCGTCTGATCTACGGATGAACGAATGATATTTGTGGAGGAGATACATAGGTGTAGAATATGGTTAGTGGGTGGGAGAAATCTAAGTCGTTAGATCATAAGGGATGGATGGATGCGATCTAATCAGAGGGGAGCGATGGAAGGGCCAAAAATCCAATGGGTGATGGTGCGATTGGCTCCGGACTGTCGGATCTATGGGAGATCAACGACTACGATTGGGTTGGATGGTGACCAATCAAGGAAGATGGGTGGAATAAAATTGGATCCTAGCTATTGGTTCTTGTGGATTCAACGGCCAGGATCCCATTGGGAGATGACCAGATTTTAGATGCGTACCAGAAGAAATGAAATGTGATGAATTACAAAGGAAAACAAAGGTAGAGATAGAAAAACATCACCACTGCTTTAAATCCGGATCCAAAGAAATGTGCTTGTCATATTAAAGAGCAACACCAGGCATGTACAACATTTCCAACAACTTGATATTCAGTCTAAAAACATCTTCCTCAGCCTATCTTACAACTTTACATAGAGAACTATATCTTAAGAGAAACAACTTACAATTCACATATATCTGACCAACAACCTTTACAATGAGTTTCTTCATGAGTTTTATAGCTGAAAGAGAGGCAGAGGAGGTAGACGAAACACTAAATGAAACATTAAAACAGAGTAGAAGAAGTGGGTCGAGGCCCATTCTATTTCAATATCTAAGCATTAACTTTTGGTACTCTTTGGAATAAAGAGTGGTCTTCGACAGGATGAAATTTACTCCAGGTATGTTCTCGATGTACTTTGGCCGTAGTATTCTGCAGTACTCTGGTGAATAAACAAAAGGCATATAAATGAATTTTATGCCTGCCATACTGCATAACAAATGCTCTGGTAGCATTAAGACTGTTGTCAGGGTGGATATATTCTTAGGGACACAATGTAGAATAAAGACTGTATGGGTACTGTGTCCTTTTTTGGGAGGAAACTTCTACTGATGTGAAACACTGTCAATTGTTTTCTGTGTGTTAGGACTCATTAGGCTCCTTGTATTAATCACGAGGTCTTCAATCCAGTACAATTTCTCTTTAAACAATGAATCAGAGCTTAAATTCTTCAATTACAGGCATTTAACTCTCTGATTATCCACTGATACTCTTTGCCACTTTGTTGACTGTCTCTGTCTATGAAATTTGAGCTTTAAGGATGCTGGAGAGGTTTTACAGAGTTATACTCTATACTTTGATAAAAAATTAAGTTTAACACCTTCCCAGGCATTTCTCTGTAATATCTAGCTCTGAAAATGATCTCTTCTGCACTTTGTGTCACTATAATAATGACTGTGAGCAATAGCAGTTCACACTGCCTGTACACCTACAAAACACACAAACATGTTAAGAAATCCATGCATGGGAGGATGGATGTAGTGGAATGCTATGATGATGGCAGCGCAACATGGTGGCAATGGTGGGTGTACATGGAAAATGGTGGAACAATGCAGAATAATGGTGAAACATGCAGCTGCTGGAGGTTTTGGTGGAGAAATGCACGTGGACCGTTCAATTAGATCGGGAGGCGATGATCGATGCTGGAGGTTAACCAAGGAATGATATTAGAAGGTTGGGCGAAATAACATAAAATTTAACGTAAAAAATTAAAATTTAAATGTTTGGGCGGAATGATGAAATGTTTAATGCAGAACATAAATATTCAACCTTTGAACGAATCACAAAGGGAATGGGTAAAAATGCAATGAACTGGGCTGATATGGTAGGCCTCGGTTATGGGTGAAGGGAAATTTGATTTGGACCGTCAGATCTCAGGAGGAGATCGATGGATGTGATGATCCAATGCAATGTTGGGGTTGCGTGATGAGAAATTGTGAAGGGAACGCGAGATGAACTGAGAGTCGTTGATAAAAACTTATCAACGGTCAGGATCTATAGATGAAAGTCCATGAGCAGAAGTGGAGGAAGTGGTTTTCAGGATCAAAACTATTGTTTTCACGTGGCTAAAGGGCTGGAAGGCTGTTTTCACTTTTTCAACGTGATATGGGTCTCCAACTGACACGTGGCTCTGGAAAACCACCCATATCGTGTAAATCCTAACTGTTAAAGCTCAGAGAAAAAAAAAATGCGATATTTCTCTGGGCCGTTGGATCTGGGCCCGTGAGATCTGATGGCAGTGGAGGAACGCGATACGAGGAACGTATAGGGTCATGTTAAGTGGGGTCAAACGGATGACGGTTTCATTGTGGGACGTCTGATCTATGGATGAACGACTGATATCTGCGGAGGAGATACACAGGTGGAGAATATGGTTAGTCGGCGGGAGAAATCTGAGTTGTTAGATCATAAGGGATGGATGGATGCGATCTAAACGGAGGGGAGCAATGGAAGGGCCAAAACTCTGATGGGCGATGGTGTGATTGGCTCCAAACTGTCAGATCTATGGGAGATTGATAGCTGTGATTGGGTCGTATGGTGACCAATCAGGGAAGACGGGTGGAATAAAATTGGATCTTGGCCGTTGGTTCTTGTCAATTCAATGGCCAGGATCCCATCGGGAGATGACCAATTGGGGACAGGAAGACCGGAGATTGGTGCAATGAAGAGCTCCGATGATGCGATGACCATCGGATTGGAACGAGAATGAACAGAGGAGATTGCCATTGGGGGGCTTTACAAAAGGAATAGGTATGGCGTGGTGAGACTTGTGATGACTGTTAGATCCAATAAGATCAACAGTGGATATTTCTCCTGAGACTCATAGATCAAAGTCTTCCTCGCATCGGAGATTTTCTATTTTACAATGGAAACGCAAGTTCTGCCCCGATTCTCCGATGCGATTAGCTCCTTATGGACTAGCGCTTGGTCTTAGCAGTCGGGCTTATGGAGGGGAAATGGTTAGGGGCTGGCCGAAAGGGGCTTAGCCTGCATATGGTAAAGTATTGGTTTTTAAGCCAAAAAACAGAGTTCTTAAGGCTGAACAGAGGTTTCAGTAGGGGAACAAAGGGGTTTTAAAACCAGTTGAAGGGATTTCACTTGGTTTAAAAGGATGAAAAAGATGGTTTGGAAGACTTAGGAGGGATTTTTGGGGTTAATGGGAAACTTTTCAAAGGGGAAAAAAAAGGTTAAAATGGGGAATTTTGCAGAGATACAAGGGGCAGATGGAGGCCTTTCTGAGCATAAATTTTTCACAGACAGTGACGATATTTTCAAAGGTAAAGGGCACACAGAGGCTTCAAGGATGAGAGCTTTTCATAGGAAATGTATCTCTTGAAGGCTCATGAAAAAAATTTAGCCACCTGTTTTCTTGCCAAAAATTCATAGGTGGCTAACACACTTCAAGGAAAGTCTTATAAACAATATCTCAAGTCTTACTCAAGGGACATGGGCTCACCATAAATTTCCCTGGTTTCACTCTATTGAATCATTTCTAAGATAAGAAGCTAGATGCAACTGGAGGGAAATTAAGAATCCTTCATTCAGACCTTGCAGAAGAAAACATAAAGATCAAGATTACAGACAGAAATAGGGTTTTACAACAGCAAATCCTACTCTAAAATTTCCGTTCTTTATCAGATAATATGGACATAATGTAGAACATAAGAAAAAACAATAACAAAGAAGAAAAAATTCACCATTAACATAAATCAAGGATCCTGTGAACGTGCTTGTATTCTAGATGTTCAAACTAGTTACATACTTCACTACAATAGGTCTCTATAGCTCAAAGCTTTCTCCATCCAGCCTGTATTCCTCAACTAGCTCAACAACTCTTCAATCCTGAAATTTAGCTCAGAAACCAAAATTAATAATGAGGATTATATGCAATATTTATATGCAAATGAGGAGGTGGAACTGAAATTAGTGTTTAAGTGTCATTTATTATAGAGTTAATCATTTTTTACCTTTAAGACCATGCAAGGCCCAAGGAAAAAATATCTGAAAGAGTTACTCTGAAATAATAACTTCTGTCTTAACTTTTGAGTTGATTTAGGTTAAATATTTGAAATTTTAGGATTTGTAATAACTTTGTAATAACTATTGAGCTGCTTTCAAAATATATCTGACTGTGTAATAACTACCTAATGCCTTTATTGAAAGAAATCATGTTGTAGGAGGTAGAAATGTCTTTGGGGAAGTATTTGCGTCTTTGTTGAGTCATTTGAAGTTGTCTTTGGGTTAATCTATCTCTATTTTAACATTAATCTTTTCTTTAGGCTTTTGAACTTTGATTTAGCCTTTATAAGCTGCGTCACTGTCTTATTCTTTAATTTTTTCTTTATCTCTGTTTGTTCAATAATATTTTGATTTAAACCTTAATGATTTGATCTTTATCTGTTTGTATTTGATACACGATTAACCCTTTAATCCATTTTCTTTATCCCAGTCCTCTAACTGTCTTTCTACTATTCTTTGACTATGTTTGTTTTCTTGCACACAGGGGAGGCTCTTTCTTTGTGGCAGGAGGGTTGTCTGACCACCAAGGATTATGATTCGTTGGTGTCAAGGTTTAAACCTTTGCCTCTGGCCCTTCAAACTTATTTGAAACCCTTTGTATCATTACTCAGGGCTTCATCCATGTTTCTTGGACCAACATAATGCATTTACTGGCCTTTCTTCCATCAAACCTGCACAAAACACAGACCATTAACCTTTAAAACCATGCAGGATTGAGTTGACTGCATTTTTAGGAGTTGTGGAAAGTCGGGCGATGTTTACAGAGGAGGAGAGGGTGTAGAGGGAAGGTTCCAGAGGTGGAATTGGGAGGAATTCAAATGGAGGTGGGAAGAATTTGAAATTTGGTGCAGAGGAGAAAAATCTGTTTTGAAAACCAGGGTGGTTTATTGCGTGGGTAGAAGTTGGCTAGCTGTTTTGAGTGGGGGCTATGCAATACCATTGGGCGATTGCCACGTGGCAGGGAGAAAATTCCCATTTTGCACGGGTTACAAAACATTAACCCTGACACTATTAAAAATGCGATATGTCGTGTCAGCTGTCGGATCTTGGGATGGGAGATTGACGGTTGACACACTTAGGAGGGGTGAAGGGTAGGTTTGGAGGGTGGAGCCCTGGGATAGGTGTCGAGGTTTTGTTGGACGACATGTTTAAGTGGAGGATGGGCCCCGGGGTGGATAGGTGGCGTATTGATAATGGGCGCGGAGATTTTTAATGAAGAGCGGGGCCCTTATTTTAATTTTTCAAAGGTTAAGGGCCTTAGTTATAAGTTTTTTGGGGCGTATGGAAATGGAAAGGGCGGAGGTATAGTTTTATACATGGAGGGGCTAAAGGATAGAGGAAGGTCAGAGTTTTATGGGTGTGAGGAGCTGGGGCTTTAAGATGAAAGGGGCTTAAGCCTGTTTTTATACAAAGGGTGGGCTTATAACATAAAACAAGGTTTATGTCATTGAATTAAAGCACCCGAAAGGATAAATTTTTGGGTTTAAAACTTATCTTAAACAATGTAAAAGGAAGCTTTTACATTTTTTTAATGTACTTAAAAGAAAGATGATGAATGAAGGGGTTTATGAATGTTTTAGGAAAGGGGAGAAAATGGATTTTACAAAGGGAAAAAGGGAGTGAATGAGAGTGTAAGGAGGGTAATAAATTGAGATCAGTAGGCCCAGAAAATGAAGTCTTCTTGGAGCAGCAGGGTAGATTTTGAGAAGGAAAAGATGAAGAAATTTAATGAAATAATTAGCCTTTAGGATAATGAAGGAAGTGAGATTTCCAAAACTCACAATATTTCACAAATTTTATTTTTTGGAAATCTAGGATTATTACTTAGTCATCTTTTGATATGAGTAAAAATTACTGATGACTAACAATGGCTCCACTTAGGGAGGGTAGCTCCTTTAGGAGGTGTCAAGAACCTCAGCGATCAAATCTTTAGCAGACATTAGAGGAATTTTGAGGTCTAAAATGGGCCTCCTAAGGAAATAATAAAATAATAGATAAACCAATAAAATAATATTTATGAATTTTCAATTCTCTTTTTGCACCACAATCCATGTAACCATAGTTAAATTCAATTCAAAAGTTGTACCAAAATAAAATTAATAAAAAAATTGTATTGATGTAACTATAAATAAGAATGAGCTTTTCAAGAAAATGTCATTATCATTGAACAACTAATTCATTTGTCCTTTGTACTTACATAACTTAATATAAAATATAAATATAAATTTATAAATTCTTAGTTATATTATATGCTATTAATTAAAATTTATTTTATTTAAATTGTATAATAACATGTAATTACTATATAAAAATAATATAATATAATATAATAAATGTATAGGGATATGCATTGTTTCTTTCAAGAAATATGAAATGACAATAATATATTTTTATTCAAAAAGTGTGAAATGACATTTATTATGAGTACTTTACTTTGACTTTAAAAGTACTTAGAGCACTACCATGGTTAACCATGAGTTTTAATCCACCATTGAGAATGTGAAAAATAAGTACCTTTAACTCAAGCAATGCCTCCTCAACCATTAGGGATGATATCATCCCCTAAAATATGATTGCTTCTCATAAAGTGATTTTGATTGTACATTTTCCTTAAGAGGCCCAATTTAGACCTCGAAATTCCCCGAATGAGTAGACCAGTGCCTTGATTTTTCACATTGACAGACCTCTGTTTCTTTTAATCTGCTACTTTGAATCTATGATCTTTAGAATTTCAACTCAACTTCTACTTACCCATCATACTTTCCTAGAATTTTTTCTTCAGTGGGTGCATTTAGACTTGCAAACCCTTAATATCAATTTTTCTTTTTTTAAAAACAAGAAACTATCTACTGCTACACTTATATCATCCAAGAGTTCAGATTAAGTTGATGAACTCACTTATTTCTCTACCTAGTTTAACTATCTGTCAAGTTTAAATAGTTTGACAGATTTTCATTCTCTAATCTAAAATAGTAAATTGAAAACATAACCAATAATCAGGATTAGACAGTCTGATTTGTTATGAGCTATGACATTATGTACAAGTTGCACATAGAATTTATTTGTAGAAAATTTAAAACAAAAACTTGAGGGCTATCATCTGAAATTTGTTATGCATCCCTCTCTCTTTCTTTGGTTCAAATTTTGATCATTTTAGAACCATCATCTTCTTTCCTCATCTAATCTACTGATAAGCCAAGTTTACACATTTTGGAAAAACTTCATTCACTCTCCTATCAGCATAAAATTAAAACTTATTCAGTCATGATTAGGCTGTATGACTGAACAAGACCTTGTCTTTCAAAGCAGTGGCATTTGGACTTGCTCATTTTCAGAAAATATTCTTTTTTGGTACGGGGCTATACCTTTTCTTTTCATCTGCCCTTTTTTCTTCTTTTTCTTTCTTTTTGTGTTCATGTTTCTAATATTTTCTTCAAGCAATGTTATTTACAATGGTCAAAGATTTAAATTGACATGTTTTCAACAAAAGTAGCATCTGAGCATCCTGCCATTGACAGGTCCTCCTAAAATTTTTGTTCCATCCATCTCTTGAAGGAAGAATGCATTGTTACATCTGGCAGAATGAATGAGGCATAGGCATTTCCACAAATTTTCCAAATTTTAATGTTTTCCCTTATATTCTCTCCTAGAGTCCCATTTTAGCACTTTGTCACCATCATTTTCCTTAGTTCTCTTATCAAACAACTTCTTGATGTTTTCTTTCACTTGTTGTGTTCTATTATAAACTTCCTCTTTGGTTTGCTGCAACTGTACAGTCTGATTTATCCTTCTTATCATGTCATCTTCTTCAAATTTTACTTCTTGGATCAACTTCATGACCGACACTCCTAAACTGGTTGGAAATATTGCATCCGCTCCATATATTAGCTGATAAGGGAACATCCCAATTGATCTTTTATTTTTCAATCTATCTGCCCATAGTTGATCAGGAGATCAAGTCTCTTGAAGAAAAATGCTTAAAAATGAAGTTGCTCAGAATTGCTCCAAAACAGATCGACTGGATAGTGCTCGTCAAAACGATCCCAGCACCGCGAACGGCACTCAAATCCGACGCCGTATGCAGAAGATATTCAGCTTCAAAGTTTTGTCAATTTCAATTAAAAAATGCCAAATTTGACTTATGGAAAATTTTTATTAAAAAAAGAATATTCCACAGAATATTCTAGGAATATTTCGTGGAATATTTTGCAGAATATTCTGGGGAATATTCCTTGGCATCCAATGAGAAGGCGCCACGTGGCTAGCCCGGAGGCTGCCACGTGGGCCCCAAAGGTCGGATTGAAATGGCGCATTGTAAAACTTTTATATGTCGTGGCCGGATTCGAACACAGGACCGCTTGTATATTAACCAAGCGCTTTAACCAATGGACCAAGGTTTATTTGTTGTTTTATATTTCAAACGGGCGTATATTTATTGCGTGTGTTGTTTTGGGCGGGGCCCGAAAGGGGGCCAACCCCTAAGGGCCAGCCCCCTCACCATAAAACCCGCGCAGCGGAACCGTGATACAAAATAAATGGCGCGCAGTAGATAAGGTTGGTCACGTTGGACCGGCGGGTGGAGCGGACAAACGTTTAAACATATGGTTATAAAATTAAACTCAAACTTTATTATATGTCAACCATATGGCCGACGGGTGCGGTCCTATGGACCCCCGTGGCCCTACATTCCAGCCCTCTCCATGTTTGGCGGGACGTTTGGCGGACTCCGCCCATTTTGGCGCCTTCCCCTTATTTGGCGGCGTTATCTACAGTTTCTCCACAATTAGTGGAGTTTCTCAAGGTGAAACTGGCAGTTCAGTAAATGTGGCATAACTTCTGCTAGGAGAGGCCTTTGAAGACGATTTTTTTTTTTGATTTTGGGTGTAGAGAGCATTCTGGAGCTGTTGGAAGTGTCGGAAGAGCCATCAGGGCATTCTATATGCCAATTTTACAGCGCTTTTGACAGTGGAGCCATCAGGGCCAAAGGGAAAGAGTGCTGCATTGGGCTACCTTCCTCCAATGGAGGTGAATTTGTAATCATTTTCTACTGATTTGGATCTTCTAAGTTTGTTTTAGCAGTCTATTTTTCCATTAGAGGAGTTTATACAGATGTAATTTCATTTGAAGCATTTAATCAAAAGAGGACTGAGCCTAATTAGAGGCTTTTGGACCAGTGGAGGTAGCCCAAGAGAGGGGTGAACCGCTTAAACAAATATCTGTTTGTTCATACAATGTATTTTGGATGTTTATTTCAGTTACGATAGTTTAAACGGTAAAATTTCTCAGCATGTTTTTCCAAAATAGTTTATAAACAAAACTTGTTACTCTCATCAAACCTCTACCTCAGTCTGCCAGAACATATATACTCTTGCTTATTCACCTCAAAAACAAGGTCAGTGAATACTTTGTTGGTAAAAATTAAATACTTTCATTGATCTTGATATTTGTGTTTTGTCATGTTCCTTGGCGAAGGTACGTGTCGACGAGGTAGCCTCCGGATTCATCCTTTCCTAGGGTGGAAACATGCGATGAATGTCTGAGTCCATCTGCATGTGGGGAAATAGTTTATTCTCTGTTGAATCATTTGAAATTTAGAAAATGGATACCTTGCACCCTTAAACAGGTACATTCCATTTTCAGATCAGGTTGGTATCAGAGCTCAAGGTTTTTCTTAAGAAATTGTGAAATTTGTGCAAGTTTATTGTGTGGTTCTGCAAATCTTGATGCTTACTAGGCTGAAACTACAAAGAGGGGAAGGTCAACTGGTTAGAGAACAAGTTAATCCTCAACCAAGGAGGGCTAGAGTGCCATTACATCCACCTTCCATTTCATCCTCCATAGCCTTTGAATCAGCCACAAACATGTCATCCAGAGAGGGAGAAGTACATGAGGAAATGGATCCCAAGGAAGAAGAAAGAGTCTTTAGGAAAGCTTTCTTGGATTTGACTGAGATGGTTAGAATCCTATACCAGGAGAGAAATGATAGGATTGCTGGAGAAGGATCGAAGAACCAAAGAGAAGAAGGAGATTCTTCAGGAGGAAGGAAAGACAAAGATGAGTCTAAGAAAGGGAATGGAGGAAATGGTGATCCTTCATCTCCATCGTCATCCTCTTCCTCCACATCATCCTCTTCTACTTCTATTAATCAGTCACATAAAACAAAAATCTCTTTTAAAAATCCTTTATTGAAGCTTGATGTGAAGTTTGAGTTGCCAATGTTTAATGGTGATGTTAATGCAGAAAAATTGGATAACTGGATAAGACAACTAGAAGTCTATCTAAGAATTCAGAATTTGCATGATGATGAAACAAAAATCCAATTAGCCTCTTTGCGAATGGATGGAGCAGCTTTGGTTTGGTGGGAAGCCAAGACTAGAGAGGAGATTAAAAAGCATGGTAAGATAACTCTAACATGGAATGAGTTTATTACAGCCATTAAGAAACAGTTTTATCCTCTTGCTCATATTCAAAAAGCAATCATGAATTGGCAAAGTTTTAGGCAACTTAAAGGTCAAAATGTGCAAGATTATACCCAAGAGTTTAGAAGGAGAGCAC
Organism: Pinus albicaulis; assembly: GCA_034641835.2. Classification (NCBI taxonomy): domain Eukaryota; kingdom Viridiplantae; phylum Streptophyta; class Pinopsida; order Pinales; family Pinaceae; genus Pinus; species Pinus albicaulis. The sequence goes on from CM076581.1 coordinate 1,614,292,341, forward strand.
TTCTACTTGGAGTAGACTTACAAAGTCAAGATACCTTGTTGAAATACATAGGAGGTTTGCACAATTACCTGCAACATACTATCCTAATGTTTAATCCTACCAGCTTAGATGAAGTCTGTGTGCAGGCTACACATTTAGAAGCTAGAGGAAAGAATGCTTTTGATGCTTTTGATGAGGATAGTACTTTTAAAAACAAAGGAAAGAAGAAAGTTGCTAATTCAAGAAAGGACAAAGGAAAGTTCTTTTGCAAGAACTGTTTGAAGACTAGTCATGATGAAGATCATTGTTGGAAGCTTCATCCTGAACTGAAACCAGAAAAATACAAGAACAAAAACAAGACCAAAGAAAAGGAGAAAACTGTTGCAACAGTTGAGCAAGACTTAGGGTCAGACTCAGGAGATGAGACAAAAAGCATAGGCATGGTTTTAAAGAACACTAAAGGGAAAGAAGTGGTGCAAGACACAATTCCTAGTTCTAGCTCTTTGAATTGTCACAAAGATACTCATGATGAAAAGAGGAGAATAGAGCTTTTCCATGTGAGGGTAATTTCCAAACATACAAAAATTGACACACTGTTTGACAGTGGGTCACAAGCGAATCTTATTTCTGAAGATTTGGTCAAGCAGCTGAAACTTGAGACCATTCCACATCCGAAGCCTTATCCACTTGGATGGATATGCAAGGATGCCAATTTGCAAGTCTCAAGGAAGTGCATACTGCGCTTTGCAATAACTGCACACTTTATTGACACAGTAGAACTTGATGTGGTGCCGCTTGATATCTTAGGTATTGTTTTGGGAAGTCCTTATTTATTTGACAGGAAGGCCATCTTTCATCGCCATGAAAACAAGTATCACTTGTTCAAAGATGGTAAAGAGTACATTGTGAGAGCTCACAAGAAGAATATGGAATCTTCTTTACTCCATGCAGGTCAATTGAAAAGATTGGTTAATGCAAGTCAAAGTCTAACTTTGTTGATGTTGAAACGACCAGATTTTGAGCATTTACCATTTTATGATGTTGCTAATGATTTGTCTCAGTTTGATAATAGTTCGTCTTTGAGAAAAGATGATGTTATGTTGCACGAATTACCTTTTGGGTCAGCCAATGTAGAAAATGAAGTGTCAAAGCAAAGCAGTGCAAGAAAGAAGGACACAAAATTCAGCATGGGAAAAAGTTGGTTTCAGAATGGTACAATTCGCCATGGGAACAGTTTGCATGGTGAAGGTTGTTTTAAGTCTTTCTGGAAGTTTGATCAATGTAGAGAAAGTTTGTTTTCTGCAAAGTAAAATTGCTGTTCTGCAAATTTTAATCATTTGCATCATGACTCAGTCAATCTTAGCAATGGTAGATCAGTTGATTCCAGAGACAGGTTGTCATTTTCTCAAAAGCTTCAGTTGATGAAATCGGGTAGATTTCAGTTGTTCAATGGTGGAAGAGTGGAGAATCAGTCTCCACATCATCAGTTTCAGTAATCAGAAAGCTTTTGAGGGTCCAAAAGCTTCCCATTTGGGAGGTGTGATCAGGAGATCAAGTCTCTTGAAGAAAAATGCTTAAAAATGAAGTTGCTCAGAATTGCTCCAAAACAGATCGAATGGATAGTTCTCATTAAAACGATCCCAGCGCCGTGAACGGCACTCAAATCCGACGCCGTATGCAGAAGATATTCAGCTTCAAAGTTTTGTCAATTTCAATTAAAAAATGCCAAATTTGACTTATGGAAAATTTTTATTAAAAAAAGAATATTCCACAGAATATTCTGGGAATATTCCGTGGAATATTCTGGGAATATTCCGTGGAATATTCTGCAGAATATTCTGGGGAATATTCCTTGGCAGCCAATGAGAAGGCGCCACGTGGCTAGCCCGGAGGCCGCCACGTGGGCCCCAAAGGTCGGATTGAAATGGCGCATTGTAAAAATTTTATATGTCGTGGCCGGATTCGAACACAGGACCTCTTGTATATTAACCAAGCGCTTTAACCAATGGACCAAGGTTTATTTGTTGTTTTATATTTCAAACGGGCGTATATTTATTGCGTGTGTTGTTTTGGGCGGGGCCCAAAAGGGGGCCAACCCCTAAGGGCCAGCCCCCTCACCATAAAACCCGCGCAGCGGAACCGTGATAAAAAATAAATGGCGCGCAGTAGATAAGGTTGGTCACGTTGGACCGGTGGGTGGAGCGGACAAACGTTTAAACATATGGTTATAAAATTAAACTCAAACTTTATTATATGTCAACCATATGGCCGACGGGTGCGGTCCTATGGACCCCCGTGGCCCTACATTCCAGCCCTCTCCACGTTTGGCGGGACGTTTGGCGGACTCCGCCAATTTTGGCGCCTTCCCCTTATTTGGCGGCATTATCTACAGTTTCTCCACAATTAGTGGAGTTTCTCAAGGTGAAACTGGCAGTTCAGTAAATGTGGCATAACTTCTGCTAGGAGAGGCCTTTGAAGACGAATTTTTTTTTTGATTTTGGGTGTAGAGAGCATTCTGGAGCTGTTGGAAGTGTCGGCAGAGCCATCAGGGCATTCTATCTGCGAATTTTACAGCGCTTTTGACAGTGGAGCCATCAGGGCCAAAGGGAAAGAGTGCTGCATTGGGCTACCTTCCTCCAATGGAGGTGAATTTGTAGTCATTTTCTACTGATTTGGATCTTCTGAGTCTATTTTAGCAGTCTATTTTTCCATTAGAGGAGTTTATACAGATGTAATTTCATTTGAAGCATTTAATCAAAAGAGGACTGAGCCTAATTAGAGGCTTTTGGACCAGCGGAGGTAGCCCAAGAGAGGGGTGAACCGCTTAAACAAATATCTGCTGTTCATCTGTGTATTTTGGCTGTTTATTTCCAGATTCTGATAGTTTAAATAGTAAAATTTCATAAGCATGTTTTTTCCAAAACAGTTTATACAGTAAACAAAACTTGTTATTTTCCCATCAAACCTCTACACTTCAATTGCAGAACATATACTCTTGCTTATTCACACTCAAAACAGATCAATGAATACTTTGAATTTAAAAATTAAATACTTTCATTGATCTTGATATTTGTGTTTACATATTATTTCCTTAGGCAGAGTCTGTAGAGGGCCAGGTAGCCTCCGGATTCATCCTTTCCTAGAAAGGTGAAACATCCGGTGAATGCCCCTACAGTCCATCTCTGTATGGGAAATAGTTTATTCTCACAATTTTAGATCATTTGAAAATATTGGGAAATGGATACCTTGCACCCTTAAACAAGTACATTCCATTTTCAGATCAATAGTGCATGTAATAGCTTGTTGTGCCATGATTTTTTATTTTCTTCCAGCAACTTCTTGATGATGTTCACCAAAATTTTGTTTGAGGATTATGCCAATCCATTACCTTCAGGGTAATAGGCTATATGGCCCAATGTAAGCTAATATCTATGGCAGAAATCCACCATCATTTTGGATCTAAAGGCAGCAACATTGTGAGTGATAATCTTTCTAGAAAAGCCAAATCTAGACAAGATATGATTTTCAAGGAATTTAATGATGACTAAGTCTGTGGCATTCCTAGAAGGGATGGTCTCTATCCATTTTGTGAAGTAATCAATTGTCGTGAGGATCCATTTGTGTTGGGTAGATTAGGCAATATGGATTTCCCCAATGAAGTCTAGGCCCCAATGTTGAAAAGACACTTCAATAGTGATAGGATGCAGAGGTAAGGGTAGCAGTTTTCTCTTGCCTTCAAAGATTTGAAACTTATGGCAGACAATTACCATTTTATGGATATCTTGAAAGAGGGTGGACCAATAATAACTAGCTCTAAGGATTTTATTAACAATAGTTTTTCAGTAGAGGTGGCCTCTACATTCTCCTTCATGAAACTCATGCTTGATCTTATCTGCATCATTCTCAGGCAAACATTTAAGCAATAATCCACTAGCATTTTTCCAATATAAACTTTTATCTAAAATGCAATAATTTACAACTTTCAACTTTAAAAATATTGTCTTTGTTTTAGACAAACCAAGAAGGATATTAAGATTAAGAAGCACATATAAAATATCACCATACCAAAATGAATTCAGAAAAGAATCTTTAATGAGTGGAGTTGCCAAATCCTCTTGTTCATCTAATGTATCTATCATGTTTATATCAAGTGCTTGAAAATTGGTTTCAGCCATGAGTTTTGCAAGTCCTTGGCCTTTGATGAGCTTAGTGGGTTTGATTTCTAAATCACATTCTAATATAACAGCAATCCACTTTCCCCTTTTGCCATCAGGATCTTGTGTTAAGATGTCTTTTGCCACTGAGTGAGGCACAAATGCTATAATGTGTGAATTTAAAATTTAAACTCTGAAATCTTTCAATGCTTTGATTAAGGCAAAGGCCTATTTTTCCATTATATTGTATTTTAGAGGTGCATCTCTTAATGCCTTGCTAAAAAATGGAATAGGTTTCTCTTGCCCCTTTATGTTCTTCTGTAATAGGATAGCAACAACTATATGTTATGATGCAAAGGAAAATATGAAGAAGTCTTTAGTAAAATCAGGGCTAATTAGAACTAGTGTTTGGGTGAGTGCTTGTTTTACTAGTTCAAAGGATTTCTTGGCTTCTAAGGTCCATTTAACTCATGTCTCTCTTTTTAGCATGTTTGTAATGTTTTTAAGGAGTTCAGCTAGGTTGGGTATGAACCTTCTTAAGAAATTGATCTTTCTAATGAAAGATTGCAGTTCTTTGATACTTCTAGTATGGTTTATTTGTAGTATTCCTTCCCTCATTTTTGGGTCTATCTTGATTCCCTCTTCAGATATGATATGGCCTAGAAGTTTACCTTCTTGGAGGCCAAATATATTTTTCTTGGGATTTAAGGATAAACCAAATTTCCTGCATTTTTCAAAGACTTTTATTAAGTGTATTAGGTGCTCTTCATCTGTTTTGGAATAGACTGTGATGTCATCAAGATAAATCACAATGAAGTAACCTATTTCTTTTGAGAAAGCAATATCCATGGCTCTTTGAAAGGTGGCAACTGCATTTATTAAAGCAAAAGGCATCTTCACATACATAAAAGTGCCCTAAGGTGTAGTGAAAACTGTCTTAAGTTGATCATCAGGGTGCACCTGCACTTGGTTGTATCCTAAAAATCCATCTAGCAAAGAAATTCTTTTAGAACCTACTACCCTTTGTAAGATGTGATCCATTTTGGGCAAGGGGTAGTTTTATTTTAAGGAGGCTTTGTTTAAATTTATAAAGTCTATGCAAAGCCTTATTTATCCTATTTTCTTCCTCATGGATACAAGATTGGATACCCACTTTGAATATCTCACAGGGACTATGATTCCAACATCATACATTTTCTTGATTTCCTTCTCGACCAGGGGTAATTGCACAAGGTTTATTCTGCGCAATTTTTGTCTAAAAGGTTTCTCGTTTTATTTGAGGGGTATCTTATGCTAAATTATCTCTGTATCATATGATTTTAAGTCTTCATAACTCCAAGAAAAAACATAAGAAAATTCTCTAAAAAACTCAAGATATTTCAGTTTATGTGAGTTGCCAGTGTTTTGGATAATTTAATCAGCTTAGGCTTTTCTTCACTACCTATATTGCATTCCTATATTTAAGTTTCAGTGGGTTCCATCTTTGGCTTTTTAGCAACATCATTAAAGTCAAACAATTTTTCTGGAGGCACTAGTCCTTTTGGGAAGTTATCAGTTTTAGACTGCAGCACCTCAAAGTCATCTTTTTCTAAATCATTGCATATTTCTATTTTATATTTATGCTCCTTGGTAAACAGATTTATATTAGCAGTGTCATGAAGTTCTTCTTTACAAGATTGTTCCTCAGTAGGGCAGTCTTCTTCATAATTTGAGTCTGAATTTGGCATTTCAAACTCACTTCTGGACTGTAGGAAATCTTCTATTTGTTTATCTCCTTCAAAAACTTGCCATTATTTTACATAAATTGGAACTGCTGGTCTATATTTGACTTGGACTGTGTATTGTTTTCTTTGATAAGTTTTTTCACAAGTACTAGCAGCAAATGCTAGACCATTGGCGAGGATGTTTTGGTTCCTAGGGACAAAGGTAAGCTCATATTTAGCAAATGTTTTCAAGAGATCAATGGCATTATCCCTATATTCTCTTAGTCTTGGATGCTTGGCAGTGTATTCCCCATTTATTTTCCTAATAACTAGTTTTGAATCTCCATGGACAGTTATCCTCTTGGCTCCTCATTTATTTAATAAGTGTAGTCCTAAGAGGGGTGATTCATACTAAACTACGTTATTAGTGCATTGAAAGTTAAGTTTGTATGAGTGGCCTTCAGCATGATTGTTTTCTGTGTTATGCACCCATATGCTTGCTCCTACACCAGTCTTGCTACAAGCCCCATCAAAACTTATACTCCAAAGAGGTCAAATTTCAGATTTGTCATTAAATTCATTCCTATCGTCTTCATTCAGTTTTCTATGGTTGTCACCATGTCGTTCTTCAGGATCTGCTCTATGTTCATTTTTACTTTGTTCCCACAGGTTTTTATAGCGTTGAGTGTTTTCTATTTGGTTCTCATGGTCAGCCTTATGTTGATGGTTGGTTTGTTGCCTATGATCTTCCTTGTATTTGTTGTAATGTCCTAATTTAGAAAACTATTTTGGTTGTTCCTCCTTCCTTTCCTCTTTTTCTATTGTTGTTTACTTATCTTCTACTCCTTGCTCATTAGGATTTTCATCATTGTAAATAATTAATGAGTCAAGGTTTGTGTGAATAGAATAAAGAGGTGAGTTATCTAGTTTTTCCTGACTACTAACCATGTATTTCATGTGTGTTTCCCTATACAGCCTTCTCGGTTGACTAAAGACAGGGATTGTGGCATAAGTCATATCCATTTGTAGGGTGCCTTGGAGTTTAGCACCCCATCATGATCTTGAAAGGAGCATATCATATTTAGGAGGTATATCAGCCACTACTATATCCATCACTAAGATTTTGGCTAGGATTTGTGCTAAGTTGACATAAAGATATTTTATTAGGCCTAGGCATTTAACTCTGTTGGAATCAAAAGAATATAAATCTTTGTACAACTTAGTTACCTCAAGGCCTAATCTTTCCATCACTACTTTAGGCATAAGGTTGTGGGAGGATCTTGATTCAAGCATGGCATTGTGAAATTTTTTATCATGGATGTTTAGACTGACATAAAATGGAGGCACACCTCCTTCTTGAAATTTCCCTTCTACTTCTAGTCCAAATAGAAGCTCAGGTTTGTCATCATTTAAATTGACATAATCAGTGTTTTCTCTTGTGTTCAAAGCTCTTAAAAGTAGATATTTATATGCATCCTGAGTGACTAGTTCAGTAAGGGGAATAGAGATTTTCATTTTAGCAATTTCACTCTCTATGCTGAAAGGTATCTGAGTTTTAGAAATGTTTAAATCAGCCTTTTTAGTTACTGTTTTCTCAGCAATTTTAGCTTGCTAGTTTTTTATATTTATAACAGTTAAGATAGTTTTACTAGGAGAATTAGCTGAGGTGCTAGTGCTACTTGGGTTTCTAGATTGTTTTTGGCAAAAATTTTAGAGGTTTTATTTTTGGGAGTGTCTTGACTCTTTTTACTCCTAAGTTCATATTGTTTGTGTACTTCCATTATAGCATTTTCAAAGCCTTGTTTGTAGTCTTCAGATTCTAGGATCTCTTCTTCATAAGGTGTAAACATGTCTTGTTCTTCTTTAGTGAGGAAGACAATATCCTCATTATTTACTCCCATTAATTTTATGTGATTTTCCTTTGCTTCTTCTATTATCCCCTCATCCTCATCAGCATAATTTTCTTGAAAGGGAGTTCTGATTTGCTGATTAGGGCCTCTTTTTCTGATTTGAGGAGGGTTTCTCCTGAAGTTCTGGTTTTGGTTCTGAGTCTGACCTCCGTTTTGAGGAGCTGTTTGGTTTTCTCTAGGATAAGCTCTCTCAGTAAAATTCACCCTCTCCATCATCCTTTCCATGGTTTTGACTAAGTTATCAAGATTTGCGTCAAATGTGAAGGGTACAACTTCTTCCCTATGTGTGACTCTTTTCTCATTTTTCATCCTAGCTCTTTTAGCAATCAAATTTTCCTCTACACTTACTGCTCCCCTCTGCATATCTTCTAAGGTGAGGGGTTCTCTCTCTCTTAAGTGGTAAGCCATTTTTGGGTGAAATCCATCATAAAATTTCATTAGAGCTAGAACTTGTGGAGGTTTCATATGTACAAGAAGGGCATTGCACACACTATTAAGTCTAGTGTAGTACTCTTGTACACCTTCTCCAACATTTCTCTTAATTTTTTCATATTCTGACAAAATTTGGAGAGGGTTCTTCTTGACTTCCCATTTGTTTAAGAATAATTGATGAAAAGTAGGGAGATCATTTATGCTATTAGGGGTTAAGAATTTGAACCATTTTCTTGCTTCTCCCCCTAGGCTTTGAGCAAACATTCTAATTTTAATAGTGTCATCATCTATTTCTTGTCTATCAAAGTAGTCATTCATTTTGTCCACATGTTTTTTAGAAGTAGTATAACTACTAGCATCATATAAAGGAATCTTATATTGATAATCCTATGGTAGAACAACTAAAGGTAAAGGAAGGACTAAGGGAGCATACCATGTTGTCATGTTGTGGATTGGTGGGAACAATGGAGGGTTAACAAGTGGAGGTAGATGATCAAGTGGAGTGGTTTGAACAGTGGATGTATGGGTGGGTGTAGCAGAAGTACTTAGACCAGCTAAGTGATTTTGAGGAGATTTAGGATGAGATAAGCCAAAGTTTTAGAGAAAATGGAAATCAAGAGGAGTGGAAGGGGAGGCTTCCCTACTATTACTTTACTGTGAGTTTACAAGCTCAAGGTTTATCTTGTCTATACCACTTTGTGACTTGGTTTTGGATAGGTTTCTTATATGGGGTAAGTCAACTTGGGTATTTTGCAAGGCTGTAAGGTTTTCAGGGACAGAACTTGCTCAGTGGATTGGTCTGCCAATAATTGGATTTTCCAATCTAGGGGATTTCCTAAGAATGCTTTCAGGATTGTCAATTATTGCAAGAGGATTTGGTTCAGGATGGGATCTAGTATAGATTCTTCTAAAAGCCAGGATTTAGACCCAAGGATAAGAAAGGTTGGATAAGTATGACAGTCTTGAAAAGGGCAAACCAATTAGTGTAAAGAAAATCTTAATCCACAAAAAGTTCTCTTAACTGGGTTTTTGTGATGTTTTAATCATAAAATAAGCATCCCAGTGGAGTCTTATGGAAAACCAGTGGGGTTAGAAGGCCTACTGAAAACCATTGGAGTCACCAAGTGGAGGATTTTCACTTATTTAAGGACTAATTGCTATCCAACATCAGTAGTCAGGAACCATTCTTGGCTGAGACTTGATTCATTTTGAGTTTTAAAATGAGGTTTTCTGAGTTCTTGAAGTTATCTATTACTCAGTATCCCCAGTATCGTCGCCACTATGCTGGCTCCATGTGATTTGCAAGATTGGCAAGAAAAAATACTGTAAGGGGCCACATTAGAACCACTTTGGAATCCTAGGATCTAGCCTTCCTAGATTCAAAGAGGGATCTCTCTATATAAGTGTCTTTAACTGATATATCTTCATGCTTTGTTTATGATATTAGGCTAGTTATGAAGCTCTGAGAACTTTTTGGTTTTGGTTGATTGAAAGGTCATTTGATAGATCAAGGGTTGGAGTTGATTGAGAGAATGTTTCAACTAAAAAGATAAGATATGAGAAAAAATTAATCCATTGGGCTATGGAGTCATAAAAGGATTTAATTTTTCAACAACTCTATCAGGGTTTTCACAGGGCAAGATAACTATATTAGATGAATCTCTTTATATTAGGTTATTATATGAAACAATAATGAGTTGTGAAGGTAGCAAAGCTATAGTCAGTTAAGAATCTTCTAGCTCTACTTAGACAAGAAAAGCCTTTTAAGGTAACTGTATGAAGCAAGCCAAAGGATAGGGCATACCATAAAATTCTTTGGACAAACCTTTAATAAGCAAACCTCTAAGACAACAATCCAGTAATTCAAGAACTACTTTCAGATAAAGAAAACATGTAAGAGAACAGTGAGAGGAGCCTAATATCAAATAGAAATAATCTAATCTGCTTTTGACTAACTCTCTAAGGATATTTAAAGCAAATTTTTGAGGTAGACCAGAGGACAGGGCATACCATAGACTTCCCTGGTTTAGAATCTACTAAGTACACTTCAAAGAAAGTCTTAAAGACAATATCTCAAGTCTTACTCAATGGACATAGGCTCACCATAAATTTCCCTGGTTTCAGTCTATTGAATTATTTCTAAGATAACAAGCTAGATGTAACTGGAGGGAAGTTAAGAATCCTCCATTTAGACCTTGCAGAAGAAAACATAAAGATCAATATTGCAGACAAAAATAGGGTGCTACAACAACAAATCCTACTCTAAAATTTCTGTTTTTTATCATAGAATATGGACAGAATGTAGAACATAAGAAAAAACAATAACAAAGAAGAAAAACTTCGCCATTAACATAAATCAAGGATCCTGTGAATGTGCTTGTATTATAGATGTTCAAACCAGTTACATACTCCAGTACAATAGGTCTCTATAGCTGAAAGCTTTCTCCATCTAGCCTAGTATTCCTCAACTAGCTTAGCAACTCTTCAATCCTCAAATTTAGCTTGGCAACCAACATTAATAATGAGGCTTATATGCAATATTTATATGCAAATGAGGAGGTGCAACTGAAATTAGGGTTTAAGTGTCATTTATTACATAGTTAATGATTTTTGACCGTTGAGACCATGCAAGGCCCAAGGAAAAAATATCTGAAAGAGTTACTCTGAAATAATAACTTCTATCTTAACTTTTGAGTTGATTTAGGTGAAATATTTTAATTTTTAGGATTTGTAATAACTTTGTAATAACTATTGAGCTGCTTCCAAAATATCTATGAATGCGTAGTAATTTCCTAATGCCTTTATTGAAATAAATCATGTTGTAGGTGGCAGAAATGTCTTTGGAGAAGTATTTTACTCTTTTTTGAGTAATTCGAAGCTGTCTTTGGGTTAATTTGTCTCTGTTTTAATATTAAACTCTACTTCAGGCTTTTGAAATTTGATTTAGCCTTTATAATCTGCCTCACTATCTTGTTCTTTGATTTTTTATTTATCTCTATTTGCTAATTAATCTTTTGATTTTGTAATATCCCAAATGGGAAAATTCTGCAATGTCGGGAATATCTTAAGATATTCCAAGATTCCAGCTCCAGGAGTATTAACAATCAACACTGAACTATTTCAGAGATTGACTGCTGGGGCATTTAATGGATATGTCACCTTCATAAGGAAGGATGAGATCCAGAGGCTACCTGGCCCACTAACAGACTCTGCCAATAGAACTTTTCAAAAGCTAATATTTCCCTCCAAGGAATTTCTGCAATAGCTGCCCATGAGGACGCTGTATAAGGAAGACCATGTGAAAATAAGGCAATCCAGTGCTAGGATGCCTTAGTATATATCTGATACAAATTCCCTGCAGAATATAAGCTAAAAGAAATAACCCTAAAGGGGTTATTCAGATCTCCCACCAACAAGTATACCGAAACAATGCTCAATGTGAGAATTTTCAGCAGTATGAAAACTTCAACAAGTATTAGCAATGAAATAATGTCTCACATAATTTAAGAAGAGTGAAAATCTGATATATAATGTGTATCAAAAAATATTATATAGAATCCTTGAGGAAAATACCTCTCAAGGTGAGTGCAAATCAGCCTCAAAGGAAAATGTACATGCAATGAAGGAAATACACTACTACATGACCCAACTACTCTATAATTGTGCAGTCTATAGGAGAAAATGACTGAAAGATGATATAGATATGATGATATAGCAATAAGAGCTCAAATAAATATGGGGGAGCAAGATATCAACCCTAGAAAACATTATTACATCAATCCTCCAAGGGATTGGCTAGAATACATAAAACCGGAAAATGCCGGAGTTGCAGTGTAGCTGCTGCAACTCAAATATAATGCAACATCAGAGAAGGAAGTAGATGCTGCAATAAAAAATGGTACCTCCTCCAATGATATCCAAGTCAAGGGATTGATCCACTTACTGAAGATTGCACCCTCTAGTGCACAAAATGAACCCTTTGTGAAGGCCACCTCTGAAGATAACGCTGTAAGGAAGGAGACTATGTTGGGCATGAGAGAAAACATATGGCCCAATGCCAAAATATGAAATAGAAGCTCCAGGATCTCCTTTTATGATCTCCTAGAGAAAGAGATGGCCCCTCCTCTACAGAACAACTCCTGAAGTGAGATGATGAAGGTCCCTCACTACTACACCAGCAACTCCAACATTCTCTTGCTGCAACAATAACGTAGTAGCTGCAAATGACTACTTTGGCCTCAAGAAAATATGTCAGGAAGACAAATATTAATCTCTCCATGGCCTCCCATGTAAGAGAAGGGCATTCCTAAATAGGAATCCCTCTTGTGCTAAGCAGCACAAAGTTGAAGAGAGCTTCAACCTCCAAATTATTTCTCCAAAGATGAACCCCAACAATGGCTCTCCTTCATCTTTTATACAAGGCATTCTTCCTTGCCATGGACCCCACTCACATTAGGGTTTCTCTCATTTCAAATTTCCCTCCATCCAACTACGCAATCTTCTTGTGCAAGCTTCCCCTCTTGGGTACGTTGTTGACTTTGGTCAACCATGGTTTAGCTCACTTGCTTTTAGCCCTTTTTACACTTGGGCTGCTAAATTAAGCCACTTAAGTGACTTTTTTCACCTTAGGAGTGTTTATTAAGTTGCTACATGGGCTACCTCGCCCATTTTATTCCTTTTATTAAAATAAAAGAAAAATTAATGTTCCAAATACTTTATTGCAAAATTTGGAACATTACAGTCCTCCCCTCCCAAAACTTGCTCGTCCTCAAGCAAGAGCAAGGATGAACTGCAAAAATTCCTCCACTCAAGGCATGGAGTCTGAAATATCCTCATGTAGATCCTCCATCCTCAAGCAATCAACCAAGCAAAATGAGTCACCCTCCAACTAGGCAACTCTTGAAAGTACTCCTCCACCTTGTGCTCATGAGAAATAGGTGGGCTGAATTTCTAAACTTGGTAAGCTTCATAGCCTAACCCACGCTGTCCTCCTCTTGACTTATGATGAATGTGGAGTGAAAGCTAATCTGGGTTGCAATAATGTTGCCTTCAAGAGGCAAGATGAAGTCTAGATCCCCAAGGACCTCTCATCCAATGCTGCAAATCAAGTTGGCCCACATCATCTCATATGTGATGAGTTGGAATTCATCAACATATGGCATCCAAACAATCATATGGTTCACCTCATGGAAAAACACATGGCTAAACATGGTGACCATATCATCTTCCATACTCCCCTTGGAGAATGTGCTGCAAAAAGAATGGAGGTCTTCTCCTCCAAAGGGCACATCCACCCAATGAGTCTCCTCATGATACATATGGGGCTGCTGCTGATATATGGCTGAAATGAAATGGTCTTCAAAAGACACCCAAGCCACCCCATCAAATATAAAAACCATGAAGTGCCTCCTCCAAAAATTCAAACTCTCTAAATAGCTCCTCCCTCATGAATGAAAGAGATAAAGTTTGGAAATCATGGGCTGCCCATTGCTCCTCCTGAAACATACAACATGCAAAGTAGGGAGAATCACACTCCCAATGGGCATCTTCACTTTATCCCCCTCCTTCAAAACAATGCTTCCTCTGAACAATGTTCCACTAGCAACATAAGGAAGCATAAACTTATGAGAGCAAGAAGGTGAAATATAGTCCCATGCATGGGACTAGCGCAGGGAATCATTTTCCTACCTCAATATATGATGCAACAAGTGTATTTTCAGCCACTTGTTTACTTCCACATCGATCCTACAAATTGTGATTATGGAAACACATTTTGGTGCCAAAGGTGCACACCAAAATCCATGTGGCTTTCCCCCACAACCCACTGCTGAAATAGCCATCATTTTGCTACAATAGACCATGCGTACAACAAAATACAATGTGCAAGAAGGAAGGATCCCTCTTGATCTAATATTTTGCTCATAAAGATAAGAGAGTGCAAAGCATGTCACAAATAGTTACCTCCCTCATCATGTACCTTGGCTTTTGAGCTGAAATGGCTCAAGTGAAAAGTCCCCTTTACTGCAACATAGTAGGGGAGTGGTTGTGCCAACCATCTCATCATCCTTGGGCTATGCATCTGTCCATATTCTGATATGCAACCATTAAGTTTCCCTCCCAAGTGGACTCCTCCATCAATGAAGAATATGTATCGAAATGCATGAAAGAAGAACCCATAAATACTACATGTAGAACCCTCTTCTTGTGCTTGTACAACCAAGCCAAGAAAGTCAAAATGTAGTAAGGAGTGCTCTCCTCCCATACTCCTTCATGATCATCACCTACCTGCCTCCAAAGTACATCACTTGTGAAGTGGCTTGAAATACACTCCAACAAGTAACTCAAGCTCTCAAGTGATAGCGCTGCTGGCCTTTGGAGTAGGGCCACTGTCATCTGAAAGCTCCCCGCTTTGACATGAATCTTGCCAAAGACTCCTCCGATCATGTTGTTGCAAATGTAGCACCCCTCCCATGAATAAGGTGGTGCTTGGGCATCCAAGATCAAAGAGAAATCCTCTTGCACTATGCTAGTGCCTCCTCTTGCTCCCGCAACATTCAAACAAAATATGAGCAACAAGAATGTTTGCTGCTCCCCTATACTCCCACCATACCCAATTTGAAATGGGAACATAATGAGTGGTAAGAGAAATGCCACCCCATCATGATGCACCCATTCTCTCCCCTTTTTCCATCAAGTGCAATAAGTGTGAAATGATCCTAGGACCTATGGGTTATGGATCCTCCACATTTCCGCTAGGCACACACCATCCATAAGGCTCTACTCTCTGGTGTAAGTATCCTGCCACTTGGTACCTCTTTCACAAGAGCTACCATTGTCCTAAAACATATTTCTCCTTTTGCATTTCATGGGACATTGAAATGCAATCTCCTTCTTGACAAAATTTCCAAACCCCTGCCCTCACATGAGGTGCATGACTCATCAATAGTGCATGAGAATGATGAGGGTTTATCTCCTCAAAATGGCATAGTGCAGTGAAAGTCTCCTACTCTAGAAAAATAGCTTGCCATGGTGTGCAATCCCTCATGGCATGTATTAAACCAATAGGAAATGAAAACTCATGCATACCTTGGTAAATTTTGGAAGGGTCTTGTGTGCATGCAAGAGTCTCTTCCCCAAATGTGCTTGTTGCCTCAACTGCTGGAGATGAAGGCTGATCCTTCATGATAAAGATGTCACTGGTATGTGCCTCTCCATGCTTCTACTCTATCTCTCTGTGAGAATAGGAAGTTCATGGTCCTTCCTCTTCTCCTTCTTCTATTTCCTCAACCTCCTTGGAGAGGTTCTTGCTGGACCCAAAAACTGATGAGATCAATCTCATCCTCTGCATAATTCTGGCCTCTTCTTCTCTAGAATTAAAACTTCACAGGTTCAGCCAAGTTCGAAGCTCTGATACCACTCTAATATCCCAAATGGGAAAATTTTTGCAATGCCGTGAATATCTTAAGATATTCCAAGATTCCAGCTCCAGGAGTATTAACAATCAACACTGAATTATTTCAGAGATTGAATCCTAGGGCATTTACTAGATATATCACCTTCACAAGGAAGGATGAGATCCAGAGGCAACCTGGCCCACTAGCAGACTCTGCCAATAGAACTTGTCAAAAGCTAATATTTCCCTTCAAGGAATTTCTGCAACAGCTGCCCATGAGGACGTTGTATAAGGAAGCCCATGTGAAAATAAGGCAATCCAGTGCTGGGATGCCTTAGTATATATCTGATGCAAACTCCCTACTTAATATAAGTTCAAATAAATAACCCTAAGGGGGTTATTCAGATCTCCCACCAACAAGTATACCAAAACAATGCTCAATGTGAGAATCTTTAGCAGTATGAAAACTTCAACAAGTAGCAGCAGTGAAATAATGTCGCACATAATGTAAGAAGAGTGAAAATCTGATATATAATGTGTAGCAGCAAATATTATACAGAATCCTTGAGGAAAATACCTCTCAAGGTGAGTGCAAATCAGCCTTAAAATAAAATTTACATGTAATGAACGAAATACACTGCTATATGGCCCAGCTACTCTATAACTGCGCAGTATATAGGAGAAAATGACTGCAAACTGATATAGATATGATGATATAGCAATAAGAGCTGAAATAAATATGGGGGAGCAAGATATTTGTTAGAAAATTATATATTACAGAGCAATTCAACACATAAAATATGCGGAAAATACAAGCACAAAAACACATAAAACCAGAGAGACACAGATATACGTGGTTCACCCAATTTGGGCTACGTCCACCCTGAACAGCTAGTCCTTCCTTTATATTATCCAACAAAATGAAGAGACAAAATCTACAGCAAATCCACTACAATATCCTTTGTTCTCTCTCACAGTCTCCCTATTTTTTTCCCACTCAGAGAATACAAATGTAATACACAGCCGCAACACAATACCTTGATACAAAGAGAGGGGTTTCCTTCTAGGGAAAAAAACCCCTAAACTAAACATAACTTCTACCATCAGATCATCCACCTAATGAACGGCCCAGATTGACTAGAAATTACTATACTTTTACAAGGCAATTTTACATCTATTTTTAGCTTCAGGGGCGTTGCCCCCGAAACCCCCCACCAGGGTGGGGGCTCCATAAAGTTGCTGCCACCCCCCCTTGGACCCCCCATGGCAGTGATTAATTTATGGGTGGTTTTTCCACCCCATTTAAGGTACAAGGGTCCAATTCTATGATACAAATTAAATAAGATAATCAGGCTCCACACCCAATAATCTCCCACTTGGAGACTGATTGTAGCAACTCCACCGCTGCTTCATTTGCTGGAAAATGACTCCTCTTTGGACTTGGCTATTTCTCATCTTCATCGTCATCCTTGAAGACCAATTCAAACTGAGAACATTCTCAGTTTCTCCTTGGTTACAACTTGTGTTAGCATATCTGCAAGATTCTGGCTAGTGTGTATCTTTTCCAGCTTCAACTCTCCATCTTCCAATACTAACCGTATGAAATGGTACTTGAGATGTATGTGTTTAGTCTTGGAATGAGAAGTTGAGTTCTTTGCAAGATGAATGGCACTTTGGCTATCACTGTATAGCGTGCCCATATCATGCTTCTTACCCAATTCATCCATAAACCTTTGTAACCAAATCATTTCTTTACTAGCCTCTGTAGCAGCAACATACTCTGCTTCTATTGTTGAAAGTGCAACAACACTTTGGATTTTTGAAACCCAACTCACAGTTGTTCCACCTATAGTAAATACATATCCTGTACTGTTCCTCCTGTTATCTCTATCACCTGCCATATCTGGATCAACATATCCCTGTAAAGCAATGTTGGAACCACCAAAGCATAATGCTTGATTTGTGGTACCTCTCAAATATCTGAGAATCCATTTTAATACCATCCAATGTTCTTTTCCTGGATTATTCATGTACCTTCTTACAACTCCCATTGCATGTGCAATATTAGGCCTTGTGCAGACCATTGCATACATTAAGCTTCCAACTGCTGATGCATATGGAACTTTAGACATATAATCCATGTCTTCTTGGTTCTTTGGACACATCTCTTACTAAGTTTGAAATGGCTAGAAAAAAGGTGTACTAACTAGTTTTTCATTGTGCATATTAAATCTTTTCAACACCTTTTGTATGTACTCATTCTGAGACAGTGTTAATTTTCTATTTTTACTATCTCTAGTTATTCTCATACCAAGGATCTGTTTTGCAGCTCCCAGATCCTTCATTGCAAATCAATTTGCCAATTTTTGTTTGAGCACATTTATTTCTTACATGTTAGACCCTACAACAAGCATGTCATCTACATACAATAATATTATAATATAGCTTCCATCATTTTGCTTTTTCAGATAAACACAATGATTAGAGTGACATCTAGTATAACCTTGTTCAGACATAAACTTGTCAAATTTTAGATACCATTGCCTTGGAGCCTGTTTTAAGCCATACAAGCTCTTATTTAACCTGCACACCAATTTTTCTTTCCCTTTGACCTCATATCCTTCTAGTTGCTGCATGTATATCTCTTCCTCCAAATCTCCATGGAGAAATGTTGTCTTTACATCTAGCTGTTCAAGATGTAAATCTTCCACTGCTACAAGACTTAAGATAGTTCTAATTGAAGTCATCTTAACAACAAGAGAAAATATTTCATCAAAATCAATACCTTTCTTCTGTGCAAACCCTTTCACCACAAGTCTAGCTTTGTACCTCTGTTTTCCTCCATCTTCTTCCTTCAGCCTGTAAACCCATTTATTCTGCAATGTAGTTTTACCTGCAGGCAACCTGACTAAGTCCCAAGTCTGGTTATGCATTAAGGAGTCCATCTCTTCTTCCATGGCTAGCTCCCACTTCTTCCTGCTTTCAACCTGCATTGCTTCTTCATAACATTCAGTTTCACCAGAATCAGTCAACAATAAATAATATAATGAAGGAGAGTATCGTTCAGGGGGTCTACTTATCCTAGTAGATCTTCTAACACCACTTTCAGGTGTTTGAAGTGCTTGTTGCTGTTGTGGTGGTTGTTGCTGCTGTGGTTGTTGATTATTATTATTTTCAGGCACCTTTACTTTTTCAGTTATCTCATCAAGAACCGTGTATTCCTTGCTTTCTTTTTGCTGTTTCTTTTCCCGCAACCGATTCTTATACAAGACCTTTTCATTGAATATTACATATTTGCTCCTAATGATTTTGTGATTTTCATAATCATATAAGAGATATCCAAAATCATTAACACCATATCCAATAAAGGTACATTTCTTTGATTTTGCCTCAAGCTTTGTTCTATTTTCTTTATTAATATGGAAAAAGGCCTCACAACCAAAAGGATTTAAAAAAGAGTAGTTTACCTTTTTACCTGTCCATGCTTCCTCTGGAATACCACCATCCAAGGAACTTGAAGGCCCTTTGTTTATTAGATAAATAGCAGTATCTACAACATCTGCCCAAAATTGTAAAGGCAATCCTGCATGCAATCTCATGCACCTTGCACACTCCATGATTGTTCTGTTCATCCTTTCTGACACACCGTTTTCTTGTGGTGTTCTTGGAACTGTATTCTCTCTACGAATTCCATACTTTGAACAATACCTATCAAACTCTTTGCTGCAATATTCACCTCCATTGTCTGATCTTATACACTTCAACTTCTTTCCTATCTCAATCTCAACCAAAGCTTTCCATTTCTTGAAAGTATCAAATACATCAGATTTATTTTGAATACAATAAATCCAAGTTTTTCTAGTTGCATCATCAATAAATGTAACATAATAGAGAGAGCCACTGAGAGATGATACCTGAGTAGGTCCCCATACATCTGTATGCACAAGCTACAATTTTTCGCTCTTCTTTTCTTTCCCAACTCTGAGAAATCTGACTCTCTTTTGTTTTCCATAAATGCAATTTTCACAGAAATCCAAATCAACATTCTTCAAACCTGGCAACAAATTTCTTGAGTGAAGAATCTTCATCCCCTTCTCCCTCATGTGTCAGAGCCTATGATGCCATAATGCTGCATCTTCTCCTTTGGAAGTTAAAGCATTAATAGAGTTAGAAATACCATTGCATAAATACAATGTACCAACCTTTTCGCCTTTTGCTATTACCAAGGCTCCTTTGGTGACCTTCCAAGCTTTATCAGTGAAAGTTGTCACACAACCTTCACCACCTAACTGTCCTGTTGAAATTAGATTTTTCTTTAGATCTGGAACATGACTTACCTCCTTTAATAGCCATTAGTTTCCATTCTGTTGTTTTACAAGAACCTTACCAATTCCAACAATTTTACAGGGTTTATCATCACCCAAACGGACTTGTCCAAAATCTTCTTGAACATAGTCATGAAAATATTTCTTATCAGGTGTGGCATGGAATGAGGCCCCTAAATCTACTACCTAGGAGTCAGTAACATTTTCAAAAGAAAGAATCAAAGCATATTGAAACACATCACCTGTCACATTTGCTTCATGATTATTTTCTTGTTGCACATCTCCTTATTTTCCCTTCCGAGATCTACAGTATTTCTTTAGGTGTCCTTTCTTTCTGCATTTCCAGCACACTATCTGACCCCACTCACATTAGGGTTTCTCCCATTTCGAATTTCCCTCCATCTAACTATGCAATCTTCTTGTGCAAGCTTCCCCTCTTGGGTTCGTTGTTGACTTTGGTTACCCATGGTTTATCTCCCTTGCTTTTCACCCTTTTCACACTCGGGCTACTAACTTAAGCCACTTAAGTGACCTTTTGCACCTTTGGAGTGTTTATTAAGTTGCTACATGGGCTCCCTTACCTATTTTATTCCTTTTAACTAAATAAAAGAAAAATTAATGTTCCAAATACTTTATTGCAAAATTTGGAACATTACAGATTTAAACCTTAATGATCTAATCTTTATTTGTTTGTCTTTGATACATGATTAGCCCCTTTATCCCTTTTCTTTATCACAGTCCTTTGACTATCTTTCTACTATTCTTTGGCTATGTTTGTTTTCTTGCACACTGGGGAGGCTCTTTCTTCATGGCAGGAGGGTTGTATGACCACCAAGGATTATGATTCATTGGTGTCAAGGTTTAAAACTTTTCCTTTGACCCTTAAAACTTATTTAGAACCCTTCAGATCGTCACCTGGGGCTTCATCCATCTTTCCTAGACCAACGAAATGCATTTACTTGCCTTTCCGCCATCATACCTACACAAAACACAAACCATTAACCTTTAAAACCATGCAGGATCGATTTTACTGCATTTTCAGGGGTTCCGTCTGGTCGGGCGATGTTTACAGAGGAGGAGAGGGTGCAGAGGGAAGGGTTCCAGAGGTGGAATCGGGAGGAATTCAAATGGAGGCGAGAAGAATTTTAAATTTTCCGCGGAGTGGAAAAAATCTTTTTGAAAACCAGGGTGGTTTATCGCATGGGTAGAAGTTGCTTAGCATTTTTGAGTGGGGGCTACGTGATACCATTGGGTGATTGCCACATGGTAGGGTGAAACCTTCAATTTCGCGTGGGTTGCGAAAATTTAACCCCGACACTATTAAAAATGCGATATGGTGTGTCGGCCATCAGATCTGGGGATGGGAGATTGACGGTTGACGGACTTAGGAGGGGTGAAGGGTAGGTTTGGAGGGTGGACCCTGGGGATAGGTGTCGAGGTTTTGTTGGATGACACATTTAACTGAAGGATGGGCCTTGGGGCGGACAGGTGGTGGATTGAGAATGGGTGTGGGGATTTTAATGAAGAGCGGGTCTCGTATTTTAATTTTTCAATGGTTAAGGGCCTTGGCTATAAGGTTTTTGGGGTGTATGGAAATGGAAAGGGCGGAGGTATAGTTTTATATGGGGAGGGGCTAGGGGATAGCGGAAGTTCAGGGTTTTATGGGTGTGAGGAGCTAGGGCTTTAAGATGAAAGGGGCTTAAGCCTGTTTTTGTACAAAGGGCGAGCTTATAACATAAAACAAGGTTTATGTAATGAAATTAAAGCACTCTAAAGGCTAAGTTTTTGGGTTTAAAACTTAGCTTAAACAATGTAAAAGGAATATTTTACATTGTTTTAATGTACTTAGAGGAAAGATGATGAATGAAGGGGTTTATAAGGGTTTTTAGGAAAGGGGAGAAAATGGGTTTTACAGAGGGAAAAAGAGAGTGAATGAGAGTGTAAGGAGGGTAATAAAATGAGATCATTAGTCCTAGAAAATTAATTCTTCTTGGAGAAGCAGGGTATATTTTGAGAAGGAAAATATGAAGAAATTTAGTGAAACAGTTAGCCTTTAGGATAATGAAGGAAGTGAGATTTCCAAAACTCAGAAATTTTCACAATTTTTTTTTTTTGGAAATATAGGATCATTACTTAGTCATCTTTTGATATTACCAAAAATTATTGATGACTAACATACACTTCCAATGAAATTGCCCAAAGTCCCAAGAAGTGGAAAAAGAGGACAGAAAAGGATGAAAAGAGATAAAAAAGGGCAAGGCAGTCCTAAAACAAAATGAGAAGAAAAGCTCTGGGCCAACAGAGAAACCCTAGCCCAATCCAAAAGCTAAGGAAGTGTCAAAATAAGGCTCAACTTCTGGGAAAAATTTGGATGCTAATGAGATCCAAGAGGTGCCAGAGGGTCCTGTGAAGAAAGTGAAAGAAACCGGGACAATGACAGGTCTGCCTCCCTCAGAGGATGATCAAAGGTAAAAAGAAGAAAATGAAGAGTGCATCAGCCTCGGTTCCAACACAGGGGGGGAATGCAAAGATGAAGATTTTGAATCAAGTAGCTCTCAAGTCACTCCTATCAAGACGGCCAGGGGACGGAAGTCTAAGAAAAAATAAAGAGAGGAGAAAACATATATGGATGTGCTCCAAGGCTCCCAAAATACCCTCAAAGGAATGATAAATATAAAATCCAAATGCAAGCACAACCAGGCTCTAAAGGGAGCTGCAACCCCACAAGCTAGTAAATAATGAAATACGTCTCTTGGAATTGCAGAGTGTTAGGCAGCGATCTGAAAGAAGAAGCTTTGAAATACATTATGAGATTGTACTTTCCTAAAATCCTTCTCATCTAGGAGACAAAGTTGAAGGATCATGTCCTCCTCCATGCAAGCAAATCATTCTGGAAAAAAGGTCAAGGTAAAGCTGTTAGGGCAAGAGGCACATCTGGAGGGATAGATACCTTTTGGGACAACTCCAAATATGACCTGATAAATGATGAAAGCTACCTTTAATGGATTCTCACCAAGCTACTCCAAAAAGACTCTGGTCATCAAGTGAGTATATTCAACTTATACGCTCTAGTCTTACCAGCTGAAAAATAAATCTACTGCGACTCGCTACAATCCTATCTTATTATGCCCAACCCAAAAAATGTTATTATTGTAGGGGATCTTAATGTGACCTTCATTGCTAAAGAGAAAAATGGGGGCTCACTTATCAAAGATCTAGCTAGAGAATGGGTTGAAGATCTCATGTTAGGATGGGACCTGGAGGATATGAAGCCCTCCCTTGGAAAATTCACCTGGACTAATAAAAGAATAGGTCCTAGTCACATTACTACCCGCTTGGATAGATTTCTTGTCCAATCCTCCTTCTTAACCTTCGGACTAATTGCCTCATCTAAAATTCTGCCCAATTATACCTTTGATCATAAACCCATTCTTCTAAAGTTTTCCCTGGATAAAAACCTTGGCCCCATCCCTTTCAAATTCAGCCCCCTGTGGATCCATCAAGAAGGGTTTCAAGAGGTGGTCTCCATAGCCTGGAATCAGCAAATCCAAGGCGCCCCCTTCTTTGTCTAGGAAGAAAATATGAGGGGTCTTAAAAAAGATCTTAAAGATTGTATAAATTGTTGAAATATCCTTCCTCCAAAAGAAAAGAGGTGCACGATAGTTTAGAGATCCATCAAATGATCATGGAGGACTCTGAAGTAACTCAAGAACAATTACAGAAAGAAGTAGATCTGTAAAAATACTACCATAGAGCAAGCAGGGAGGAATAAGAGTATTGGAGGCAGAAGTCCATAAGTCTATGGTTGCAAGCCGGAGACAAAAATACAAGCTACTTCCATAAACAAGCAGAGGTCTACAAGCATTTCAAAGCAATAAATGAAATTTACTATCAAAACACCCTGGTTAGATACTTTGAAGGCATTAAGAGAGTAGCTCATTCCTTCTTCAAAGATCTTTTCTCGGCCCCAGAAGATACCCCTATTGATACTCACTCCTATCTGATTGATCTAATTCCTCAGTGTGTTCAAGGTGAAAATAATCTTATGCTGACTTCTCTGATCAGTATAACAGAACTTAAAAAAGCTTTGGATAAAATGGAACCTGATAAGGCACCCAGCCCTGATGGTTTCATTGCATGGTTCTTCTTGACCTGCTGATCTACCATTAAAAAATATCTTTTGAGAATGGTAAGGAAATCTCAAAATTTCTCTAAGCTAGGAGGCATCACCAATTCAGCCTTCATTGCCCCGATTCTGAAATAAAAAGGAGGCAACAAATTTAGTAGATTCCGACCCATTTCCTTGTGTAATACAAGCTATAAGCTAGTCACTAAAATCATAGCCAACCTTCTTAAGAAACTTCTACCAGCTATCATTCCAGAGAACCAAGGAGGGTTCATAAAAGGGAGAAAGGTTCTTGACAATATAGTGCTAGTGCAAGAAGAAATTCATTCAAGATGTCAACAGAAAGAAAAAGGTATGGTTGTTAAGCTTGATTTGGCCAATGCTTTTGACAGGTTGAGACATGATTTTCTATTTATAGTTATGGAGAAGCTCAGATTTTGAAAAGCTTTCATAAGTTGGGTGAAAGCCTATATAGCCTCTCCTTGGATAGCTCCTCTGGTTAATGGTTAATCAATGGAGTTTTTCCAATCATTGAGGGGGCTAAGACAAGGTTTTCCAATGTCCCCTCTTCTCTACGCCATTCAAGCTTCGATGCTCAGCTTCCAACTAGACCACTGCCAGCAGATCCAAACACTTTCAGGCCTCGAGATGGCTCACAATATTAAAGATATCAACCATGCCCAATTTTTTGATGATTCCTTGCTACTTGGAGGAGCAAGCATTAACTCAACAAGGTCCTTCAAAAGGGAGCTAGACATTTACAAGGAGGTTTCAGGAAACAAGATCAACTATATGAAAAGTATGATTTATGGCTGGAACTATCCAATAAGGGAGATGGTAGACATATCAAGGCTGTTAGAAATGGAAGGATCCCTATCCTGGGAGTCTTTCAAATATCTAGGGATTCCTATCTTTAAATCAAACCCCAAAGTTTCTCACTGGATACCTCTGCTAGACAAGCTGAAACTCAGAATACAAGCATGGGGAGCATCGTGGCTGAACATTGCAGGAAAGGTGATTCTCTTGAAATATGTCCTCATAAGTATCTCCTTATATCAGAACTCAATTCTTCTTGCCCCTTAAACCATCATTAGCAAAGTGGACGGTTTGTTGAGAATATTTCTGTGGGAGGGTGGGAAAAATGATGAAATAAGGCTTCATTTAGTAAGCTGGGACAAAATAAAGAAGCCTTTCTCGGAAGCAGGACTCCAAATTCGAGACATGGCAGCTCAAAAATTTGCTCTAGGTTCCAAGCTTCTTTGGAATCTTGTGTCCGGAAACTCTAGATGGAGCAAGAGAGTTATGTGGAAAAAATACTTTCAAGGGTAGCGCACATGATGTTTGGACCAGCCTCCAAGAACTCTAAAAGGATCGCCTGTCTTCAAGCTCTATCTCACAGCAATGGAGCACTTCAAATCCAAGCTTTACTAGATCCTCAGTAATGGGAAAAAAATTAGATTCTGGGATGACTCGATCGTTGGGGATCAACCGTTTGGACAGAAGGCCGAACTAGAAAATATCAGAAATTGGCTTCAGACCAGCAACCTTCTAACACTCTAGGACATTTCCAAATGGATAGATGAAGCAGAGAAAATATGGGATGGCTGTAATCTGGGAGAAGTTCCATATTTTCTAGATGAAGAAGCCATCTCCTTGATAGATTTGCTTCAAGGGAAAGCTCCCTTCAAGGCCACTTCAAAGGAAAAATGAGGGTCGGGCTCAATCTCTGGCTCGTATTCAGTAGCAAAAGGATATAAAGGTATCAAGGCAATTCCCAACGCTCCTCCATATCCATTGCAATGGAAATTTATTTTTCCCTCTCCCTCTATCCCCAAAATTGATTTCTTTTGCTGGAATCTGGCTCACAAAAGCGTCCTCACTAGAGACAACCTAAGAATGCAAGGGATGGAAGGACCCTCCAAGTGTCCTCTGTGTGTTTCAGATGAAGAGACTACAAACCATATGTTGCTAAATTTCCCATTTTCTCGAGAAGTCTGGAGGGAAGTCTTGAAGATAGGACCTGACAGATTCAATCTCCCTAAAAATATTCCGGATCTAGTAGAAAATTGGGCCACCCTATCTCCGTTTTGCCTCACCAAAAAATGTCTTCTCAAGACCGAATGGATGTGGATCCCCAAATTCACTTGCTAGAAACTGTGGCTTGAGAGAAATAACATAATCTTCAGGGAGGATAGTTGTAACCTGAACAAAATAGTAACTAAAATTAGAGCTCTTCTGGGAGAGGCCTTACATGTCAAATCCAACATAAAAAATGCTATGACTCTGGACAGTGAGGAAGATAAATGGCTAAAATATCTGGTCCCAAACCATCAGGTTAGAATCACCCCCCTCCTAAAATTCTATTACTGATTGGGAAATTCGATTGGAAGAGTAGGAATTCATTTAATGGCGGCCAGCTCTGGATGATTACTACCTATTCTTTTACAGGGCCTCAAAAGGAAACCCAGGAGTAGTTGGTGGTGGAGGAGTGATTTTGAGTCTTAGAGGCTCTATTGATTTGCGCTATGCCTGGGGTCTGGGCCATGATACTAACAATAGAGCGGAGGCGCTTGCTCTTTGGCAGGGTTTTAAAATAGCTCTTAGTAAGAATATCATCTCCCTTTCAGTCTTTGGGGACTCCCGGTTAATTATTCAAGAAATGAATTTGCAGAGGAATCCCTCTCAGCTGCAGTTATATTCCATTCTCAAGAAAGTCAGGCTCGTGCTCTCCAAATTTCAAAAAATAAATTTCTTTAATATCCTAAGAAAATTAAATTCAATGGCTGATCTAGAAGCCAACCATGGCACACTTCAGAGCAGGAGAAAACAAAAAGAAGAATCAAGAGGCGATTAGCCCCACTCAAACCAGCTCAAATTCGGTTCAAGTTTATCTTCTTGTTTCGGCCACATACTGCAATCATACTAAAAACTCATCAGCTCATTTGACAGATGTTATCTAGAATGTCCTCAATACCTGTTAGAAGGATTGCAATAATTGTCAGAGAAAAATGAAGCTCTGCTATGTAAAATATTTCAGCAGTTTCTTTGCCGAACCATAAATAAAACCATAGTCGTTATTGTAAAAAAAAAAAAATTGTAAAATTTTAATTGTATTTTGAATTGATTGTAATTGTATGTGAAATTCTAAAATTGTAACTGTATGTGAAATTCTAAAATTGCAATTGTATGTGAAATTTTAAAATTGTAATTGTAATTGTAATTGTAATTGTACTTTTAATTGTAATTGTATGTAAAATATTTTTAAAATTTTAATTGTATTAATGTGAAATGAATTTATTAAAATTTTTAAATTTGTAAATTTGTAAATTTTAAATAATTGTAAAATAATAAATCTAGAATAATATGAATTATTTTAACATAATAAAGTTTAGAAAATCATGCAAATAAATTCATGTACTTTAGAAATATCATTATTTTATTATGATCTTAGATACAAAAAAAGAACTAATTTATATAGTACGCCATTGTTTTTGAGATCAACATAATTGCAAGTTATCAAGTGAATTATTGATTTTAACATTAACACAATGCAAATTACCAATTAATTCAAAATACATATTATAATGTTTCAAAAAACCCATCTTAAAAAGTACAAATATTGATTAAATAACACATGTACCATATCACTCTCAGTTCTCATGATCACCTTCATTATCTTCCATCTCGTATGGCATGATAACACTATTGTTCTCTAAAATATGTTTTGATCTAGGGTCATGTGTCAATACAAACCACCAATCCCTATCCAACACATTTGGGTAAAAAAACACTTGGTTGCAGTGTTTGGGGAAAACATAGGGCTCCTTAGCTTCGTCCCACATCTTTCTAGAGTTGATACATATCAGCCTACTATCGCGATCTTCCTTTACATTATTCCAATAAAAGGTGTCCCACCACTTGCACCTAAAAATAACACATTGGAAAGAAGAAAAATCCACTTCAATGATCTCTTATATCTTTCTGACGTAACCTAATGTCCCTTGTACTAGGTTTTGATCGCAGTGGCTATATTGACTAGATTGATCGAACTCAACGTCCACTCCACAATCTTGTGTGATGTTTCCAGCATCGGAATTTTCTATGCAAAAATGATGTCCATATGCCCACATAGATGGGAATAAATGCACCTATTGCAAAAAAGTTAAAAAATCATAGTGTCATGTGTCTTATAATAACCCAACAGTTAAAATATGAAATGTAGATGTCTTATAAGTTTCAAATTTACATATAAATTACAAATATTATTACCGAGTTGATGCACCCAATCCTTATGTTTAGCACATCCTCTTCAGCACGTTAGTTGTTGAAGAGCTTAATCCCCTCTGCAGATAGAGGTGATCCCTACTAGCCTAGATCGGGTCTAGCAACAATCGTCATATGCTATGGTGCAAGTTCCTAATTGTAATAAACCAACTTGCGAAGAATTCTTACCTGGAATCCAACACTATCGTTTGTAGAAGAGGTAGTGCTCTCGTTCCTCTACTTCGACAGATCACAATCCTCACACTCACCGTGATCGAACACCTGCACACGCAAGAAACACAAATAAAAAAAGCATAAAATCTAATAGATAAAATTATATGTCAGTCAGAGAAGACATTAATCATGATCATAGTGAACAACAAGAGTGGAACCATAACCAATAGTCGCTTATCATTAATTCATATAAAGGAAAATACAACCTGGATCTGACGCTGAATTCTCCTTCGGTGGGTCGTCAGCTAAACACGTCTTATAAAGCCTGTCAAGGATGGGACAAGCCTCTCTCTTCAGATATCTTGAAAATAGTCTCCTTGCTTGGATTTGGCTCTAAGAGAACTATCGAGGCTCTTGCAGCATTAGGATGTGGAGGCTCTTTGGAACTAGGTTGCAAAGGAGAATGGCAAGCTTTTATAAATAGAGGAAGGGGAGTTGGGATCCCCTATAATCATGGGATTGGCCCTATCTTCAAGGAACCTTCCATGAGAGGTGGCAAACCACTTCCTCTACATGGAGATCTGGAGCCAAACCTCCCAACTCAAGATAGATACCAGTTTAGGAATTGGTTAGGATGAATCTTCGGCCATTTATTTTTTTAAAAACACTTCTTAATATAGCTGGTGTGAGTGCAACTCTGAGACAGAGTGCCAATTGGTGTGCCCTCTTTGGAGGATTTCCCTCATTTGCACGGGTACTGAACTGGCTGCCGGCGCCAATGCAAAAATGGGTGTTTTTAGGGTTTTTCACAAGGAGTTGTCTTTAGGGCAATGAAAGCTCATGTTCATAGGGATGTCATGAAAGTGTTTTCAGGGCATGTTACTGCTCACAGGTCATGGAATGAGCCCTCCAATGTGTGGGACGGGGATTGCAGGGATGATGAAAAATTGCTGTGTAACAGATGCCCCCTAAAGCATGAGGCCCAAGAGAGAAAGAGGGGTGAAATGCTTTACGAGAACATGTGCAACTAAAAACACTGCCGTCGGAAAACCTGTGGAGAGAAGTACAACTAATATCTCAAATACATGATATATGTGGTATGGGCGCAGCCATCCATAACAGAGTATACAATAATCTAGATCCAAGGTATGGACGTAGCCATCCAGTAAGGATCGATAAATAGACTCGGGCATGGTCGCAGCCATCTAGTGAATGAGTCATGTAATCAATCATAATAATCCACAAAATCACAGCCTGGATTTTAACAGACAAAATCCAGGGTCTTGCGCTCCATCTCGACCCGAACAAAGTACAAGTTCAAGCATGAAAATAAGTGAGCTGAAGTCGAACATGAAAGAACATCGTCTGATTACCATCCAATGATGAGAGTTGTTAACAGATGCGAGAGGTACCACCAATAATGACAATGGTCCTCAAGGTACTACAGGTACAATCTACGGCATGTGAATCAGTGAGCTGGCGTCGAACACCCGTAGAATCACTCGATTGGAGGCCAATGATGAAAACCTCCTGTTGAATGTGAAGAACCTGCCATTGAGGCATGCAAGCTCCAAGGTACTGGAAGGAAGTCTCTAGATCAGCTTCCTGGATAGTGAGCTGAAGTCGACAGGAAGTGACCTTGATCGAAGGTGGGCCATAGTGTTTCCCACATCATCGACATGAGACAGAGGAACATAATTTATTTGTGAATCAGGATCAGATGAGAATCAGAGGAAGGTTGAAACTTGCAGAGGTCAACTTCTCTTGAACATATGGGCAGCACGACAGTGGATTTGGCAGCATTTTGACATCACAATATCAGAGGTCATGATGACGAGGAAAAGAGCAGATGAGAGGTCAAAAGGGATTACCCAAACCCACGGAGGCAAATGAAAAACGAGATGAGATGTCCCCAATCTGACACAAATGCAGACAAGTGCCATGTTCAAGAGCGACATACTGCCAACACGACAATGATGCTGGTTCCATTTTCCCCCACCATTTCTGGCGAGTACCTCTTTATTTTTACACAAGCGTGAAGAGGATACCATATGCTTGTCATATAAGTCCATCCTTTGGACGGATCCATCTTAGTACATTTAACGAGCCCTAGGAAGGAGTAACTCGAATATCATCATTATGACTGAATCCGATGTCATCAGGTTTTAACGAGTCTGAAAAAGGAAGAACTCGACATATTTTCATGTTTAGAGAGTTTGAAAAGATAGAAGAAAAGTAAACTCCAATAGTCCCTTTTCGTAAATAGTTCCTCAGATCCGAAAAGTTAGAAAACTATGTCTGAGAAAACCTCCTAGTCGCGATAGGCTAGGGTATTCCTTTTTCGTAAATAATCTATCCCAGCCCGAAAAAGGGGTAAACTTATACTAGGTAGATTTCGTTTCGTGGCCATTTTAACGAGATCGAAATGATAAGGGACTCAGAAATCTTTTCATGTTTAGAGGGTCAGAAAAGAGCTGAAAGATGACTCCTCCAGGAGGAACGAGTGGTATAAAGGGTAGCTACTAGTTCTGGTAATGGTGGAACTTCTCAAAACATGATAAAAGTCAAGAGGCTGGCTAACAATACCACTCATTGCAGCGGTTCCTCAGGAATGGGTAAAACAACCAAGTGAAGGCATATGATCGGCAAAGCAGATAGTGATGATGGGATGAGAAAACCAAGGCTCATCTGACAAAAACAGGCTAATAAAATGGAAAGAACAATAGGTAAAATGGGAATGGTTTCATTTTTTACACAAGCTTGAAAATGGAAACAAACTATGCTTGAAAAAGTAAGCATGCCCCCAGCATGGTGACTCAATTTGAGGTGCATGCCCCCCAAGCTTCAGTCCGTATGAAAGGCATATGGAGTGAAGGTTCAAGTTACGAGATCAAGAGAAAGACTTGACTGGGATTTTATGAGATCTAATCAAAGACTCGGATTGAACAGGAACGTGTTTCATTGTTTTAACGAGGTTGACACACTTAAAAGAACTATCCTCGGATGACCTTGTTTCATTTTTTAACGAGCTTGACCGAAGAAAATGAACTCTGCTCTGATAACCTTGTTTCATTTTTTTAAGGAGCTTGACCCAAGAACGGCAACTCTACTCCGACAGACCTCGTTTCATTTTTTAAGGAGCTTGACACAAGAAAAGGAACTCTGCTCCGAAAGACAACTCATCATGGTGAAGAAGAAGTCATGGCTTCCAAGAGTTCCACACCAGGTGGGAGAACAACATCTTCGAAATCAGGACCCAATGCCCCCAGTACACTATACACGATGGCCTCATCACTGAGTATAGGCACAGGGTACATAGCCACATAGTTGACCTGCGGTGGGGCAGATACAATGGGTGGATAAAAACCAGGAAGGGATGATGGCGGGCCAGTTGCCACATTAGGTCCAAAGAACGAAAGCCGATCAATGGTCACGATCCATCCTTCATGCGGAAAACAGACCACACGAAAAATGGAGGAGACATGCACTCCCATGGCATAGGTGTAATCGCGCCCCAAAATTAGATTGAAATCCAACGGGCCTGGAACAACCATCACGTCCATATAGACGGTTTTACCTCCCAAAGTAACAGGTAACCTTGGAAGGATCCCTAAGGGTTGACTCGTTCTTTTGTTAAATGTCAACAGATTCTGCGTAACAGGTGCAAGCGGCAGTGAATCAAAAGCTTGCCAGGTAGTTGAGGATAGAATACTAACAGAGGCACCTTTGTCTATAATGGTGCTGGGTACGACCAGACCAAAAGCCTGTACTGTGATCTCGAAGGGCACATAAGACAGAAGGTGGTATCCCACAAATCAATTCCAATCAAAGGAAGCAACCAAAATACTCGGAGGGGCTACCATCGAACTAAGAAGGTCTTCCCCTGGTGTTATGCAAGAAGGGGCATCCTCCATGACCTCCATCTCGAAGGTGGAAGGAGTATCCTCCGGAGCCTCCATCATGGGAGGTGGAGGAGCAGCTTCTTGAGGTACAGGGATAGGAGAATTTTTCTCCAAGTCTGAAGAATCCAAAGAGACAAGAAGAACATGAGGGATGTGAGGTCCACTCTCGACGGAAAAGACCTGGTGTACTGCAGATGGGGCCAGCTCAACCGATCCCACGACCAATGGTTGTTCAGGGATGGATTCCTGAACTTGAATTTCCGAGGGAGTGGGATCGACCAAGGATGACTCTTGACCAATCATAGGATCAACTAGTGGAGGAGTCAAAGAAAGTTGTTTGTAACCAGCTAGAAGGCACGGTGCATAAATAGATGAGTTGTCCAAAACTTGCTTGGCTTCATCCATATGCAGACAGAGGTGGATGGCATGGTGCCCCCCACACAACTTACAGGGATTGGTAATCTTACCCTGCTTCTTATGAGTCTTACCAGCACTAGTTGGAGATGTGCCCCCAACTTGACTCCCAGAAGCCAAAGGTAACGGCGGGGGACCGTTGGGCCATGCTTCAAGCACCTTGGGAATGCCAAGGAAGTCTCAAAGAATATGGTCTCCCGTGCACAAAATGCAAGGGAATTTGACATTCCGTGGAGGGTTGGAAGGTTTATCAAGAGGAGATGTTTCGAAGGCAGTAGCTGCAATTTTAGCCTCTCGCTTATCAGACTTCTTCTTCTTTATCTTATTCTTCTTCTTCTTAGCCACCTAGTTACTTGAATCCAAACTTTCACCAGGCAAAGTAGAAGAGGAGGACACAAAAATAGGCGAAGAAGGGGAGAGGTCCACCTTGAAATCAACATGATGTTGTTCAGGTAGAGGAACTGATTGAACAATAGCTGAGACATTCAGGACCACAGAGGTTGAAAACAACCAAACAGGCAACCCAACAGTTAACCCAGGAAGGGACAACGTTGCCATGTAAGGAGCACCAACATTTCCAAAAGGAGAAAAATGACTAGGATTCCCATCGGAGGGGATTCCATGGTTGGTGCACTTTGGAAAAGTTGCCATCAAAAACTCAGAACCACACACGGGCTAAAAACAAAGGCACACAATCAAATGGCCAACAAGCAAAATCTAACAGGGCATGTGATCGCGGGTGATTTATTTTACCACATTGAAACTTAAAAAATTCACCGTTTCATGTTTTAAGAGTCGAGAAACGGATGAAAGGTGACTCTATCTCTTTCAGTTTTGAAGCAAGCGTGAAAGGACAAGCGCTTGATGATCCTTTCAAATTTAAACAATCAGAAAAGATCAAAATGACTACTCTAGTAATCTAGGCAAAGGGTGTGCCAAATAACCGTGAACTGCAATATACACCTTGGTTTCAAATGAAAGAGAAATCAAACAAGGGCTTGAAGTACGTGTAGGAAATCTCCCCAAATGCTGTGTCTGGTGTATCATGAGTATAGGGTGGCAGACTCAGCTTCCTATGGATAAAGGATAGCAACCTAGTGGGGTCTCCCTTTATATACGCGACGGTACGGGGAGCACAAGTCCGTACTAGTGCTATCTAAATCCAAGAGGTGAACGACAGCTACTATGTTTAACGACGTCGGAACACGTCTCTAGCCTAGACCTCTAAATATGTTTCTTTAGGTTTCAATGCTTCCTTAGGTTAATTCAATAAATTTTAATATTAATCTTCAATTATGTCTCGGTTTCAAGGCCCTACTGTATGTCATTTGACAATCTCCTATATGCAGCTATATGAGAAAATAAACCTTTCAATTCAATGAATGCTATCTAGTGAAGGGAAGAGCTTCAAACAATGATGCAACAAACAACAATACTGTAAACGAAATTTTTCCAAACTAGATGACTTTCACTATCCAAAAGTAATTTCAAGCATTCAACGATGCGAATAATGCAATGTAATCTATGCAAAATTCTCATTTTTGAAAACTATGCAATTGTAATCTATGCACAATTTCCTTTTTCTTTTCAAAAGATAAGAATGCACTCAATGCATTTTTCAATGAAATGAGAATCTACTTAATGCACGTTTTCAATGAAAGAGAATGCACTCAAAGTAACTTTTAGCTTTCAATCATTAAACAATGTGATCTAAGTTCAATGATAAATCTCAAAAATAATTTTCAATGCAATGTGATCTAATGCATGAAAAGAAAACTAAAAGAACACAAAACTCCTTAATGAAGGACGAATGCAAAAGAGATGTAAACAAACACTAAGAATGCAATCGTTGTTTCAAAACACTTTGTAACGAAATTCCTCAAAAGTTGACAAGACATATGAGGTCAAACACAAAGAGGACTTCCAAAGCATGAGATCAAAACAAGACATTCATTCCCTTTTACATCAAGCAATCATAGCAAGAAGACATTCCAAACAATGAGCAATGTAATCTATGCTCATACAGAGGAAAGACCAGAAGGGAAAGACACACTGGTGAAGGATTAAGGGAAAAAATCTCAATTTTCACACAACCTGAAATTGGCACGACTTGCTCATTGACAACTAGTGCCAACTGGCATGACTTGCTCACTGACAACTAGCGCCAATGTAATTGGCGTGGGTTACTAACTGACAACAAGCACCAATGCCTGAAAATGAAAAAACAAAGAATTTATCCCAACCAAGACCAGACTCACCACTTCAAGAAGAATCTCCAAGACTCAAATGAACAATGTAATCTAGGCTCAAAGCGAGACAAGGTGGAATTCGAATGAAGAAGGAATCAATCACTCAAATAGAGCAATAAAATGATAAACAACTACCGAACGAATGCAGGGAAGCAATCGCAAGGTTGACTGAACAGATAAAAACCAAAAACTCCCAAGGGAGGCTCGAAACACAAAAGCACCTAGATGCCCTAGGGCTAGAATGTAAAATCGATGGAAATGGGCAAACAACCAAAGGATGGAGGTCACAGTTAGTCAAAAAAGGCTACAGAACACTCAAGCAGTCGTAAAAACAAGACCAAACACCTAGATCAAGCTCAGAAAGCTCAAAACAAAGTAAACCCCAGTACCTCACAGGATTGGCGTGACTGTGAGGCTAAAACTAGCGCCAGAATGGAATTGGCGTGGGTAATACACAAGCAACCTGCACCAATGGGTGCGACTGTCAAGCTAAAAAGTGCGCCAGCCGAGTTTACTTATGAAAAAAAAAAAATCCAAACACAGACCAGTGATGGTAAAGCTTAAACAAAATCCAAACACACAGAAAGAGCCTTGCCAAAGAGCTGATCAAACAAGCAAGGTCCGGAATTGAACGAAAAGACAAGAAAACACTCCAAGTTGTTCAGTTCATAAACTAAACCGGAGATTGACTGAAGCAACGTTGATCTACTTCGCTAATGCAGAGCAAAATCATTTCGAAGGCTATCTGGCTAACTTCAGGCTCCGTCTATAGTTTACAAAGCAAACAACAAGCTGATTCCCCAGTGGAGTCACCAAATTTTTGAAGAGGTTAATCCCCTCTACGGACAGAAGCGATCCCTACTAGCCCAGATCAGGTCTGGCAACAATCGTCACATGCTATGGTGCAAGTTCCTAATTGTAATAAACCAACTTGCGAAGAAGGCTTACCTAGAATCCAATGCTATTGTTTGTAGAAGAGGTAGTGCTCCCGTTCCTCTGCTTCGGTAGCACACAATCCTCACGCTCACCATGATCGAGCACCTGCACATGCAAGAAACACAAAAAACACAAGCGTAAAATCCAATAGATACAATTATATGTCACTCAGAGAAGACATAACTCATGATCATAGTGAACAACAAGAGTGGAACCATAACCAATAGTCACTTATCATTAATTCATATAAAGGAAAATACAACCTGGCTCTAACACTGAATTCTCCTTCGGCGGGTCGTTAACTAAACACGTCTTGATAAAGCCTGTCAAGGATGGGACAAGCCTCTCTCTTTGGATATCTTAACAATAGTCTCCTTGCCTGGATTTGGCTCTAAGAGAACTATCGAGGCTCTTGTAGCATTAGGATGTGGAGGCTCTTTGGAACTAGCTTGCAAAGGAGAATGGCAAGCTTTTATAGATGGAGGAAGGGGAGTTGGGATCCCCTATAATCATGGGATTGGTCCTATCCTCAAGGAACCTTCCATGAGAGGTGGCAAACCACTTCCTCTACATGGAGATCCAGAGCCAAACCTCCCAACTCAAGATAGATACCAGTTTAGGAATTGGTTAGGATGAATCTTCCACCATTTATTTTTTTAAAAACACTCCTTAATATGGTTGGCACGAGTGCGACTCTGAGACAGAGCTCCAATTGGCACACCCTCTTTGGAGGATTTCCCTCATTGGCGTGGGTACTGAACTGGTTGCCCGCGCCAATGCAAAAAGGGGTGTTTTTAGGGTTTTTCACAAGGAATTGTCTTTAGGGAAATGAAAGATCATGTTCAGAGGGATGTCATGAAAGTGTTTTCAGGGCATGTTATTGCTCACTGGTCACGGAATGAGCCCTCCAATGTGCGGGACGGGGATTGCAGGGACGGTGACAAATTGATGTGTAACATTAGTAATGACTGGTAACACCATATTTCTCTTTGACTTGGTCAGCAGCCCAACTGTTGGGGCATGTTTTTGGCATATTTTCTTTTAAATGATCGGGATAAGGCACACTTCTACCATTCAACCATCTGAATTCTTTCCTGTCACTATCCCATTTCAATCTCTTTTGTTCATACAATGCGACCCACAGTTGTGTCGCTTCATAATTGTAAAGAATGAATTTATTGATTGCTTCAATTTCTGCATTCGCTGATGAAATCAAACCAACATTATGTAGTACTTAGAGATCAAAATATACATTATATCAAATTTCAACATGAATATTAATTAATTTTTGTAAATTTGAAAAATTATAAGTCGCTTACTCTTTATCAAGCACTTTTTTCCACTCATTTGGAGCAACTCCCCTTTTATTTTCTCTTCATCCCTTTCATCATCCCAAATCACCGCACTTGGTCTATCGATCTACTTGATGTAATCATTAGCATAATAGAAAGACTCATACGATATGTACCCCTCTGCCATAGACCCCTCGGGTTTTTCCCTTTGTCGAACAAAACCTTTCAATTTCTCCATGTACATCTCTAAGAAGAACATCCAACGACAAGAAACCACCCAAACTAATTCAACCTCATCTACTAGGTGGATTAGAAGATGAACCTGTAAGTCCATGAAACTCGGCGGTAGTTCCTTCTCAAACATACAAACAATCTCAACTATCTCTTGACGCCATTGTGGAATGCTAGCCACATGAATCTCCTTTGACGTGATCTGACATACAAATGAAAATAATTTAGATATGGCATGTCCTAGGTCTTGAGGGAATTCATGTTTCACACACCCACACATGAACAAAGGATAATGACACTGCTAAGTTATAAACATGTGCAATAATATACAAAATTAGTTATGTTTTATGATTCCCACATTGGATAAAATTTATTAATATAACAGATAATAAAATCTTGCTTTTGACATTATACGTACTCTTAGAAGATTCAAATGGTCATATGATTTCAACCTCAACAAATGGTCATCCATGGTGAAGCAACGCCACAGTGAAGACCCATATGAAGTTGGCACCCTCACACCCATTATAGCTTCCTTCGCCAAAGAAATATCATCTTTTTTTAAAATCCATGGGACATCACCTTCTTTGAAAAAAAATGAATTAGAGGGACCAGTGCCTGCCTCTGATCCTGTACTTTCTAATCACCTTGGCCAATGTTTCTTTTTAGTTTTTGAAGTAATAAGATCTTTCCTAACAACCAATGTGTCACTTTTTTTTGATGCCATAAAGAAGATGAAACATTTTAAAATATATGCATGGGATCTAATAAGTGGGTAATGTTAAGATGCTCCCAATATGGGAGGTCATAAAAGATAGATTTACTTTTCATCCCAATGGGAAATTTCTCAACATAGGTGTCGAAGAAATCTGGATCATCGAACATAGGCTCCCCATTTGAATTGAACATTTATATGAACTCCTTCTCCTTCTCTCTCTCATATGCTTTAAACCATTCAACTAGTGTCATTATTTGAGGCCTTTGGGTTCTCTCTCGTTTACCATTGAAAGCGGACGTTTCTCTTCTGTAAGAGTGTTCTTCTGGTAGGAATACCATGGAGCAATCATACATTGGCTTTCGTAGGTACTTGGACCATCTAGAATTTAGAGAAGGTCCACAAAATTTACATCCAAAATACCCTTTTGTTACAAGACCTGCGAGATTATATTTGTATACATTAATTAATATGCATCGCACGTTAAAGAATATCATGAAGATTGGAACAAATATTACAATGAATTAAATAACTAATATGTGAAAGAATATTGTTACATATATAAACAAATCAATAAATTAAATATGTAATTTACCAAAGCAAACTCCTAAGCTTGGATAATCATGTGCCGTGTATGCACATATGCCATACAATGTAAAACTCCTCTTTGTTGTGATGGGTCTTGATACATCATATACATTTATCCCATCCCATAATTCCTTCAATTCATATACCAGTGGTTGTAAGTAGACATCCATATTCTTCACTTGTCTTCTACCAGGGACTATGAGAGCCAACATAAGATGTTCATTCTTCACGGATAACCATGGGGGGATATTATTATTGATCACTATTATAGGAAAAACATAATATTTGGTGTTTTGGAGGGAATATGGGTTGACACCATCCATGGCTATGCTGAGTCGTAGACTTCGTACTCCATCCTTGAATTTTTCGAGCCATGTATCCTGTATATGCTTCATGGCTATTGAATCAGTTGGGATTTGCATAACTCCCAACTCACTTCTATGTAAGGTATGCCATCCCTGCAACATAGCTAATTATTTGCAACAAAAGAGCCTTTGAATCCTTCGAATTATAGACATGTGCCTCAAATATCTTAAAAAGAGGACCCGTATGTGATTTACCCTTATTTTTTGATTTATCATAATTGTCATGCCCACATTTTGGACACCTCTTTGTCTGCATATTCTCCTCTATATAGAATACAATCATTTGGACATGCATGATATGATATGTACTCAACACCCAACATTTTCAACAATTTATTTGCCTCTTTGCAGCTACCGGGCAAGACATTATCACTTGGAAGAACCTTATCTTTCAATATCCTGTAGTTGGTGATCATGGAAAAATACATTAATAAATGTACATTAATGTCAATATAATTATTAAAGTTCATAAAATTTCCCATTTGTAATGTTCATTGCAATGTATTGATTATATTTCAAATTTATATAAGGGAGTACTTTATGGTAACTTACCTCAAAAGTTCCAAGAAACATGCATTTGACAAGCCAAAATTTGCTTTCAAGTTGTACATTAACATCATTGTCCCCAACTGGGTAGACTTTGACTAACTGCCAAGTCCAAAGAGAGGGGTGGTGGAAGCAAATTTAAGGCTTTCGAAAAAGTTGTCAGCGATATGAGCATCATCCCCTAGCTAATCTTCATTTTGGAATGCATCTAACAACATTGTCTCCATGGAAATCGTATCCCTTACGTAATCATCCATACCAACCTCTATTTTATTACCTCCATTTCCAGCTTGTGAAGAACTACTATTGTTGTAGTCATTCCTAATTGGTGAATATGGACGTAGCGGGAATTGAATCGGTGGTTGATTCAACCATTCTTGGTATCGTTCCTCTCTGATTTTTTCTCTTAATTTAGTCTTCTCTTGATTTGACATTGTCGTGGGGTGCAATGGAAGATGGTAGATAGGTTGTTCATCATCACTAGAATCCTAATAATTAAAAAAAAAATTTGAACATGATTAGTACAAAATATATGATATCAATCAGTAACCATATTGACAATATTACATGATTATAAATTGGGTTGACGTTGAAATAATTACATATTAATCAATATATATACCAAACAATTATAATTATTGCCACCATTGTCCAGGTATTGTGGCTAGAAGATTCAATATTGTTACAATTGGCAGGGTGAAGCGGTTGTCCATTTTCATCTACCAAATGCGCCTTGCGGTATGCAGCTCCCGATAAGAACTTCCGACGTTTTGGAGCAGTTTGAATATTTTGTGCATCTGAACTCGATGCTAAATCTGCATGAACCTGGAAATTTGTATACATTATAAATTTAATTAAACTGTGCATGATTGACTGCATGGATAAAAAACATAAATTCAATTAGATAGTGAAAATATAAATAAAATATAAAGTAAATATTACGTCTTGAGATGGATAGGGAGAACTCCACGATGGACTTTGAGAAATATTATCGAACGAGTTGGATTTTGAGGAATTTTCCATTTGATATAATTATGATATTTTCTCCCTACATGTGAGAAAAACAACAATAAATTTTGGTGCACACACCTAAATGTAATTTCGATGACTAATGTACAGATCACCGCAGCCGTGCATTTTTGGTAATGCGCACCGATGCTATTTTATACTCAGATGCACCGGTGCGATGCGATTAAGGGACACACTAGTGACGAATAACTGCAAATAAAAAAAAGACATACCTGGAGCAAAAAAGCATGAGAGCACTGTGGAGTATGGAAATACGTTTGAACAGAAGTATTCAGACAATCAGAAATCCAAACATCTGGTGATTCAAACCCTGTAGCATATAATTTCAAATGATCTCGTGAATAAAGTTCATTGTTTTTTTTACTTTTTCTGTAGTTTTTTTTATGTAGTAAAAGAAAAAAATCAAAGTTTATTGTTTTTTTACTTTTTCTACAGTTTTTTTTATACAGTAAAAGAAAAAAATCAAATTTTATTGTTTTTTTTACTTTGCTTGCAGTTTTTTTTACCTTTTCTACAATTTTCAGAAAAAAAATATAAAAAAAAATGAATTTTTAGAAACAAACCCTAAATTCTTTTTTTTTTTTCCCTTTCTTCTCCCTCTTTCTGTCATTTCAGAATTAGGGCTTTTCAATTTAGATTCATAGGGTTTTTATAGTGGTAAGAAATCCAACCCACGGGACCACTTGCATTGTCGGATCCCAATCCATGTCAGCCCTTGCGTGAATTTAAAAAAAATAATAATAATTTCCTCGGTGCACCCTACGTAACATAGCGCACTGGTGCTGTTGTGTAACCAACTCCAAAAATAGAAGAAAAGAGATATCAACACCTTAGAAATAAGCCACTTCGAGGGGGAAACCTCCAATACATTACATAAATGAACAATTCTTGGATGATCCAATTTACAAAACCTCCTTTCTATATATAGGAGTCCATGGGGCCATAATGTAATCCTAGTGGGCCACAATGTAATCCTAGTTGACCTAACAATAATAATTTAAGGGCACAATAATAACAAAATGGGGGTTACAAGGGTACAATAATAACAATAAGGGGGTTACACTAACAATAATAAGGGACTATACTAGTGATATAGGGACCTAACATGCCCCTCTCCTTCAAAAAAGTGTTGTCCTTAACGCTTGAGTAGCTCCGGGTGCTTCTGTATAAAATTCTCATCCTCCCATGTAGAATCTTCAGTGGGTAAGTTCTTCCACTTGATGAGATACTCTGAAATTGATCGATTCTGTAGCTGTCGAGTTCTTGTTTCCATGACCGCTTCGGGTTCCAATATGATTTTTCCTTCCTCATCAAGTTCTGGCAATATTGTTTGAACTGGAAGATTTTCACCTATAACCTTCTTTAAGCATGAAACATGGAAAATTGGATGTACTCACGAAGAAGCAGGAAGCTCCAATTTGTATGCCATAGTACCAATATTTTGCAACACCTTGTAAGGACCATAGTACTTTGGCGATAATTTATTATCCTTCTTTGCTTGCTTGAGGGACATTTGTTCGTATGGTTGTAGCCGTAAAAATACCTCTTAGACTCCTCTACCAATAGGTGTCATATTTCATGATTGACTTGATGAGCTATGTAATATGTTCATACCTTTTTCTTGTTGCAAAGGTGTTCCATATTTTCAAAAATCAAAAAATCCAAAAATTTAAAAAATGTAAAGAGGGTATACCCTAAAAGAAAATCAAAGGGTGAAAAAAGAATAAAATGGTCAAAAAAAGTAAAAGAAATGAACCCCAAACAAAAAGAAGGCCAAGGAAAGTGTGCAAATCTAAATGCCACTACTATTTCATTTTCTATAATAAGCAATTGTGTGCAGCTTGTCAAACTTTTGCCACAATTTATGAAGGGTCAAACTGTTTAAACTTGACTCATTCATTTTTCAATTTCATGTTGTAGAATAGAGAATAAATATCTGGCCAAACAGTTTAATCTTGGCAGATAAGTAGATAGGTAGAGTTAATAAAAGGTGCTCAATAGCTTAATCTGAGCCCTTGGATGTAATAAGTGTAGACTTAGATAGGTTTGCCATGTAAAAGAAAAAAGAAGATTT
This sequence comes from Pinus albicaulis, assembly GCA_034641835.2. Lineage (NCBI taxonomy): Eukaryota > Viridiplantae > Streptophyta > Pinopsida > Pinales > Pinaceae > Pinus > Pinus albicaulis. The sequence goes on from CM076581.1 coordinate 1,614,335,141, forward strand.
ATAAGGGTTTGCCAGTCTAAGTCCACCCTATTAAAGAAGAGAAAATGGTAGGGTAAAGTAAGTAGGGTAGGTAGATGTTGTTGCAGAATTACATGTGATGAATGATGGTTCTAAATGTCTTCAATTTTACTTTCATCACAAGTCCAAAGGCAGATACTATATTGGAAAAGTTCACAGCAAAGCAAAGTAAAAATTATTAACTTCCCCTTCATTTTTCCCCTAAAGAATTCACTAATTTCCCTAAGCACTAAGGTATTGGAAGATTAAAGGGGCTCAAGGCATTTCCTTGACTTTTGGAGGGACCGGACCCTCGACCCAATAATTGAAAAGACCTAAGTACTTAAAAACATTCAACATCATACTCATTCACCTTTCACAAATCTTTTCCTAAGTAAAATCCTATTTTACTTAGGAAAATCATGCATTATTTCATGAAAAGCCCTCAAAATTACTTTTTATTCTAAGTCTAAGTGATGAAAGTATTTTAATGCAAGTTACTTTAAAATCTTCACTTTCTTGGTTATATTTAAGTATTTTGAGTTTACATTGTCCCCTGTCATATTAACTCTAACTTATATATTAACTCCTCATGAAAATCACCTTTTCCTATTATATATATATAACTCCTTTGTACATAATATCCCCAAAACCCATGTATTATAACTTTTAGCCAAAAGTATTTAATTCCCGCTTATTTAAAACAAAAAACCCCACGTTATACTCCCTTTTGGCTAAAAATAACTTTAATATTATTCCCGCCCACTATGGTAAATAAATCGCATTGATTTAATTACTATATAATAAAAAATATATATGAAAAATCTTTTAAACATATATTTTTTATGTGTTTAAAACAAAACTAAAAACTCGAAGTTTAGTTTAAACTTAAACTTCAAAGAAATAACCCATCCCACATGCATTTTTCACCCCCGACCATCCACTGTACAAGGGATTAATTAATCCTTATGATTAATTAATAACCGATCCCCGCCAATCAGAATGCTCCCGAATCGATTAATTAACGTTAGTTACGTTGGGCCCGCGCCATTAACTCCCCGTCATCTCCCTATCCCGTCAACCGTTGGATCGACCCGCCCAAGATCAACGGCCATTATCAATTCCGCTGGCCATCCCCCATCCAAAAGTTAACGCACGAAATGACAGTGGTTTTCAAATAGTGCCCTAGCCACACGTCGCTTATCCTGTGGATTCGCTGCCTCTTTGCCCAAAACCACCCTCCCTCCAAAAATGGTGCAGAATAAACCACTTACCACCATTCCCCATGACTCACCTCTCGTACATGCTGACGTCATCCCATAAATTAATAAAAAATTCCACCACCCATTGACTTTGTGAATAAAACAAAATAAGCCCGCATTTTAAATTTTTTTCATTCACGGAAGAATGACTACACTTCCATGCACAAGAAATTCAAATCTTCACTGCTGAAGTCCGTCAACCTTTGTCTCATCGAAGAAAATTGCATTCAAGCTTCCCAGAATATTGTCCACCTTAACCAGTACCTGTTTAGACTACTGTTATCTCTAGAAAACAGGTATTTACCCTAAATTCTCACTGAACTCTGTAAAAAACTAGGTTTTCCTTGTTTTTTCACTGAAACAAAGTTGAATTTGATTGCTAGTTCATTCATTGATCCTGAAAACTATAAATTACATTCCCGAACTTGCAATTGTACCCATTTTTCCTGACAAAAACCCAAATTTCCATTTTTTGATCCCACAAGAACCAGAAATGGAGGTTCCCTTGGCTTTAAACGTCACCCCATTGAACGACCCTCATAGAGACTTGGATTATTTATCATTAGTAGACAAAGATTTTCAAGTAAAAGACCTGGTTTTTGATGATAGTCCTCTTCGAATTTTTTGTCACTGCAGAGACAATTATTTGAAAGGCTTGGATATTATTGGGTTATGGGAGTCTGGTCTTCCTAGGTACCTTTTTCCCTCTGTCCATATTTTCCCTGAGATAATCCATTACTATCATGCTAACTATGATTCAAATCAAAGAGCAGTTCTATCCCCAAGTCAAAATATCCTTTTTCCCATTACTGCTCAGTCTATCAATGAGATGCTCCATTTTGAACCAGGTCAAGCCCTAACTCCATTGTCCATGGGGGAATTACTTGAGAAATCCACCAAACTACCCCATGAAGAAGTAAGCCGCATCTGTCAGACCTTTATGTTGCCTGATCACCAGCCTAAAGGCCCTCCACCTTATGGGTATGTTTATTTCACTGAGGAGGGTAAACTTATTCTGAATATGATATCATTTATAATGGGCTTTAATACCAGTGAATATGTTGATCATTTAACCCTTGTATTATTATCTATTTTCACCCCTGGAGAGCCTCCTTCTATCAAGTATGACTTTGCATCCTACATTGCAGACAAAATCCATGATCAATTCATGAGATTAGAGAATGAGAAAGTGTTCAAGTATTCCTCTATCATTTACCATCTTATGATCTATTACCAGTCAGAAAATTTCTCTTTCTATATCAAAAAGATTGATGCCCAAGGGAAACCAAGATCTCTTATCTTTTGGTCAGCCATCACTCATAGTTCTAGAGATTCTCCCTATACCTATAATGAGTTCATTGATTCTTTTGTACACCCTACAACCACCTTGTTGACAGGAGTTTCTCCCCCAAGGCTCAGCAATGAGATCAAGAAAAATTTACAGCTTTCAGAACAATACAAAGTTGGTGATTGGTACTTGTACCAAAATCACACAGAAGTCAGAATTTATGGATGTGAATTATGCCCATTCAAACTGCCAAAGTATCTCCCCATGAGACTCTTTGCATTAGAGTATTTCAGGCAGATGAATAACTCTTATAATTTTCATTTTTGTAATGCAAAAGAGAAGGCTCAACTCCGGATCAAAAGTCAATTAGGTCCATTTATCTGTAACTCTAGGGATGGAGGGGAAGAAGCTGAAAGGATATTAGAAGACCGTTTCATATTACAAAAGAGTTTCTATTGGGTACCTTATGACCCATTCAACTTCATTTGTGACAAAATAATGAAAAACAAATCAGCACCATACTGTTGGGTATACGACCAAAGTCCCACATTGACTAGAAGTGGGGAGGATCATTGGTATATAAGGATGGACAATTATCTCCATTGGTATGAGGCCTTTTGGGGTAAAGCCCAAAAGCAAAGCCATGAGGGCTTAGGCTAAAAGTAGACAATATCATACCATTGTGGAGATATGTGGTGTCCAGAATCCTAACAAGTGGTATCAGAGCCATGCCCCGAAGTTAGCGAAGTGGATGAATCCTCAAATGTCGAATGAAGGTGGTGGACCCCGATAATATCACGATGGGATCTGTGGATGAGCTCAGTTAGACAGGCGGCATGCTCCGGATTCTTCATGGACGTGTCCTGGTCCCAACACGATGAAGAGGAGTTGACCTAGGATAGAGCAAGCTCTCGAGGCAGGTGGTGCTCCATGTAAGGCGTGTGCTTCCAACGCATTGGAGTGGAGAGTCCTGGTTGGTAGAGAGTGGACAGATGGATAATCGTTTGAGGGGAGGCTCGATGGTCCTTTGTTCGAGGGGAGGATTGTTGGGTATACGACCAAAGTCCCACATTGACTAGAAGTGGGGAGGATCATGGGTATATAAGGATGGACAATTATCTCCATCGGTATGAGGCCTTTTGGGGTAAAGCCCAAAAGCAAAGCCATGAGGGTTTAGGCCCAAAGTGGACAATATCATACCATTGTGGAGATATGTGGTGTCCAGAATCCTAACACATACATGCATCATATAATCCCAGAGATTGAAAAATATGCTAATACAGGATAATGGATATAAGGAACATTGATAGAGCAGGATAGTGAACATGTCAATGTTGATAATGTAATGAAAGACCTTGAAAGGATACTTGACTTGGGCTATTTTGGGCAGGTACAAATAGTAGGACGTTCTTTAGCAGGAACTTCACAACAGCATATGCAAGAGATCAGTACATTGGCAGTAGAATCAAAAGGAAAAGAGAAAGAGGTTGATATAAAAGTTAAAGAAACATTCACTATGACAGAACAACCTCAAACTTCCAAGGGATAGGATCAAGTACAAATCCCTCCAATGCAAACCAATGAGCCAGAAATTGCCAATCTACAAACTCCTGTTAATGTGGAAAAAGGGAAAAAGAGAGAGGCTGAAACATACACCCCTGTTGGTGGATTTACAAAGAAGCATAGTACTAAAAGGCAGAGATTGAATCCTCTTCCAGAAATTGAATCAGTTGAAGAAATTTATGACAGTCAAGGAAGAGAAGACAATTAGCAAACAGGTGCAGGTAGTGGAGCATCCACTACTTTTCAAAGAAAGGAACTACAAAAACAGAAAGGAGCAGAGATATATTCTTTTAAGCCTCCAGTGAAAGAAGCTTGGGACATAAAGAAGACATTTATCAATATCAAGGCGAGGAATGATCCACTGAGAATTCAAGTGTATAATCAATATCTGAAAATGGCTCCAAGGAATCAAGAAAGATTAATGTCAGCTTTTGACATCCAACAGGGCAAAATGTTAATGAGCCATTTCAAACCCAAGGTACAGCAACCCCAAACAATTGTTGATTATATTAATACAAACTTTGAAGTCCTGACAAAGGATATTCATCCTTTAGAACAAATTTAGCTACACAAGCAAACAGGAGAGATGATCTATTCCACACTGACTGATAAGGAAATGGCAACTCATAGGTTACAGGATTCTTTGGAGAACACTAGTACACAATTGCATCTTGAAAAGGCCTCTTCTCAAGCCAAAGACAACAGGATAAGAACATTGAAGGAAATAATAATTGGTTTGGGTCACAATCCAAAGGATGTCAAAGGTATAGAAGCTCTAATCAAGAAAAAAGATGATGACATTGCAGCTTTGAGAAAACAGTTGAAATTACTAGCTTCAAGACATCCTCAAACTGAAGAAGTAATAAAGAAGAATTCTGAAGAAGAAATGATGGACTTGCTTTTAAGGCTGAATGAGCAATTGACTGAAACAGAAAAAGAACTTGAACAAGCATTGAAAGACAAGCAGTCCAGTGTTCCAGTATCAACAGCAGAGGTTATCATAGGTACAACAAGTCAGCCAACAGGTCAACCATCAGAGCCATCACAGGTAAATACTTCAAATCTGAGTACAGAAGAACTAATAAAATTAATGAATGACTTGAAAATTCAAGTAACAGAACTTCAACACAAAAAAATAGAGCTTATCAGTTTGGAACAGAAATATGATCTTTCAAAAATGACTGTTGCTGACAAAACAAGAGAAATCAAAAATTTGGAAAAATTAGTTAAAGCCTTGGAAAGGGATCTCACATTGGAGAAACCTTTAAGAGAAATAAATGACAATCTTTGGGATGATATTATTCAGTCACTAAAAGATATCTGGTCTTCAATCCAGATAATATACGAGCAGAATGATTTGGTCAAAGTAGCTATGGATGAAGTTGAGAATACACGAGCAAAATTAGGAAATAGGCCTGAGGAAGCCAATCAGCCTATAAAATTTCTAAACACCCAAACCAAACAGCAACTTGTAGATTTGGGTATTCAGGACAGGACTGCAACAATCTTAGAGATCAAAAGAGTTTTTACTAAAAGAACTCTTATGAAAAATTTAGAACGAAGGTGCTTTGACATGCAAAGTGAAATCATTGCTTTCAGAGAAAGGTTTGATGTTTTATTGAATAAAGGGTTGCCCAGCCCTATGGTTTCAGAAGATAAAATAATGGACTTGGAAACTTATGTTAAGAAATTGGACATACATGCTCACAATCTAGCCAGTTCCTCAACCATTTCATTAGAAGCAACATTACCTACAGGAAGGAATCTTCATGACAGATTAGAGAATTTGTTTTATCTTGAACATGAAGTAAAACATTTGTTTCCTAATCAGCCTAATTTCTTCAGATATACCGAGGCTGATGAAACATTGAGAAAACTTCAACGGAAAAGAATTGCAGAAGATAAATGGTGGGAAGACCTATTGGAACTTTTGTAAATTTATCCTTATATGGAATTTTGCCTATTTACTACAGTATAAAGGATAAAGGGACAAACAAAGGTCAAAGAGTATCAGTTCAGTTAAAGTGTATCAGTAAGAACAAAGAGTATCAGTGAAGCAAGTTAGTTAGAAAAAAATTACTGAAGAAGACAACGATGAGCTAAAATATAGGTCCAGCCTCCAACACATTCTCAAAAGGAGGAAACAGCACAACATCGGTTACTTTTTTTCTTATCTTTGAGACCATCTGTCTCTATTTTTATTGTAACTTATTTGTGAATCATCTTAGATTATATCTCGTTTTGTTAAGAGATATTTTGTATGATTTTTTGTATAAATAAGCCCTCAATCGAAGTATTGAGGGTGGATTCTTCGAATTTGATGTAACATTGAATATTTTGGAATAAAGAGCTTTGGAGAAATTTTTCGTGGCAAAACTGGACAAGGAATTGAGGCAGAAGACTTTTATTAGGATTCATGCGTCAAATGAAGGATCAATAAGTCATCTCTATCCCATGTTTTGAATTTCTATATTTGTTTACAATATCATCTGTGTTTCATTATCTTGATAATTAACGAAAAGAATTAAATCCGAAAGTACTTAGGTGTAATCTGATTTCAATCATTATTATTGTAAGTGTTTTCTTCTAAATTGGTTTAAACAACGAATTCTTAATTGCTCTTGTTTGTCTAGTTCATACATCTTTGGTTATTTAGTAAAGAATACTTAACTGCTCTTTATTGATAATCAATCTATTTCTCTTCTCTTGAATGTGTTGAAAGATTCTTTATTGCCTTTCATCCGTTTGAAACTCGTTCCATTCACTTTAGATCTATAATTGTTTCTAGTTTGATTATCTTGCCCTGATAAACCATATTTTGTTGAAAAACTTAAGCCAGTGCAGCCAATCCTTTGACTCCATTAGCCCAATGGACTGAAACTACTTGATCTTAATCTTAGCTAAAGAATTCCATCAACCCAAACAAAATCAAAACCTCCTGGACTTTATAACTAGCCTAATACCTTCTAAAACAAAGTTAAATTTTATAGAGAGAGCCCTCTCTGGATACAAATTAGCTAGATTCTGTATCTGAAGGTTGGTTTGTGGTTACCTCGGACCCCTTTCTTCTTCCAACAACTTCAAGGAAAATCTGAGTGATAACAATACCCAATCTCCTACATCAAAACTTCTCTCACTGCGATGTTGATTTCCCTGTTGTTTCATTCGATTTTGTGCCAAATTTAGGTTATCCTTTAAGAGTTGGAGAACTTCTTGCTGATGCTCGATGTGATCTTCCACTGCTTGAACCTTTGAATTTTCCCTTAAAGATGATGTGAGGGATGGTGGATGATATCCATAAAGTGCCATAAATGGGGTCATTTTTGTTGCAGTATGGAAGGAAGTGTTATACCACCATTCAGCGAGAGGTAACCACTTGACCCATTGTGTTTGTTTATCAGATACAAAACAACGAAGATATCCTTCCAAACATTTATTTACTATCTCAGTTTGACCATCAGATTGAGGATGATAAGATGAGCTTAGCTAATTGAGTACCCAAACAAGAAAATAACTCCGTCCAAAAATTTCCAGTAAAAATGGGATCTCTATCACTCACAATAACCCTTGGGTTTCCATGTAGCTTTTTAATTGTGTCCATAAATGTAGTAGCAACTGTACTTGCTTTAAATGGATCAGATAATGCACAAAAGTGTGCATACTTGGTAAGTCTATCAACTACCACCATGATGACACTCTTTCCTTCGGACTTAGGTAAACCTGTGATAAAATCCATTGAAATCTCCTCCCAACGTTGACTTGGAGTGGATAAAGGTTGTAGAAGTCCCGGGGTCTTAATTGTTTCCACTTTATTCTGCTGGCAAACCAAACATTCCGCCACAAACTTTTGAATATCAGATTTAAGGCCATCCCAAAAAAATTCTTTCTTCACCTGTGGTAAGTTTTTAAAAATCCTGAGTGTCCTCCTAAAGGAGAAGTGTGCAATTCCAGAAGAATCTTTTGTTTTAGTTGGGAATTCTTACAAAGATATAAGCGATCTTTGTACCATAAGGGATCATTTTTCCAACTAAATGTATTAGATGTACTAGGATCTTGCTGCAACTTTTGAATGAGTGTCCATACATCTTTGTCCTTCTTCCATTCATCTCTTGCTTCGGTTATCCAATCTGGTTGGATAATAGAAATGGCACAAAGCAATGCTTCCACCTCTTCATTATTTCTTCAGAGTGCATCTGCAACAACATTAAACTTTCCTTTTTTGTAGATTATTTCAAAGTCATAACCCAAAATCTTTGTGACCCATTTTTCCTGCTCTTTTGAAGATAATCTTTGTTCTAAAAAGTATTTAAGACTATCATGATCAGTTTTTACCTTGAAGTGTCTTCCCATTAGGTAAGTTCACCATTTCTTTAGTGCATGCAGTATTTCTAACATTTCCTTCTCATAAATAGGTTTCTGTAAATACTTTCCTTTGATTGGACGACTTTCAAAAGCAATGGGTCTTCCTTCCTGCATTAAAACTGCACCAATTCCATTTCCTGAGGCATCACATTCCACAATAAAGGTTTTTGTGAAGTCTGGTGTAGCTAAGACCGGTGCTAGGCACATTGCCTCTTAAGACGTTCAAAGGCCTTAGTTGCTTCAGGAGTCCATGAAAATGCATCTTTCTTCAATAATGTTGTTAGAGGTGCTGCTATTCTCCCATAATTCTTAACAAACTTGCGATAATACCCTGTTAACCCGAGAAATTCTCGCAACTTCTTTATGGTTGTGGGGACTTTCCATTCCTTAATGGCTTTAATTTTGTTAGGGTCTACTTTAACACCCTCGTGAGATACAATATGACCCAGATATTCCACCTCTTGTACTCCAAAGAAACATTTGGATTTTTTTTTCATATAATTGTTTCTCCTGCAATAGTTTGAGCACCCTGTCAACATGTTCAACATGATCCTTCCAAGACCTGCTGTAGATTAGTATATCATCAAGAAATACTAGCACAAATTTTCTAAGGAAGGGTTTGAAAATGGAATTCATCAACCCTTGAAATGTAGAAGGTGCATTGGTAAGGCCAAAAGGCATGACCAAAAATTCATAATGACCCTCATGAGTTCAAAATGCTGATTTTGGAATATCTTCAGTCTTCATTCTAATTTGATGATATCCTGAACGAAGATCCAACTTGGTAAAATAAATTTCTCCACGTAATTCATCTAATAATTCATCAATCACCGGAATGGGAAATTTGTTTTTAATGGTGAGCTTATTGAGCTCCCTATAATCCGGACACATTCGCCATGGTCCATCCTTCTTGTGTACGAATACTATAGGAGTAGAGAAAGAACTTTGGCTAGGTTGAATTATACCCGCCTCTAACATTTCTCTAATCATACATTCAATTTTGCTCTTTTGGAAGTAAGGATATCTATAAGGCCTGATGTTTGGAGGAACACTTCCTGGAAACAAATGAATAGCATGATCATGATCACGAATAGGTGGGAGTCCTTTGGGAGTTTCAAACACCTTGGAATGATTGTCCCAGATTTGTTGGAGATCTGTAGAAATAGATGATTTTGATGTCGAAACTTCTACTGAGCATAATTGTGCAATTACGCCTCGTTTTTCTTTCTTTAGAAGCTTTGTCATGAAATTAGAGCCTATTATCCTTCCCGGCTTCCCTTCAATACCCCATAGTTCGACTTCCTTTCCTTTAGAAAAAAATTTCAAGAAAAGTTCTTGAAAATTAAAAGCTACCGTCCCCAAAGATTGTAACCATTGTACTCCTAGTACAACATCAGCACCTCCCATAGGAATGGAAAGCATTGGACTAGTCAATACATATTCCCCCATGGTTGGCTTGATATTATGGCATTTTCTAGAGAAATTTGTAGTTCCTCCATTTGCAACCATCACTTGACATTCTGGTGCTAGGTATAGGAAACAATTTAATTCCTTGGCTACCTTACAATGAATAAAATTATGGGTGCTACCTGAATCAATCAACACTATTACCCTTTTCTTCTTGATTTTCCCTTCTATCTTGAGAGTTTGAGGAGTGGTAATTCCTGCCAGTGCATTACACGATATGGTCAGATTCATTTCTTCCTCTTCTAGGGTTGGTTCCTGGTGTATATCCTCTTCTTGTTCATTTTCTTCTTCCTCTTCACAATCTATGTAAAAGAATTTCTTCTCAACACACTTATGACCTTTAGTGTATTTACTATCACAACTGTAGCAAAGCCCTTTTGCTCTTTTTTCTTCCAATTTTTGTGGTGTCAACCTTGTAGGTTGTGGAAATCTAGACGTAGTAACACTTCTTTCTTTATAGAATTGAGTGGTAGGCTTCTTTGTCGCCATAATTTTACATTCAACTTTTCTTGCCAACCTGAATGCCTTCTCCAATGAATCAGGTTCCAGAACGTGAACTTCATGTTGGATGCTATCCTTTAAAGTGCCTATGAAGAGATCAATCCTGTGTTCCTCTGGAATATCAGTTACCCTTATATTCAATTTTTGGAAGTCCTCAATCTGCTGCCCCACTAAACCCTTTTGTTTGAGATTTATCAATTGGGTAAAGAAGGTGTTGCTCTTTGTATCCTCATAATGTGCTATCATTTCCTCCGTAAAAATTGACCAAGTGACAATTTTTTTACGGGAGCAAAGCCATCGATACCATACAAATGTATTTTGTTCTAAATGTAAAGTTGCAATGCGTACCTTTGTGTGTTTTGCACATGGAATCAAAATATTGCTCCATCTGTAGTATCCATGTTACAGGATCCTTCCCATCAAACTTCCTCATATCCATTTTTGGAATATGGTGGTTCTTCCTGCCAACATTAGAGTTTATGAAATCACGATTAACATTTATTTTGTTCTCAACTGTTCATGAAGAATTTATAGATATTTCTTCACCTATACCAGAAAAGGCCAAAAACAGAGTATTCTCCACACAAACAGAAAAAATCAGTTATGAAGAGATGGAAGAAAAGTTGAAATCAGCCAATCATGAAATTGTCAGATTAAAGAAGAGAGCTAGAAAGCATGCTATTGAAAAAACAAGTTTAAAGAGGATGAAATCCCTCTGGGAAAGTGATAAGGTTCCTAAACCAAAAATAATTTGTAGTGAAGCACAATATTTCACTTGGACTGTACCAGCCATAAAAGAAGCAAGATTTGTGAGGGTTATGAATACTCATTTGAGGACCAACAATAGGAGACTAAGGAAATAGGTTGAAGACTTAAAAATTTAGCTAACAAGATCTCAAGAAAATCTAAAGCAACAATGAAATAGGGTAATGGAATAGTGTAGAAAAATGATAAATTTTAAATCAGTTTTTCATTAAGGTGAAGACCAATTTTGATGACAATCATCTTTTTGAGGTTAAGTTACTATGTTTTTTGATAAAAATATCAGTCCTTGTGAAGTGTAAATATACTTGACTTAAAAATTTCTGAAGAGTGTATTGAAATAAGCCTACACAGTAGTTTTGTAGCGTGCTACGAAACTGCTGTAGATGACTTTTTGCACTTTTACATATAAGCTTGATGGGTTTTGAGTTTAAATGTTGCTGGTGGAAGCATGGAGATTACAAGTGAAGGTTCAAATTGTAAAACAGGAGGAAAAAATGGTTAAAGGAAATTTTTTACAATTACCTACCAATTGCGCTACGAAAACAGGGTACTTTCGTAGCGCAAACATATTTCATAACCTTCTACACTATTTTGGATATTTTTCTTTGCATGGGTAGAATATTAAAGTTTTCAAGGCAATGATTGACACATGTGACACTTATGAAACTAAGCTTTAGATGTTAACAAGTGCTCGAAGATGAAAATGAAAGTTAAGGGCTAAAAAGCAGGAAACCTGTATCCTGATTTTTAGGACAGTTTTTGGCATCATCAACAAGATTACCTCAAAGGTGGAAGCATGATCAAAGTTAGAGCACATGGGATTGCAGCTGTCTAAGGAAGTATTAAATTTTAGATAAGGTTGTTGCAAGCATATTTAGGAGTTTCACTCCTATTAGAACTAGGACTTTTCAAAGGTAGTAAAGCTGTCACTTTGTAATTAATGGCATGTTTAAGATTAGGAAAGGTGTAAAAATAAGTGAATTTGAATTCTATAATGGAGGATCAAGGAATCCTAGATTGTAAATTATTTATATAGAGCATGAGGTCGAATTCATAAGGGTTGGGAATTTTCATTAGCAATTGACTGTGTTATTGTATTTCGATGTGTCTTTTTCAACTTAATACAGAGATTTGTTTTGACAACTCAAGATTCATAAGGAGTTTATGTGTATCATATTTCTATGGCCTTCCTTAAATATCTATTTGCAGTAGTATAAGTATGTGTTACTTACAATTCATTTGAAAATGCTCTAACTTCCTTCACATGCAAATAGACTGTGTTTTTAACTGTGTTACTGTTTTATTCATTAACCTAGACTCCAAGTGCCTTGACTTCCATGCTTAACAGATTACAATGTTTTGGTTGAATATTATCTTGAATCCATAGCCCAATGAATTATTTCTAATCTGTGATACAACGAGTTATACATTTTTATCGTTTTATTTTAGAGTTATCCATCTATTCATTAATAAAAAATCATAAACCTTTGAGAGAGCCCTGTTAGGTTGAGGAGGCTAAGCCTCAGCCAAAAGTTTGATCTGAAAGAGTTACACGAAGTCTACTTGGTGAGCATCCTATCAGGTTCAGATTTTGTGATAACATTTTGGTGCATCTGCCGGGAGCCTAAAAATTGCTCATCCCCGAAATCAAGAAGCTAAACTTCTGAATGTAGCAGGAGCTCAGAAATTTTTTCAAGGCTACATCTACCTTGGTGACTCCATACATTTTCAAAATTTTAAAAGGTGGCTTTGAGAAGGAGATAAACAGGGATCAATCCTGATCCCAATCCACCTACCATTGTGGACAATCCAAACACTATTTCAAGAGGCAGTCAAAGAATTTCAGAAATATCACATACTCCATCTCATTCAAAATCTTTGTCCTCTAAAATATTAAGAAGTCCTGAAGACAAAATAGTTGATGATAAAATTTATGAAGTGTTGTTTGGGTCAAAAAGTGAAAAGGAACTCATTGATATTATCTTAGACTTGCATAAAAGAGGAATTGACACTTTAGCCCTAGTAACACAAGAAGAAAAAGAAGAATTTTGGGAATTTGTTACCTCTGAGCTATTGTTAGAAAAAGAGTCTTTAGATAAACTAAAATAACTTGATCCTTTTGAAGTCTTGCCGAAATCCAAAGTTGGTTTACCCCTTCCAAATTGGAGCTCAATTGTTAGTGGCTTAAAAAAACCAAACAGTACTTCTCATATCAGTTCTTTATCTTCTATTTCTACCATTCCTAAAACTACTATTAATCCTTTAAACATGGTTGGCCCTGCTAGGTATGCACCACTTGTTCTTCCTACTGTTTTACGTGATCTCCCTAGTAAATATGCTGCTAGGATTCAGACATGGGGAAGTAATGAAGAACTCACAACAGAGCAACATGTAGATCAATTTAATGATTTTATAGACAGAGAAGAGGTTGATGATGAAGATGTGAAGTTAAGACTATTTGCACAAAGTTTTACCAATGAAGTTAGAAAATGGTTTAAAGCTCTTGCACCGGGAAGTATTCGAACTTGGGATGAGTTTGAAGACAATTTTTTGAGAAAATGGGGAAACAGAATCAATCCAGTTTAAGCATTTCCTGAATATAATATTCTTAGAAGGGAAGTTAATGAATCTGTCCAAACCTTTTCAAAAATATTTAATAAAGTTTTTTATTCAATTCCATCTCATTTGAAACCTCCAGAAGCCTTAGCACAAATGAGATATGTTGAAGCATTTGATTATGAATTTTCTATCTTGTTGAGAGAAAGAGAATCACCTACACTTTCTGAAATGCAAAGTGATGTAGTAAAGGTAGAGGTAAACATGATAGCTGCTAAAAATTCAAAAATAGGAAAAACTAAACTGAAATAAGAAGAGAAACCTTCCTCCTCAACTTCTGATGATAAATTTGCTAAATGATGAAACCTTGGAGAAGTTGATGGATATGTTAGCTCTTGGAAACACTTCTAATCCTCCTATGCAACATGAATCTCAATTTATAAACCCTCAATTTAGGAGACCTCAAAATCAACAAAGGCCAAGAGAAAATATAAATCAGCAGCCTCATCCTCTAGTGAGACCTTATTTTCAACAGAATTTGGTAGATGAAGAAGATGAGTCTGAAATTCCTGAAGAATCTATCCATTGTCTTGATGAAGATATGTTAGGAATTTTCTTGACTAAAGAAGAGCATGATGAGTCATATTTGGCTAATCAAGGAGAATAACTATCATATTATTTTAAGGGTTATCAACATGCTATTTTTGAAGTGCAAAAGCAATATAATCTCAGAAACAGAAATGTACCTATTATTGCAAACAAAACACATCTTAAGAAAGATACTCCAAAGGTTCCTGAAGTCAAAAAGGATACTCCAAAGATTGTTGAAGGTAAGAAAAACACTCAACTTCCTCCTCCTATCAAAGAAGCTAAAAAATATGTTTATCTTTTCAACCTTGAGAATGAAATTTCAAAGATTAAAATATCAGTCCCATTTGGTGAGATTCTCAAGGTAAATGAATATAGAAGAAAGATTGTTAAGATGTTGAATTCACAACCAGGAGCTGCTGATATTTTGAATGTTCAAGAAGATAATCCTACTATATATTTGGGTCCAAGGCTAGAAGATGAACAAAATGAAGAGTTTCCTCCTTTTTATGTAAGAATTAGTATTCATGATATGACTTTACATAATGCTATGTTGGATTCAGGGGCTTCTCACAATCTTATGCCCAAAGTAATCATGGAAAGGATGGGGTTCCAAATAACAAGACCATATAAGGATTTGTTTTCTTTTGATTCGAAAAGAGTTTCATGCATTGGTCTAATTAAATATGTTGTTGTTGGTCTAACACAAATCCCAACAAAGATGGTTGTTATGGAAATTTTAGTGGCTGACATTTCACAAAAGTTTGGTATGTTATTGTCAACATCATGGGCAGCAAAAAACAAAGGCATAATGTAGATGGACCTTACCGATGCTACTATTCCTATTTTTGGTGAGCAAAGGAGATTATATTGAGAGACTAGAATGGCTTACATGGTAAGTAGTAAAGACAAACCTCAAAACTTTCCTATTTATGCCTTTGATACTGAAATTGGATCTGCTATTCTTTTTAATGAGTCAGCTGATAGTGTCGAACAAGAAATGAGAGAAGAAAATTAGCATTCTAAAATTCAGCAGCCCGAAAATCAGCAAGTAAATGACAGAGAGATGGAAAGATGGTGGTAATTGTACTTTGATGGATCAACAAGACAAGAAGGGGCTGGAGCAGGGATTTGGATTACAAGTCCAAATGATGAGTTTTACTTCTACAAATTGAACTTTGATTGCACAAACAACATGGCTGAATATGAATCTTTGATTTTGGGTCTAGATGTTTTGAAAAGAATGAAGGCTCAAAATATTTCTATTTTTGGAGATTCAGAATTAGTTATTAAAAAAATTGACAGTGTTTACCAAACGAAGGATGTAAGAATGAGAGCATACAGAAATCTAGTTTTAGACATGTTGGAAAATTTTCAAGCCTATTCTGTCACTGTCAAAACTAGAGACAAAAATTCCATTGTTGACTCTCTTGCTGTCTCTGCAAGTCTTTTCATCATTTCTATTCATTCTACTAAAAAATATGAGATTAAAGTTCATCATAGACCAGCTATACTAGATAAGATAACCAATTGGCAAGTTTTTGAAGATGAGCAACAGGTAAAGAATTTCATTGAGCTGAAAGAAGAATTTGAAAGTACACAAGTAGACCAATAAAACATGCTTGTTGAATTAGAAGGAAATTCTGAAGTTTTGCAACTAAAGAATAATTAAATACCAAAAGGTCTTATTCCCCTTGAGAACCTTTTTGAGCAAAATGATGTTTTCAAATCACCATAGATACAAGCTGATGAAAAGGAAGTAGAGAGCTATAATATTGGTACATTAGCTTTGCCTAAAATGATCAAAATTTCAAAGTTTCTTTAAGAAGATATGAAATTTAAATATATTGAGATGATGAAGAGGTTTATTGATGTTTTTTCTTGGAGTTATGTTGATTTAGAAAAGTATGATCCTTCCATTATTCAACATACTGTTCCTATCAAAGAAAATGAAAGACCTTTCAAGCAGAAATTGAGGAGAATTAATCCTCTTCTCATGGAATTTATTGAAAAAGAGATTAAGAACGCCTTTGATGTGAAAATCATTATCCCAATCAGATTCTCAAATTGGCTTGCAAATTTGGTACCGGTTAGAAAGAAGAGTGGAGAAATCAGAATTTGTATTGACTTCAGAAATTTGAACAAAGCTTCACTAAAGGACAACTATCCCCTTCCCAAGATGGATTAAATTCTGGAAAATATTGTTCGTTCTTAAAGAATGTCTATGCTTGATGGTTTTTCAGGTTACAATCAGATTCTTATACATCTGGATGATCAGGAAAAAAAATACTTCACAACACCATTGGGCACATTCATGTACGCCAAGATGCCATTTGGTCTTATGAATGCGGGAGCTACTTTTCAAAGAGCAATGGACATTGCTTTTTCTAAAGAAAAGGACAAGACGGTGGTTTTTTATCTTGATGATATAACAGTATTTTCAAAGAAAGAAGAAGATCCTTTGAAACACCTAGAGAAAATTCTGCTGAAATGTAGAAGGTTTGGTATCTCTCTTAATCCTACCAAAAGCATCTTTGCTTTAACTACAGGAAAATTACTTGGTCATATTATTTCTGAAGATGGAATTAGGATTGATCCTAATAGATTTAATGCAATTCAAAAGTTAGATCTGCCTAGAAGTAGGAAAGAGATCCAATCATTTCTTGGAAAAGTGAATTTTGTTAGGCGTTTTATTCCTAACTTTGCTGAGATTGTCAAAAATATAACAAGGATGTTAAAGAAAGGAGTTGAGATTAAATGGAAAACGGAGGCAAAGCATTCTTTCGAAGAAATCAAGAAGGCACTCACACAAGCACTGGTACTCATCAGTCCATATTTTTCCAAAGAAATTCTGGTTTTTACAGTTGCTTCAGAAAATACAATTTTCGGAGTTTTGCTACAAAAAGGAAAGCAAGGTACTGAACAACCTATTTCTTTATTTAGTAGAACATTAGAAAATGCTGAGCTAAAGTATAATATTCTAGAAAAGCAGGCCTATGCTTTGGTGAAGGCTATCAAAGATTTCAGAACTTACATTCTGCATTCTCACATTATGGCATTTGTTCCAAGTATTGTAGTAAAAGACATCTTAACTCAGGTAGATCTCGATGGTAAGAGGGGAAAATGGATCGCTAAATTGTTGGAATATGACATAGAAATTAAACAAACAAAATTAGTGAAGGGACAAGGCTTGGCAAATTTAATGACACAATCAAACTTGGACTGTCTTAATATAAATCTAAATGCAGAAATATCAGAAATTTATGATGATGAGGAAGAATTGGTCCCTATTTATGAGAAATACCTTACTTTAGATTGGTATAAAGAGGTGATTTTTGTTCTACAACATGACAAAGCTTCCACTGATCTAACAAAGTCCAAGGCAAGGTTTGTTAAGCTGAAATATTTGAGATATTTTATATTTGACAGAAATCTGTTTTGAAAGCATACCAGTGGAATTTTGCTAAATTGTTTGCTTGAAGAAGAAGCTGATAAAGTAATTGAATAATTCAATAAAGGGGATTGCAGAGGTCACCATTATTGGAAGGCTACAACAAATAATATTCTAAGAGCGGGATATTTTTGGCCAACAATGTTTAAAGACATTTACAAAATAATTGTTGCATGTCATGAATGCTAAATTTTTGAAGGAAGAAGAAATATTGTGCCTTTACCTTTGGTTCCTATCTATGTGGAAGCACCTTTTCAGTTGTGGGGGTTAGAATTTATTGGAGAGATACATCCATCATCATCAAGACAGCATCGCTAGATCCTGACAACAACGGATTACTTCACCAAATGGATAGAGGTGATCCCAACAAGGCAAGCTAATGATTCTGTAATTATTTATTTTCTAGAGAATAAAATCTTGTCTAGATTTGGTTGCCCCATGAAGATTATAACAGATAATGCTCAAGCATTCAAGTCTAAGAAAATGATCAATTTCTGTCATCAATACCACATCACTCTTGGACACTCTACAACATACTATCCGCAAGGAAATGGTCTTGTTGAATTATCAAATAAGAGCATTGTAAGAATCATTAAAAAGGTATTGCAGGGGAACAAAAAATCTTGGAATTTGAAGCTGAAGTATGCCTTATGGGATGATAGAATATGTACAAAGAGGTCAATCAGGACTTTGCCATATGAATTAGTTTATGGTGCTGAAGCTGTTTTTCTGACATCACTTGGGGTACCTGTTATGAAATTAATTCAAGGACTTGAAGAGGAACCAAATTCCATTCAGAGGAGGATTAATCAGCCGATATATTTGAAGGAAAATAGAAATGAAGTTTATGACAACCATAAGCATGCTTAAAATATAATTAAAAGTATATTTGACAAGAAGATAAAAGAAGACAGTTTCCAAATACAAGACAAAGTGCTAAAATGGGAGGCTAAAATTGAGGAAAAGGGAAAACATGGTAAGTTTGAGAATTTATGGAAGGATCATTTTAAGATAGCTTCTTTTCATGGGAACAACACTTATATATTGCATGAAATTGATGGAGGATCATATGTTGGAGGGCATGTTAATGGCAGGTTCCTAAAGCATTATACCTACTGAAGTTTTATCAATCATTCATGACATTGTACATATTTCATCTTTGTCAGTTTTATTGGTAATAACGACAAGCTGAATCAGAGAGCTTGAGCCCGAGGTGAAGGCCATTACAGTTTGAAGAAGATGCTTGCCAACTGAAATAAAGTTTTTTTTTTTTTTTTTTTTTTTTTTTTTTTTTTTTTTTTTTTTTTTTTTTTTTTTTTTTTTTTTTTTTTTTTTTTTTTTTTTTTTTTTTTAAATCAGAAATGGATAGCACTGGAGCTACGGGTTCTTAGTGTACCACAGGGGCACACTATCCCAAGTGGAGCCACTGTTATCACGATAATTTTTTTTTTCTAATCTCTGAAAGTTTACCTTGTTTCTAGTTATGGTGTTAAATGGGTCTTGAGTCATTTCATTCTTAAGGGGGTAAGTGATAGGGCTTGAAGTCTTCAAAGTGTCATTTTCATTTCCAAATAAAGTTTAAAAGTCTCATTTCATGTTTTAAAGGTCCCATCATCCATTTAGAAGTCATGTTTTTAACCCTTGAAAAAAAAATTTACAATAAGCCATGAAACCACACTTTCGTAGTGCAGCCAGTTGAAAAAACTATTTTTGTGTTACGAAAGCGCTACTAATTTCATAGCGCATATCCTCGAAAATGCACTAAGTGCGCTACGAAAGCGCAGATTCATAGGGAAGTCATATCAAATCATAAAATCTGTCATAATCTGTTAGGTTTTCATCATTAGGAGTCAGTTAGGGGTCATTTCCAAAATGTGTAGCCATTCAAAATCATCATTGCAATCATAGAGCTCTCATTTATGAAAGGCAAGTTCAAATTTGAAGAGGCTGGTTACTTATTCTAGTTTTCATTCAAAACACTTCAACATATCTTTTTCAAGTGTTAATCTTATGTTCATCTTACACCAAAGCTTTCCTCATCTATTATCAAGTGAGGCTGACAACCGAGGCTGACTGTTGTATCAAGCAAGGCTGACTGTTTTGAATTCAAGCGAGGCTGATAATCATATTCTACAGGAAACAGAGAGAAATTTTTGAATGCAAGAATGATAGAAGAAAAGAAAAATAACAAGTCAGGGCATTTCTTAAGGTTAGAACCTGAAAGAACAAGAGCCCTAGCTAAAGACAAAACAGTGTTAGAGGCTTTCAGGAAGGTAGGGTGTTTGAATTTTTGTGAAACATTGCAGGGAGGACACTGTCAGGTAACAAAGGAATTTGCCTTGCATTTCAATGGTTCAAACACAAATATTGGAATATTAAATTTTTTAGTTACTCCTGAGACCATAGCCTTGGTAACTGAGATTCCTAAAGGGAAAGAAACATTGTTTAAGGGTTTCAAATTTGACATGGAGGCATGCAAGGTGTTTCTAAATCCAGAATTCACAGAGATGTATTTAAACAATGCAATTCCCAGGAGCTGCATCAAAGATAGCTATGCAAATCTACTCTTCTATATATAGAGGTATTTTACATGCGAGGGCAGGTATCATAAAGTTTATTCATACCATTTTAAACTTCTGTTACACTTTACAGGCATGATATCTTTAGACTTGCCATTTTTCCTATATAGAAGCATAGCTAAGATGGCAGACAAGGTTCAAATGAAATCTGAAGGGTGTGAAACTTCTCTATTTCACCATGGTCTAATTAAACTGATGGTCTTAAATGAACTCCAAAAGATTAACAAAGAATGGTTATCATTTTTATTTTTATGTGGATTTGGAGTAGAAGCTCGAACTATAGGCAGTAACCCTAAGGAAAAAGAAACTCCACCAGCAGAATCTAGTAAGCCTGTAGTGACAAGGACAAAAAGGTTTTTGAAGTTAAAACCTAGGAAACAAGTGAAAGAATAGGTAGAAAAGAAATTAGTTGTAATTAAAAAAACTCCTCAATCTGCAAAACAAAGGTTATATGAAATTGAAGAAATTTCACAGAAACAGTCAGCTGATAAACAAGTTCAACAAAGATTGACTAGGAATCAAGTTGCAAAAGCAAAGGGGAAAGGAGTGTTTTCAGGAACAAGTGACAGTCCAGGTTTAAAGTGAAATTTAGATGATATATTGCAAGCCATAGACATAGAAGAGTCCCCTTTGGTACAAGCTGACTTCATAAGAATTGATGAAGATAAACAGAAAAAGATGAAGTCATCTAAAAAGTTGGAGTTCAATGATGAGGATGCTGCGTTTGTCTTCAAGGCTAGGAAGCCTATAACCAGACAGTCAAATAAATTGCAAGAGCTTAATGATGAGCTAGACAAAACATAGGTGTTGAGGTATAAAAGGTGTCTTTTTAACGCCTATTTATCCTACATTAATTATCAATTCAGGAACGACTTTTTATTTCAAGAGTGTAATTAGTCTGAGGCGGAAATTTATCCAAGAGTAATGCCTTGCAAGATGTAGTACAGTGTTTCAAATAAAAAAGTAAATGGATGCTTGAAAAGGAAATATAACTACAACAACATAAACTCAAATGCTCTGAAATCCAACTTATTCACTCAGCAAACATCAATCGAGGATACAGTAGCAATAACTCATTCCTCTAGAAATTTATGCAATTGAAATCAAACTAGAACAAGATAATCAATTTGGGAACGTGGAAGCAATAACTAGTGTTCTCTACAGTTGACAGTCCTGCTTTAAAGCAATCAAAGGGAAATAGAAATTGAACTAAAGCTGCTATTGAAAGTAAACTAGGAAGACTCTTTAAAAGCAAACTCTTGCAATCTGTAAACGAATTAATCTGGAATGAACAACAATGTAAATGGACAACAAATTGTAGTTAAAGGAATTGAACAACAAATACTAACTAATGAATCGAATAGCAGAGTTTATGGAACAATGAATCCCATTGAACAACAATCTATAATTAAGAGAACTGAACATCAATCAGAACGGAATAACAAATGGAATCAAATTCTGAACAACAAAGCTCTGTTAAAGTGTAACAAGATAAATGATACATGCATAAGGATTCTTGTTAGAATGGAACAGCGATGTGATTCATCAATGCAACACGCCAATATCCATAAGCAATTAAACAGAAAACCAATTAACTTGCAAACTGTAATAAAAGAAAATATGAACTATCTCACAACAATAATGAAAAGATAGAGATACAAACAACAAATTGATCCACCAGGGCCGGGCCCTCAACCACCGGTGAAACACCGCTGGGATTTACTCCAGAGCTAAGAAATTAAATAGCAATGAACTCTTGTATTAATCGGGGATAAATCATGTTTACAATATTCGCTCTCTGATCCCGAGAGTTAAGAAATTACAGAGTTACAAAAGAAATTCCATAATCATTAAATCATTCTCTTCCTACATAATACATGCTCTCCTTTTATAATCAGAAAGAGGAGAAATTAAATAGTAAATATGATCCCTCATAACAATATTGGATTGTCCCCAATAGCTTGATCAGTAAGAAAAGACATTTCCATCAATCTTTCAATAGGAACAAGTCGGATTTGGATTTGTAGCTGAGATAATTTGGAAGACAGCCGCAATAGTAAATATGAGAAAATTGTGCTCAAAGAACCTTCTGTTTCTCTCAATACAGGTTGAATTTGGGCAAAATTTTCTTTGGCTAAAGTTAATTCGGTCCATTTTGGACAAAACCAATGTTCCAGATTTTCCAGATTCTTCTCCATTTTCCCCAAATATCAACCACAAAACTGTCACTTCTTATTCCAGCGAATTTCTGAGTTGAAGTATTGAATGATGTGCTGGAGATCAAATATGCAATCTAACAAATATCTTGGAGGCTAAAATGGTGAGTGTGTTACAAAATATATTAATAAACCATCATTGATAAAATTATGCATAATAATCATCAATTTATTAAAAATAAAGGAGAAGAAATAATATTTATCCATAAGATCATAAATGGTTACAAAATGGATTTATATGATAAATTATGATAAATTACATGATAAAGAAGAGTAGAAATGGATGAAATAAGTGTTAAAAGTGGTCGTATTCATGGCCCAACATACCCCGAAACTTAATATATTGCATGTCCTCATGCAACCCAGAACTGAATACATTGCATGTCCTCATGCAACCCAGAGAAAAAAACTCATGTGTTAACCAGGCAAAAAACTCGTTCATCCCAAGTCATGAAATGGATGGAACAATTGAATTTTTCCTCAAATAATGAATATTCAATTTTAGCAATCTTGATGAAGGCGTAACAATTTTTACAGTTGACGTTCAACCATATGTATATGAAGTTGCGGAAATTTGTGACATAAGTAACAACAAACTTCATTAACCATTTTCTAAAAAATCAGATCGTTTTGATACATGGATCATGAGATATAAGAAAAATGGTTATAGGTGATAGTGCATAATTTTCGAAATTTTATGAACTAATTTTGGGTTTGTGTATTTTAATGATACCTCTTTGTTATCCAGAAATCATAAGGATTCAATTCATAGTTATAAAGATATATGAAAATCAATTTCTGCACTGTATAAAAATGAAATTGTATGCCTTAAATGAGAAAGGAAGTGAAAAACATCCATCATGTGTAACAATTCCTCCCCCAAATTGAAGAATTAGCATGTCCTCGTGCAATGCCAGAAGACAAAGAGAGGTGGTTGTTAAAATCTGTTGAAATCTATGCTTGGTATAAAACAACATGGAATAAGGGAGGTGTTGAGAATGAATAAGAATATTAATGGATGATAAAGAATATTACTGACATGGTCAAAAGAAAGAAATGAAGGAAATCAACACTCCCCCAAATTGAAAGATGAGATGTCTTTAAAAAAAATGGGAAGTGGTAAAGATGTGGAATGAATGATGATAAATAATGCTCAATGAATTTTCATGAAATTCTCTTAAATTCATAATAAATCAGAAAATTATGCTATTTTACCTTAAGTGTTACCTCCGAAAAAATGTGGAATGACATGTAGGGACTAGCCTTTGTTGAAGCTGATGTAGGCTGAGCGGATACTGAAAGTGATGCAAAAGGTGGAAGCCATGCAAGAACATCATGTCTGAATAATTGTGCGTGTTCGCGAGCCTTTGCTGTTAGTTGCAATAGTGTGGTCGTGCTACGAATAGAATTTCCCCCCATATTTGTTGTTCTCCTGTAAACAAATCATGATTATGTATGCAATTTTCTTGAATCCATAGTTTTAGTTTTGAATGGCAACATATAAGATGCATGCAAAAATTTTAAGCAGAAAAACTTCTGTAGAAATGTAGTATGAATATTGTGGCAAATAGAAGAGCAACGTACTTCATAGCAATTATACATCATGGAAATGCATACATACTTATGATATGATCAACAAATTATCGCATTAATGAAATCAATGCATATTTTGAAATCATGAGTAGATATGGAAATGTTTATGTAATGATTCGAAAATAAGAGAAAATGACAGCTGATGTGAAAAAGGTACTTATGCGGTCATTATCCACATTAACCATTATGATCGATTTATAAATAAATTTCATGTATAAGAGATTCTGAACAAAGGGTTTAGGGGAATAATCTCATTTGATATTAGATAAAGATATAAGAAAAGGGTTTATCATTACTATTGATTTGTGAAAAATATGACTCCAATACCATCAGCAGAGCTTTGTTGCCCACAAGTGTCTATAACCTTGAAAAAGTTGCTTTCTCACCCTGGGAACCATTATCCTTTATTTATGCCTAGGCAAGTGTTGTGTGATGTCATGATGGAGGCCACTATGCTAGCTTGGGAACTAGATGAATTACAATGCCATTCACCAGGAAGGAATGAAAGGTGGGCAGGTCGGCTCGTGATGAAACCTCCTGTTCTAAGGACTTTTCATTTTTCTGAGTTGTCCATAGATCATATCCATGGTGTGGTGGCCATATTGGGAATGCCACTTCATTGCTTAGGCAGGCTCTTGATGAGACCCCCTATCCTCCATCTACCATATCATAGAATTATTAGTAATCATATAGAGATTCTTTTTTCTTTTTTCATGTAGCACTTCCCTATTTATGTATAGAGGGTGACTCAACACTCCTTAAGAGTAGGGATGATGGAAGAAGTCTGAACATCTCAATAGATAAAGTATGCCCTTATACTTATTCAATAAATAAAAATCAAAGAGAGTTATGAAGATTTAGGGAAGACCCAACATGATAAAGATAACCGATCATATTAATTTTAGTGAAAATAAAGACACTAAAGTGGTATAGATTGTTGTGTCCTTTCCTTTTCTTATCACTACAGAACAATTTCTTAAAAATTACAATTTCTCTTGATTTTCTTATTCCAGTAACCTCTAATTTTTGTGTCCTTGCATAAATTGTATGTTTTCCTTTAGAAGAATTCACAAAAAATCCTCAAAATGTTGTTCTGAAACAAGAAAAATGCACTCAAAAAGTGTTATTCCTTAGATGAAACAACTTCTATTCCTCAAGAGGAACAACAAAAACAGTATGCGAAAATTTTGTTCCTTTTGAAAGGAACAGTAGAAACATGCGGAAAAAGCGGTGTTCCCTTTGAAAGGAACAATAAAATTGTTGTTCTTTTTGAAAGGAACAACAAAAAGAAACACACAAACGTGTTGTTCCTTCAGAGGAACAGCTATTGTTCCCTAAGAGGAACAAGAAATAGATATAAGCACACAAGGATGTTGTTCCTTAAGAGGAACAACAAAAAAAATCTGTGAAAATGTTGTTCCTTGTGAAAGGAATAGCAGAAACATGCGGAAAAAGTGTTGTTCCTTTTGAAAGGAATAGAAAAACTGTTGTTCTTTTTGAAAGGAATAGAGAAAAGAAACACACAAACGCACTATTCCTTCAGAGGAATAGCTATTTTTCCTTAAGAGGAACAACAAACAAATATAAGCACGTAAGGATGATGTTCCTTAAGAGGAATAACATGAAAAATAAAGGCACACAAAAAGGTGTTGTTCCCTATAGGGAACAGTAAAAAAAATGCATGCAGAAATTGCTATAGGCAACAGCAAGGAAAAAAAATAGAGGAAAGAAAAAAGCTAATGTGCAATCTATTGTCAAGCAAATCCAATCAAATAGAAAGGAAAATTTATGTACAGGTTTCAAGAAAAAGTAATTTTTTACAGAATTGGTGCTACCAAAGAATTGCCTTCTGCAATTGAAACTTGCATGGTGGGGTCCTTATTGTTCAATTTCCACTGGAGCAGAAACTATAATTTTAAGGGCTCAACACCTAAAATAAAAAAACATGAAAGAAATCAGACAAGAAACAACACTTTATTAAGTTACAACATCTATGATGTTATTTCCTAAGGGAATATCAATCTGTTAATGGAAAAAACATGATCTTTTTGAAAAATGTTTTGGTAGCAGTGACATGAATCTTGAAATAGAAACCAATTCTTCATTTCTTCTTGTTATAAATCTTTTAGGTAATGAACTGGATGAAATTCCCTTGTTCCACTAAAATTTCTTTCAAGAATCGCTCGTCCATAAATTGACCTTCTTTGTTCTCCTAAGACCTGCAAAAAAATGAGTGTCTACCTGCAATAAAACATTAAATCATAGAGAAATACAGGTGTACGGGCTCCCTTAATCCAAGAATTATGCAAAAAAATAGCAAGTAGTTACTCTGTAGAACAAATCCAAAGAAAAATAAAACAGATTTTATTTGTCACCTGCGGGAGAGCAGTGGTCGACTATACTAACCAGCAGTGTTTTAATCATATCTTCTTATTTTTTTTGTCCAATTTGAGTGATTCCAAATCCAAATGAGAGCTAATTAAAATTTTTATCTCCAATAGAAACATATTTTAAAAATTCCATGTAATGGTATGTTAAATTTGCTTAGAACAACCTGCATAATAGAGTCAATTTTTATTTTTCAGCTCAGACCAACAGTTCATATTTCAAGCATAAATTTTTTTTTTTATGGCGGATTGAACCGATTCAAATTGGAGATTAAATTAGATTCATTTATTGATATCCAATATAAACATGTTTTTAAGACAATAATAATTGATGGGTCAAATACGCTAGTGAACAGCCGAGAAAACAGAGTTTCAAGAGTGATGATTTATGATAAGCAGTTAGTATTTCGGTCATAAATTCCTCATAAAATATCAAAATTGAGTGATTAAAATTGCGTTGTAAACTATATTCATAGATAAATCTACCATAGAAACAGGTTTTAAAAATATAGTCATTTAGGCCTCCAAAAACTGACTGTCCCAACTTTGTTGTTGAGCTGCCTATTAGACACCCTGTCAATGTTTTGGTTCTAACCTTTTCGTTTCAAATCCAAATGGAGTGATTAAAATTGGGTTAGAAAGTAGACATCAAGAGCTACTTAGAATAAAAACATTTTTAAAAATATTCATTTTTGGTCCCCCAAAACATGATTGTTCCAACTGTGTTTTCAGAAATTTCATCAAGCCCACAAGCCAAAAAAATATGATATTCAAGCAATTTTTCCATATTGGTGATAAGTTTTTGTAGAATTGTTATAATGAATGTACATACATAAATAAATTAAAATATTTATCACCGATGTTGATTTCCATAGCGTGTTGCAACAAAACAATTATTTTTACAAAAATAAAAAAATGTGTTTATTTTATTTCCTTATTTATTTTATTTTCTCCACTAACCTACTCTTCTTTGAAAATCAAATATGTTTATGTATAAGAGTATTTTCAGTAGAACCATTTCCAAAATAAGCCCTCTAGTATGTACATACCCAAATTTGAAAAATGCATGTTGATAAATAGTAGGGTATGAGAAGCCAACTTCCCTTCTTGTAAAAAAAAAAAAAAAATGGGCTATGTATCTCAGCAAAGGCTACAGATGGTGACTTTGTGGCCTGAAGGGAATTAGTAGGTTGTCTAGAAATAACTTTCCTAGGTCCTACTGATGGCTGAGATTCAGTTTTCTTAAGAATTTCATCAATAAAGGTCATTCTCCCAAGGGTCACCGGTCCCTTAGGTTTTTTAGGTTTGGGAGGAATTTTGTCTTGTTTCGTTTTTCTATTCATTCAAAAAAAACAAGCCTTCATTCCTACCTAAAGAAATAAATTTACCCAATTCTGCTGTGAAGCGGGCTATGAGCAATTATGTTCATTGCTTGATGCGCAGGTTCTTACCTTCCGTCTTTAATACCCAATTCTTCCCAAGCAGAAAAAAGGTCAAATGTGCATCACTCCTTCTAAATGGAATACACTCTCCCTGGAAACGGCTCCAAAATGTTGAGGTATAAAAGGTGTCTTTTTAATGCCTATTTATCCTACATTAATTATCAATCCAGGAACGACTTTTTATTTCAAGAGTGTACTCAGTCTGAGGCGAAAATTTATCTAAGAGTAATGCCTTGCAAGATGTAGTACAGTGTTTCAAATACAAAAGTAAATGGATGCTTGAAAAAGAAATCTAATTACAACAACATAAACTCAAATGCTCTGAAATCCAACTTATTCACTCAGCAAACATTAATCGAGGATATAGTAGCAATAACTCATTCCTCTAGAAATTAATGCAATCGAAATCAAACTGGAAGAAGACAATCAATCTAGGAACGTGGAAGCAATAACTAGTGTTCTCTATAGTTGACAGTCCTGCTTTAAAGCAATCAAAGGGAAATAGAAATTGAACTAAAGCTGCTATTGAAAGTAAACTAGGAAAACTCTTTAAAAGCAAACTCTTGCAATCTGTAAACTAATTAATCTGAAATAAACAGCAATGTAAACGGACATAAAACTGTAATTAAAGGAATTGAACATCAAATATGAACTAATGAATCAAATATCAAAATCTATGGAACAACGAATCCCATTGAACAACAATCTGTAATTAAGAGAATTGAACAGCAATCAGAATGGAACAACAAATGGAATCAAATGCTGAACAAAAAAGCTATGTTAAAGCGTAACAAGATAAATGATACAGGCATAAGGATTTTTGTTAGAATGGAATAGCGATGTGATTCATCAATGTAACACGCCAATATACATAAGCAATTAAACAAAAAACTGATTAACTTGCAAACTGTAATAAAAGCAAATATGAACTATTTCACAACAATAATGAAAAGATAGAGATACAAATAGTGAATCAATCCACTAGGGCCGAGCCCTCAACCAGTGGTGAAATGCCGCTGGGATTTACTCCAGAGCTAAGAAATTAAACAACAACGAACTCTTGTATTAATCAAGCATAAATCATGTTTACAATAGTCACTCTCTGATCACAAGAGTTAAGAAATTATAGAGTTACAAAAGAAATTCCATAATCATCAAATCATTCTCTTCCTATATAATACATTCTCTCCTTTTATAATCAGAAAGAGGAGAAATTAAATAGTAAATATGATCCCTCATAACAATATTGGATTGTTCCCAACAGCTTGATCAGCAAGAAAAGACATTTCCATCAATATTTCAATAGGAACAAGTCGAACTTGGATTTGCAGCTGAGATAATTTGGAAGATGGCCGCAACAGTGAATCTGAGAAAATCATGCTAAAAAAACCTTCTGTTTCTCTTAATACATGCCGAATTTGGGCAAACCGTTCTCCATTGAATTTAATTCAGTTTGTTCTGGACAAAACCCATGTTCCGGATTTTCCATATTCTTCTCCATTTGCCCAGAATATCAACCTCGGAACTGTCACTTATTATTCCAGCGAATTTTTGAGTTGGAGTATTGAATGATGTGCTGGAGATCAAATCTGCAATCTAGAAAATATCTTGGAGGCTAAAATGGTGATTGTTGTTACAAAATATATTAATAAACCATCATTGATAAAATTATGCATAATAATCATCAATTTATTAAAAATAAAGGAGAAGAAATAATATTTATCCATAAGAGCATAAATGATTACAAAATGGATTTATATGATAAATTATGATAAATTACATGATAAAGAAGAGTAGAAATGGATGAAATAAGTGTTAAAAAGTGGTCGTATTTGTGGCCCAACAAGAGGAAACATCTACTGTTCATGAAGAATTTATAGATATTTCTTCACCTATACCAGAAGAGGCCAAAAATAGAGTATTCTCCACACAAACAGAAAAAATCGGTTATGAAGAGATAGAAGAAAAGTTGAAATCAACCAATCATGAAATTTTCAGATTAAAGAAGAGAGCTAGAAAGCATGCTATTGAAAAAACAAGTTTCAAGAGGATGAAAGCCCTCTGGGAAGGTGATAAGGTTTCTAAACGAGAAATAATTAGCAGTGAAGCACAATATTTCACTTGGACTATAACAACAATAAAAGAAGCAAGATTTGTGAGGGTTATGAATACTCAATTGAGGACCAGCAACAGGAGACTAAGTAGACAAGTTGAAGACTTAAAAATCCAGCTAACAAGATCTCAAGAAAAGCTAAAGCAACAGTGAAAAAGGGTAATGGAACAGTGCAAAAAAATGATAAATTTTAAATCGGTTTTTAATTAAGGTGAAGACCAATTTTGATGACAATCATCTTTTTGAGGTTAAGTTACTTTTTTTGTTATAAAAATATCAATCCTTGTGAAGTGTAAATATCCTCGACTTAAAAATTTTTGAGGACTGTTTTGAAATAAACCTACACAACAGTTTCGTAGTGCGCTACAAAACTGCATAAGATGACTTTTTGCACTTTTACATATGAATTTTGGAGATAAGGTTGATGGGTTTTGAGTTTAAATGTTGATGGTGGAAGCATGGAGATTACAGGTGAAGGTTCAAATTGTAAAACAGGAGGAAAAAATGGTTAAAGGAAAGTTTTTACAATTACCTACAAACTGTGCTACAAAAATAGGCTACTTTCGTAGTGCAGACATATTTCATAACCTTATACACTATTTCGGAGATTTTTCTTTGCACAAGTAGAAGATTAAAGGTTTCAAGGAAATGATTGACACATGTGATACATATGAAACTGTTGTGAAACCAGCTCCAAAAAGAGAAGAAAAGAGGTATCAACGCCTTAGAAATAAGCCACTTCGAGGGGGCAACCTCTGATACATTACATGAATGAACAATTCTTCGATTATACAAAATACAAAACCTCCTTTCTATATATAGGAGTACATGGGGCCACAATGTAATCCTAGTGGGGCCATAATGTAATCCTAACTGACCTAACAATAATAATTTAAGGGCATAATAATAACAATATGGGGGTTACAGGTGTACAATAATAACAATAAGCGGGTTACACTAACAACAATAAGGGACTATACTAGTAATATAGGAACCTAACATGCTCCTCTCCTTAAAAAAAGTGTTGTCCTAAATTCTTGAGTAGCTTTGGGTGCTTCTGTATAAAATTCTCATCTTCCCATGTAGAATCTTCAGTGGGTAAGTTCTTCCACTTGATGAGATTCTCTGAAATTGATCGATTCCATAGCTGTCAAGTTCTTGTTTCCATGACTGCTTCAGGTTCCAATATGATTTTTCCTTCCTCATCAAGTTCTAGCAATATTGTTTGAACTAGAATATTTTCACCTATAACCTTCTTTAAGCATGAAACATGGAAAACTGAATGCACTCATGAAGAAGCAGGAAGCTCCAATTTGTATGCCATAGTACCAATCTTTTGCAACACCTTGTAAGGACCATAGTACGTTGGCGATAATTTATTATCCTTCTTAGCTTTCTTGAGGGACATTTGTTTGTATGGTTGTAGCCGTAAAAATACCCAGTCTCCTACATCAAAACTTCTCTCGTTGCGATGTTGATCTACCTATTGTTTCATTCGATTTTGTGCCAAATTCAGGTTATCCTTTAAGAGTTGGAGAACTTCTTGTTGATGCTTGATGTGATCTTCCATTGCTTGAACCTTCAAATTTTCTCTTAAAGATGATGTGATGGATGGTGGATGATATCCATAAAGTGCCATAAATGGGGTCATTTTTGCTGTAGTATGGAAGGAAGTGTTATACCACCATTCAGCGAGAGGTAACCACTTGAACCATTGTGTTTTGTTTATCAAATTTAAAAAAAATGAAGATTGAGGATGATAAGATGAGCTATGGGCTAATTGATTACCCAAAAAAGAAAATAACTCCGTCCAAAAATTTCCAGTAAAAATGGGATCTCTGTCGCTCACAATAACCCTTGGGTTTCCATGTAGCTTTTGAATTGTGTCCATAAATGTAGTAGCACTGTACTTGCTTTAAATCGATGAGATAATGCACAAAAGTGTGCATACTTGGTAAGCTTATCAACTACCACCATGATGACACTCTTTCCATTGGACTTAGATAAACCTGTGATAAAATCCATTGAAATATCCTCCCAACGTTGACTTGGAATGGATAAATGTTGTAGAAGTCTTGGGGTCTTAATTGTCTCAACTTTATTCTGCTGGAAAACTAAACATTCCACTACAAAATTTTGAATATCATATTTAAGGCCATCCCAAAAAAATTCTTTCTTCACCTTGTGGTAATTTTTTAAAAATCCTGAGTGTCCTCCTAAAGGAAAAGTGTTCAATTCCAAAAAAATATTTTGTTTTAGTTGGGAATTGCTACAAAGATATAAACAATATCTGTACCATATAGAATAATTTTTCCAACTAAATGTATCAGATGTACTAGGATCTTGCTGCAACTTTAGAATGAGTGTCCATACTTCTTTGTCCTTCTTCCACTCATCTCTTACTTAGGTTATCCAATCTGGTTGGATAATAGAAATGGCACAAAGCAATGCTTCCACCTCTTAATTCTTTCCTGAGAGTGCATCTGCAACAACATTAAGCTTCCTTTTTTTGTAGATTATTTCAAAGGCATAACCCAACATCTTTGTAACCCATTTTTGTTGTTCCTCTCATGATAGTCTTTGTTCCAAAAAGTGTTTAAGACTATCATGATCAATTTTTACCTTGAACTGTCTTCCCATTAGGTAAGTTCACCATTTATTTAGTGTATGCAGTATTTCTAACATTTCCTTCTCATAAATAGGTTTCTGTAAATACTTTCCTTTGATTGGATGACTTTCAAAAGTAATGGGTCTTCCTTCCTACATTAAAACAGCACTAATTCCACTTCCTCAGGCATCACATTCCACAATAAAGGTTTTTGTGAAGTCTGGCGTAGCTAAGACTGGTGCTAGGCACATTGCCTCTTTAGGATGTTCAAAGGCCTTAGTTGCTTCGGGAGTCCATGAAAATACATCTTTCTTCAATAATGTTATTAGAGGTGCTGCTATTCTCCCATAATTCTTAAAAAACTTGCGATAATACGCTGTTAACCAGAGAAATCCTCGCAACTGTTTTATGGTTGTGGGGACTTTCCATTCCTTAATGGCTTTAATTTTGTTAGGTTCTACCTTAACACCCTCATGAGATACAATATGACCCAGATATTCCAACTCTTATACTCCAAAGAAACACTTGGATGTTTTTGCATATAATTGTTTCTCCTGCAATAGTTTGAGCACCCTGTCAACATGTTTAACATGATCCTTCCAAGACCTGCTGTAGATTAGTATATCATCAAAAAATACTAGCACAAATTTTCTAAGGAAGGGTTTGAAAATGGAATTCATCAACCCTTGAAATGTAGAAGGTGCATTGGTAAGGCCAAAAGTCATGACGAAAAATTCATAATGACTCTCATGAGTTCGAAATGCTGTTTTTGGAATATCTTCAGTCTTCATTCTAATTTGATGATATCCTGAATGAAGATCCAACTTGGTAAAATGAATTGCTCCATGTAATTCATCCAATAATTCATCAATCACAGGAATGGGAAATTTATCTTTAATGGTGAGCTTATTGAGCTCCCTATAATCCGAACACATGCACCATGATCCATCATTCTTGTGTACCAATACTACAGGAGCAGAGAAAGAACTTTGACTAGGTTGAATTATACCCGCCTCTAACATTTCTGCAATCATACGTTCAATTTCTCTCTTTTGGACGTAAGGATATCTATAAGGCCTGATGTTTGGAGGAACACTTCCTGGAATCAAATGAATAGCATGATCATGATCACGAATAGGTGGGAGTCCTTTGGGAGTTTCAAACACCTTGAAATGATTGTCCAAGACTTGTTGGAGATCTGCAGAAATAGATGATTTTGATGTTGGAACTTCTAGTGAGCATAATTGTGCAATTACGCCTCGTTGTTCTTTCTTTAGAAGCTTTGTCATGACATTAGAGCTTATTATCTTTCTTGGCTTCCCTACAATACCCCATAATTTGACTTCCTTTCCTTCTGAAAAAAATTTCAAGAAAAGTTCTTGAAAATTAAAAGCTACCATCCCCAAAGATTGTAACCATTGTACTCCTAGTACAACATCGGCACCTCCCATAGGAATGGAAAGCATTGGAATAGTCAATACATATTCCCCCATGGTTAGCTTGATATTATGGCATTTTCCAGAGCAATTTATAGTTCCTCCATTTGCAACCATCACTTGACATTATGGTGTTGGGTATAGGAAACAATTTAATTCCTTGGCTACCTTACAATGAATAAAATTATGGGTGCTGCCTGAATCAATCAACACTATTACCTTTTTCTTCTTGATTTGTCCTTCTATCTTGAGAGTTTGAGGAGTGGTAATTCCTGCCAGTGCATTACACGATATGGTCGGATTCATTTCTTCCTCTTCTAGGGTTGGTTCCTGGTGTATATCCTCTTCTTGTTCATTTTCTTCTTCCTCTTCACTATCTATGTAAAATAATTTCTTCTCAGCACACTTATGACCTTTAGTGTATTTGCTATCACAACTGTAGCAAAGCCCTTTTTCTCTTTTTTCTTCCAATTGTTGTGGTGTCAACCTTGTAGGTTGTGGAAATCTAGGCATAGCAACACTTCCTTCTTTATAGAAGTGAGTGGTAGGCTTCATTGTCGCCATAATTTTACATTCAATTTTTCTTGCCAACCTGAATGCCTTCTCCAATGAATCAGGTTCCAAAACGCGAACTTCATGTTGGATGTTATCCTTTAAAGTACCTATGAAGAGATCAATCCTGTGTTCCTCTGGAATATCAGTTACCCTTATATTCAATTTTTGGAAGTCCTCAATGTGCTCCCCAACTAAACCCTTTTGTTTGAGATTTATCAATTGGCTAAAGAAGGTGTTGCTCTTTGTATCCTCATAATGTGCTATCATTTCCTCCGTAAAAATTGACCAAGTGACAATTTTTTTACGGGAGCAAAGCCATCGATACCATACAAATGTATTGTGTTCTAAATGTAAAGTTGCAATGTGCACCTTTTGTGTGTTTTGCACATTATGGAGATCAAAATATTGCTCCATCTATAGTATCCATGTTACAGGATCCTTTCCATCAAACTTCCTCATATCCATTTTTGGAATATGGTGGTTCTTCCAGCCAACATTAGAGTTTATGAAATCATGATTAACATTTATTTTGTTCTCATCATGAGTTTCCTCTACTATCTTTTCACCATTAGGAAACATTTCTTGTATCAACTTTGTCAAACCTTCCATGTCTGCTTTTAGATCATTCTTCATGTTTTCCATGTTGTCTTTCATTTTTTCATCGATCTTAGCTTCCATGTGATCCATCTTAGATTCCATGCCATCTATCTTAGATTCCACGCCTTTCTTCAAACCATCCATCTTCACTTCCACACCTTTCTTCAAAACACCCTTTTCATTTTTTGTTGCTCTTTTCGAGAGAAAAATTTGGTGCACTTTCTCTTGTAATTTTGATAGATCATACTGGTATTAATCACTGTGGTCTTAGTAAAGACCTTAGAAGGCTTAATGATTATTAATTCTTTTATAGGGCATTAGATTTTCTTAGAACCCAATACTGATATCTATTCTACAGTATGCCCTTGGAATCAATTCAAATTGATTCTTCAAACAAGAATTATGCAATTCAGAAAAAAAATACACACCTTTTTCTTGCTTTTGAGGAGCTCGATCTTGAAATTCGATTATCTTTGTGATTGTGCCTCTTCAATATTTGAAATTTGGCACTGCGGTAGCCTTATGAATTATATTTCAAATTCCATAGATCTGACTTGATTTGGATTCTCCAAGGCAAAGTTATGTCCAATCTCCCACAATTACCTAATTATGGACTGGTTCAGTAGAGCGAAATTGTATGACTTGCCACGTGTCAAAGTTTCATCTTTTAGCTCTGAAATTGATATAAAAGAAACTAAAGTCCTTATACTTACGACCAATTTTTACGACACTCAAATACGATGCCCATAGAGAGAGTTATGAAGATTTTCCCACGATCACCTCTTTGAGATGAAATTCGGGAGCCTAAAAATTCACTACATTCCACAGATCATATATCTAAAAATATTGTGAACCAAGCTCTAAAATTGTGCGAATATGTTCCTCAGGATTTCGGCTTCGCACCCTAAAAATTTCAGCTTCTGAAACTTCGTAGAAAAACATTTATAGCGAAAATGCCACGATGACCTGTTTGGAGCAACGAAACCCTAGAATCCAAAGCTCTGATACCAAATGTTGTGAAACTAGCTCCAAAAAGAGAAGAAAAGAGATATCAAAACCTTAAAAATAAGCCACTTCGAAGGGGAAACCTCAAATACATTACATGAATGAAAAATTCTTCGATTATACAAATTACAAAACCTCCTTTCTATATATAGGAGTCCATGGGGCCACAATGTAATCCTAGCCGACCTAACAATAATAATTTAAGGGCATAATAATAACAATATGGGGGTTACAGGGGTACAATAATAACAATAAGGGGGTTAAAATAACAACAATAAGGTACTATACTAGTAATATAGGGACCTAACAGAAACTAAGCTATCAATGTGAACAAGTGCTCGAAGATGAAAATGGAAGTTAAGGGCTAAAAAATAGGAAACCTATCTCCTGATTTTTAGGACAGTTTTTGGCATCATCAACAGGATTACCTCAAAGGTGGAAGCATCATCAAAGTTTTAATACATGGGATTGCAGCTATCAAAGGAAGTATTAAAGTTTAGATAAGATTGTTGCAAGCATATTTAGGAGTTTCACTCCTATCAGAACTAGCGTTTTTCAAAGGCAGCAAAGCTGTCACTTTGTAATTAATGGCATGTTTAAGATTAGGAAAGGTGTCAAAATTAGTGAATTTGAATTCTCTAATTGAGGATCAAGGAATCCTAGATTGTAAATGCTCTATATAGAGCATGAGGTTGAATTCATAAGGGTTGGGCATTTTCATTAGCAATTGACTGTGTTATTGTATTTCACTGTGTCTTTTTCAACTTAATACAGAGATCTGTTTTGACAACTCAAGATTCATAAGGAGTTTATGTGTATCATATTTCTATGGCCTTCCTCAAATATCTATTTATAGTAGTATTTTTATGTGTTACCTAGAATTCATTTGACAATGCTCTAACTTCCTTCACATTCAAATAGAATGTGTTTTTCACTATGTTACTGTTTTATTCATTAACCTAGACTCCAAGTGCCTTGACTTCCATGCTTAATAGATTACAATGTTTTGGTTGAAGATTATCTTGACTGTATAGCCCAATGAATGATTTCTAATCTATGATACAACCAGTTATACATTTTTATCCTTTTATTATAGAGTTAGCCATCTATTCATTAATGAAAAATCATAAACCTTTGAGAGAGCCCTCTTAGGTTGAGGAGGCTAAGCCTCAGCCAAAATTTTGGCTGAAAGAGTTACATGAAGTCTACTTGGTGAGCAGCCTATCAGGGTCATATTTTGTGATAACAATAGGTGATCGATCCATCTCTCATACTCCTCCATTTCTCTTAACCTATGACATCTACAACAAAAACGTTCATAACTATGTAATAGAATTAGGGGCTTCCTCAAAGATAATGCCTAAATCAGTTTGTGCTAAGTTGAATATAACTCCTCAGAGTTCCCCTATCCATATAGTACAAATTCATAGAACTAGAGTAGAGGTGGTAGGAGAAATAAAATATGTTTCCATCCGATTGTCATCAAATCCCAAATTTACTCAAATAATTGATATATTGGTGGCTGATATTCCTGAATTTTACGGCTTAGTTTTAAGCCGAGATTGGTATAAAAAACTTAATGGTTATTTTGCAACAGACTGATCACATATGTGGTTACAATATAATGGAAATCCAAATCAAATTTGGGTTTACCGTGAAAAGTTCATGAAGCATACATTCACTAATCTTGAAGTAGTAAATGAGCCAATAGCGTTCAATAACAACATTATTGGAAACTACTCAGCATTGTAATTTTTGGGAAATTTCAATGCTCAAACATCACCTTTCTTTGATAATGCAGTTGTTTCTCAGATTGAGAATTTTTCCCAGCGAGATAATTGCAAATGTATAAATTTTGCAGATAAAAAAGCAGTTAATTTTTTTTCTTGGATTCTTTATTTCAACGGTTCTAAATCTGAAGATGGTACAGGTGTTGGATGTATTTTAATAAAACCAAAAGGATAAAATACCATGTTATCTTGCAGATTAGAATTTTATTGTACAAACAATGTAACTGAATACGAAGCATTAATTCAGGGCTTGTACAAAGCCATTGATCTTAATATCAAATATATAAAAGTCCTAGGAGATTTAGAAATCATTGTTAGAAAGGTATGAGATACCATTCATTATAATTATAGACACTTAAAGCATTACCAATCATTAGTCCAAGAATCAACCACTCATTTCTTAGCCTTCAACATTTCTTCTATACCTAGAATGTAAAATGTTAATGTGGATCTACTAGCAAATGTAGTGTCAAAGTTAATCCCATCCCAAGAATTTAGTCCCAATAGATTTTTTATTGAATTGATTTTTAGACCATTTATTCTTGATAATATTACCAATTAGAGAGTATTCAATAATGATTCAGATATCATAGATTTCTGAACATCTGAAGGATCTTATGATAATCAAATTTTGGCTAAAAATGAACATGACATTCAGATTAAGAAAGAATAAGATGAAAATCCTATTCCTAAATTTTTTTTCAAGTTAGAAGACCTATATGATCTAAAAGACAGGTTTAAAAGAGTGACTAACTCAAAAACACAAAGCTCTACCTTAAGATTTGAGTTAGTAAATCTAGGAACTCATGAAAAACCTCAAAATGTCAATCTAGGTCTTGGTCTATCTTCTGAAGAAAGATTATAATTTATCAGATTGTTTAAAATGTACAAAAATGTATTTTCTTAGGATTATACTGATCTTAAAACATATGACACTTCTGTGATTCAACACACAATTACTATGATCTCAGAAGAAAAGCTTATACAACAGAAATTGAGTAAGATTCATCTGAATCTGGAAAATCAAATCAAAACAGAATTGAACAAATCTCTCAAGGAAAAAATCATTTTTCCAGTCCGACATTCTAAATGGGTATCAAATTTGGTACATGTCAGGCAGAAAAATGGTGATATTAGAATTTGCATTGATTTTAGGAATTTAAACAAAGCTTGTCAGAAGCACAACTTTCCATTACCAACCATGGAACAAGAACTACAGACAGTAGCTAGTTTCGAACTTATGTCCTTTCTATATGGATTCTTGAGATATAATGAAATTATCATACATCGAGATGATAGATTGAAAACTAAGTTCAGAACTAAGTGGGGAACATATACCTATAAAAATATTCCATTTTGATTAATTAATGCAGGCACCACTTTTTAGAGAGTTATGGACACAGCTTTTAGGGGGCTCATAAATAAAACAATGGTTATTTATTTAGATGACATTACAGTCTTTTCTAAACAAGTAACCGATCATGTGAATGACCTAAAACAAGTCTTTGAGTGATATAAAAGGCATAGCATCTCATTGAATCCAAAGAAATCATTTTTTGCATTAGATGAATGAAAATTTTTAGGATTCATTGTGTTAAAAAGAGGTATCTATATTGATCCTGAAAGAATTGATGAAATTAAAAGAATTCCTTTCCCTCATAACAAGAAAGCTATGTAGTCGTTTCTTGCTAAAATTAATTTTGTTAAAAGGTTTTTCCCTGACTTTTCGCAATTTTTTTTACCATTACTGAACATGATTAAGAAAAATTCAATCTTTAAATGGGGACATAATGAAAGAGAACCATTCGACTTGATTAAACAATCCATTGTCAATGCTCCATTCCTGACTACCCCCAATTTTCTTAATCCTTTTACTTTATACACTTTTTCATTAGATACATTATACATTGTTGTTTTAACATAGCTGAATGACCAACAAATTGAAGCACCAACATCATTTTCCAGTTCCAATTTACAAGGTGCAAAACTAAATTACACATTTGTCGAAAAAAAAGCATTTTCTATCTTTAAGGTGATGAAGAATTTTAGGCCATTTCTCCTAAAAATTCATACCAAAATCATATTCCATTCTCTGCAATGAGACAAATCTTGATGCATAGAGAATTAGGAGAGAAAAGAGCTAACTAGGTTACTACTTTACAGGAATATAATGTAGAAATTAGACCTTCTAAAATTGTTAGAGGTCAAGGTTTTTGCAGAATGCTTACAGGAGCATCAGATCTATCATTAGAGGAAGATTCAAGTAACAATGTGCAAATATCAGAGGTAAGCATCAACGATGCACAACCTCAATACGCTTAGCTTATATTCTATTTGAATAATGGATATGCTCTAAATCAACTTAGTTAAAAAACAAAAAAATTCTTTGAGATTAAAGGCCAAGCAATATGAATTAATCAAAGATGTATTATTTAGGAGAAATTTTGATTATGTACTTTTAATATGCTTAGAAAAATTTGAAGCAGAGAATGTCTTGCAGGAACTCCGTGATGGACCAGCTAGAGGACATTTTGGAGGAAATACGACAGCACATAAAATTCTACATGCAGGTTACTATTGGCCTACGATTTTCAAAGATGCTCATGAATATGCAAGAAAATACAAAGTGTGTCAAAATGCATCTGGAAGAAAAAGAAAACCAACATTCCCATTACAACCAGTCAATATTGAACAACCATTTGAACAATGGGGATTATATATAATTGATGAGATTTTTCCTAACTCTTCCAAAAAACATAGATATATTCTCACATCTACAAATTACTTTACTAAATGGATCGAAGAAATTCCACTAAAAGTAGCAATATTTGAGAATATCATTGATTTGATTGACCAAAATATCATAACCAGGTTTGGCTTACCTACTGCTTTAATGCTTGATAATGCATATTACTTCTCAGGAACTGCTATGATGGAATTTGAAATTAAAATATGTTTCGAACTTAAGTATTCTGCAAATTATTACCCGCAAGGAAATGTTTTAGCAGAATATACAAACAATAATTTGATTAGAATAATCAAAAGAACTGTTGATCAAAACCAATGAAATTGGCACAAGTCGTTAATATTTTCTCTTTGGACAGGTCGAATAACTCAAAAAGCTTTTATTGTTACTTCTCCATTCAATCTTGTCTATGGAAAAGAAGTTGTACTTCCTACCAACATAGTTATTCCCTCTCTTTCCTTCGTAAAATTTATTGATGAATCTCCTTATTCTTCTTTACAACTTAGACAATGTCAAATTCTTAAGTTAGAGGAAGAAAGAGAAAATGTGAAACAGATTCATACACATCATCAATAGATAGTAAAATCCTCATTTGATTCAACCAATGTTACTCCAAAAAAATTTCAAATTGGTGATATGGTATTGAAATGGGACAAAGTGCATGAGGAAAAAGGTAAACACATGAAGTTTCAAAAACTCTGGCTAGGTCCATTTCAAATAATTGAAGAGATAGGCCCATAAACATTCTTATTGCAATATCTATCAGAAAAAAATTATTCTTTTCCTGTTCCAGCCACCCTACAATTAGCACACCATAGTGTGGGGGTACCAGGTGTTACACCAATTTTTGGTCATCTAACCTGTTACTATTAGATGGACTAATGTACACCATCTAACACCAATTTTACCTTAGTAAAATTGCTTTCACTATGAAAAATAACTTAATAACTCATAATTTATTAAGTTGTTTATGGTCTAAACAGAAAACCCCATGAAGAATAATTGAATAAATCCTTATTTGTTTGATTTTCCTCAAGGGGTAATTAATTAAACTAACATTTAATTAATATTCCTAGTCATATTTAACCCAAAACAGGAAAATTAATTAGATAAATCATTATTTATCTTATTATTTTATAGGAATAATTATTTAAACATTATTTAAATAATATTCCTTGCTAAATTTGACTAAATCATTTATAAATAATTAAATAAATCACTATTTATATAATTATTACTCAACCACATTCTTAAATAATAAATAAATCATTTATTTATTTATTATTTATAAATAAAGGGATTTGACCAAATTCAAATTCCTTTTCCCTCCAAAAATAATAATAAAATATTTCATAAAAGTTGGATCTATATTTGGTTAATAATATTTTATCTCTTCGGTGGCCAATAAAAAAATATTCAAACCTATGACCAGTGTTGGGAAAAATACTGAGAGGGGGGGGGGGGTGAATCAATATTTACTGCATATTCAAAAAATTTTACTTTCCTCTCTAGAAAACCCCATCACCTTCTTTCCTTTCGTAAACTCGCGTATAGCGATCTCTTCTTCTTCATTATTAGAAGACATCTAAATATGCAGATATTTATTAACTTAGTTCTTTGCAATATTCATTCATCTGATGTTAAGTTATCTGTAAACATGTGCAGTAACAACAGAATAAACCATCACAAAAAGCTTCAAACATGAACACCAGGATTTTTTAGGTGGAAACCCAAGTCGGGAGAAAACCACCGCTGCAGTTGCTCAGCCTTCAATATTTTATTATAGAGAAAACATCTTACAACATATGTGCTGGTGCAAACTCCAACCAGCACGCAGGCATCCACCTACGCTCGTTTACCAGCCTCTCCTGGAAGGGAGCTCCAACCCTCTGACTTGTTTACCAGCCTCTCCTGGAAGGGAGCTACGACCCCCTACTCTCGTTTACCAGCCTCAGCTGTAAGGGAGCTACGACCCCCTGCTCTCATTTACCAGCCTCACCTGGAAGGGAGCTACAACCCCCTGACTGAAGGCTACAACCCTCAGCACCTCTATGGACCACGTTTCATTAATTTTCAAACTGGATCCAACAACTTCAAAAGAGCACAACTTGTAGGCCACGTTTCATCATATTTTCAGACTGGACCCTCTCCATACATTTAAGCACAGTCAACCATTTAAACAGATACATATAACTCACTGACAGATATCAGTAAACTAGCAGAACAGATCAGACATTTCTTACCACAGACTTCAGCAAACCCTAGTTTGCATACGTGCTTTCCTTTCACTGATGTCACGTATATACGCGCTTATGTTCACACAAACAAGCGTATACTTCTGTACATATTACAGATTCAATTTCATTTCGCATACGCGCTTTTTCTTCAGCTAAGCCACGTATATACGCGCTTCCTCTTCGGCGAACTAGCGTATGGTTCTTCAGAACTTTTATGTCATTGCAATTCTTCACAACAGATACATCACTTCATATTTTACCCTTTATCTCAGACAGATGTTCGCCTCATCACAGATCTAGCCAATACAAGTACATTTCAGATCTAGATCCCCTTCTTCATCATTGGTGCATCATACATTCAGATTTATTATTCAACTGTAACCCTTTCCATTCAGATATACTTCAGAGAGAAGTATTCATTCAAGCTCAGACATCTTGCACCCACACTCATCATTTGCACAATGAATTTCTTCTCCTTATATAGGTTTACCCTTTTTCAATACCATGAGCCCCTTTTTCAATACCATGAGCCCAAAACTACATTACTTCTGATGGTATTCCTGGATAGGGTCATTTAGACGAATCATTACCCAATACAATGGGTCAATACCATGGTGGTTACCCCTAGTTTTGCACTTTATGAGCGCTTTTGCCCATACGCGACTTGGCACGTTGTTTTCCGCGTGCATACGCGACTTATACTAGACAAATCCGCGTATGCCTT
Organism: Pinus albicaulis; assembly: GCA_034641835.2. Classification (NCBI taxonomy): domain Eukaryota; kingdom Viridiplantae; phylum Streptophyta; class Pinopsida; order Pinales; family Pinaceae; genus Pinus; species Pinus albicaulis. The sequence goes on from CM076581.1 coordinate 1,614,378,969, forward strand.
GAGACATACTCTTTTCATCATAGATCTGATACATACTGGATTTCTTTCTTCATTACCTTCTGTACTCATTGTAGATATATCAGATTTACTTCATCAAGAACATATTCTATCAAGCATGACTTCATCAAGTAAGTTGCCATCATTTTCATCAAGTGGGTTGTCATTCAAGAACAATACTCAGCATCATATTGCTAACAAACATCATTTCACATCAGATTTACATCATTTACCAAGTCCATCAAGTCAAGAATAACTTCATCAGGTGGATTGTCATCAGGGACAACACATGCCAACAATCTCATGTCTTCATCTTCATTAAGTGGGTTGCCATCAAGGACAACACTCTGCATCATATTGCCAAAAATCTCCCCCTTTGGACTTGATGGCAACCACGATGGTGTTTGCTCACCACAACAGATAGGTACATTAAGAATGCAATGACACCATATCACTCTCCCCATTCTTTGTCACTGTCCCCATTCTTTGACACTATTATCTTCATTCAAACACCATGTCACTCTCCCCCTTTGACATCAAGGGCAAAGGGCGAATCAAAGCCAACACACTCTCCCCCTATTCTCCTCATGTAGAAGAAGCGTTCTGCAGATCTGATGTATACTAAAGCGACCAAGCTCCCCCTGAGTTCATGCTGAATCTTCAAACATATTTTTCAATGAAGTACATGACTCTATGAACTTCCTATCACCAAAGACTCATACTTACATCAAATATCCAACCAAGTGGATTTACATATGGGACTCAAGTACCCAACCAAGTGGGTTTACACATTTCAACTCAGCTACCCAACCAAGTGGGTTTACAAAATTTGACTCAGCTACCCAACCAAGTGGGTTTACAAATTTGACAAGTCCTTACATGACTGAATATTACAATTTTTTACATCATGGGTCTCAACTTGACCTTTTCATCAAACTACAAATATAACTTTAAGACCAACACCAGAAAGTCCTCAAGAAAGAGAACATATTTCAGAACCATCATAATGCCAACAATGCATTATACTTAGCAAAGCTAATGCTCCCCCTGAATCTGTGCATCCAAGCATCCTTTCCATATGACTAAGGCTCCCCCTTAGTTTGAGCATCCTCAGCACTTTCACCAACAAATCATCAAGGCATCTTTATCAAAACATTAGAAATAGAATTATGAGAACTGGAACACCACCAGAGATACCAAATAGTATCAGAGATACCAAACAGCACTACAGCTGTGCTGAAGAAAGCTGACCCCAAACAGAAATTTGTCAGCAACCAGGCATACGCGGTTTTATGTGCATGAACTCGCGTATATACACGACTGTGTTTCAGGAAATCCACGTATCCAATACCATCTTCTATATTTCAACCAGATCTGATCCTTTGTGAGGAAAAGACAGTGTTCAGCTTCTTTCTGAGATATTTGAATGCTTCCCTAGAATACAGATAGATAGAACAGTGTGGTTGTGTCTTCGAGCGTCATCCAATAGTTGTAGCATAAACACATTAGCAACCAAGCCTTCAGATTCTTTGCAGCATCAATACATTCTTTCCAAGAGAAATTATCATACCAGAATAGCATCTTCACATAAGAGTCAAGCAATCATCCATGTGGTCCAACATCACCATGATCTTTAAGATTTAACATGAAGTAACATATGTAGGAAAAAGATCTCAACCATAGTAACAAACTCTGCATGATTTATTCTTATCTCTGAATCATAATACTTCCATTTCAGCAACGAATACTCTTCATAAAAAAACAAACAGGACTCATCCATAATCTTTAACATAGGAAACCAATTATCGTATCATCATTATTTAGAACTGAGAGACTAAGCTGATCCAGAGTCAATAATACAGTTATTAACAGTCAGACTGATGATCCCCCTGAACCTCTGCTCTAGATCTTCAGCTATCATATAAATTCTCTTATCGTCAATGCATACGCGACTATGTCTACTAGAACTCGCGTGTATACGCGACTTTTCTTCATAGAACCCGCATATGGAAAGTGAAGCATAGAAATTTTTCACATTCCTTCATCTCCCACTGAACTTGTGCTTCCTGTACCTGTCTTCTTCATATCACATGCTCTGTCAGAAATACATATAACCAGAATAATCAAATCAACCATGAGAGACATCATACATTGCTCCCCCTGTGATGATACATTGCTAAATCTGATCATGTATCCCACATCATTCTTGCAGTCAATAAGAGAAGTACGCTTCAGAAGCGGATGACTGCAGTAGGGTCAGAATTCCCTACATTTCTGATTGGTCCTCCTTCTTTTTCCAGCTTTGCTTGAAACTTCTTATTGTGGGCTGGAATTTATCCACTTTCTCAGATCTGTTCAACCTGCATTCCTTTTCTACATGTCCATACTTGTTACAAGAATAACATATCATGTGTCCAAAGAAATAAGCATAAGAATCATAATGAGTATTTCTAATCTTCCTCCTTTTACAATCAGCTTCTTTATGTCCATACTTGTTACATGAAAAACAATATCCCTTGAAGAAACCAGAGTACCTTTCTGTGTAGGAACTGTTTGTTTGAGGCTGAAATGATCTGCTCCTGCAATTTGTTGCAACATGCCCATAATTATGAAATTTAAAGCATTCAACATTATTAACTTATTTCCTTTGAGTTTTCATCATTGTTGGTTGACCTCTTGTTCCTTTCAACACTTCAGGTTTTGCATTGACATCCTCTGAATTTTTAGCACTTCCTTGTGAGTTAGATTCTCCTTTAACAGTTTCATGGAAACCAAGACCAAGTTTGATAGCAAGAGACCTTTGATTACTCAGAATATTGTCCAAAATGTTAGTACTATCTTGAAACCTCAAAAGTTTAACCTTTTCTTCTAATTTACCTTTGAGAATGTTTACCTCAACCTCCAAGGCTTGACATTGCTTCGTCAAGCTTTATTCTTTCCTTCTTCCATTTTCTACTTGATCCTTCAGATTTAGAATCTCTTCTTTCAACCAATTCTCGTTTTCTTCACATGTTTGTTGCAGCTCTTCATTCTTCTTATTTGATTTTTTCAGATCTTCTTTGAGAGAGATGATTTCTTCTTCAAGGCCTTCCTTTTCAAATGGTTGTAGAGGTTCCTCATTCTTCTTACTTAATGCTTCAAGATCTACTTGTAGAGAGATGATTTCTGCTTTAAGTTTTTCACCTTGATTGGTTGCATGAGCATACAATCCTTGATATTTGTCTATCTGTCCATTTAGTGTTTCAATCTTTTCATTCATCCTATAGATCACATCTTTGTAGATAGATTCCTTCCTTTCAAATTGATACCAATCATTACTTTCATCATTTGTGTCTGGACTTTCACTCTTCTTAGATGATGTTTGTTGATCTTCAACTTTAATCTTGACAGCTTCTTCTAGATCCATACTTTCACTATCTTTGCCTTTGCATATACAGGTAAGTGAAACACAAGAGCAACGATCAATACCTGTTCCATCTTCGTCAATTTCTGCTATACATGTTTTCTGAGATATCTCCTTTCTTCGAGTAGCCTTCGTCTTTTGCTTCTTTACCATGAGCACTTTCAGATCATGGTCAGAATATTCTTCATCTTCACTGGACACTTCATCATCATCTTCATTTGCATAATAACTCTTCCTCTTTTCAAACTGTTTCCCTTTACCATGTTTTTCTCTATAAGGACATTTAGCAGCATAGTGACCAACTTTTCCACACTCAAAACACTTGAAGGGACGCTTACCTTTGAATCTTCCAGTACCTAGTTGGAGTTTTCTTACGAAATTCGCTTCTTCTTCTTCGGATATATAGCTAGATTCTTTGACAACTTCCTTTTCTTTTCCTTTTGAAGATACCTTAAAAGCAGCTTCTTTGATTTGAGAAGGACCTCCTTGTCTCATTTCAAAAGCAGTCAGAATACCATGTAATTGAACAACAGTAAGAGTTTGCAGATCTTGCCTTTCTTCAATAGCTGAAACTTTAGAGTCAAATTTTGAAGTCAAGGATCTTAAGAATTTTTCCACCAGAGTAGTATCGATTATGGTTTCACCCAAATTTCTCATTCGATTTACAATATCGTCCAGACGTAAGAAGAAATGGGCAATACTCTCATCACTATGCATCTTCAAATTTTCATATTCAATTCTAAGAGTTTGGAGTTTTGCACTTTTTACCTTTGTGTCTCCTTCATAGCTTAGAATGATTTTGTCCCATATTTCTTTTGCTGAATGTAGCTGCATCACTTTAGCAAATTCGGATTCAGACATGCTTCCCAATAAGACATTCACTGCTTTGGCATTGGTTTCATACTTCTTCCTTTCTGCTACATCGGTAGGAATACTTGCCGGGTATTGATAACCTTCTTCCACGATTGCCCATACATCTGCACCAAGACTTTGCAGATATGCTTTTGTACGTACCTTCCAGAATATCAGATTTCTTCCATTGAATAGAGGTGGCTTTATAGACATTACTCCTTCTTGACTTCCCATTGCGACGGATCTCCTTCAAGCGATCAAGCTTCTGCAGAAGAACCTGCTCTGATACCAATTGTTGGGAAAAATACTGAGAGGGGGGGGGGGTGAATCAATATTTACTGCATATTCAAAAAATTTTACTTTTTCACTCTCTAAAACCCATACGCTACTTTTCTTTAGTAAACTCACGTATATACGCGGATATCCTTCATACAACTCGTGTATTAGCAAAGATCTAAATATGCAGATATTAATTAGCTTAGTTCTTTGCAATATTCATTCAGCTGAAGTTAAGTTAACAGTAAACATGTGTAGTAACAACAGAATAACCATCACACAAAGCATCACACATGAACACCAGGATTTTTAGGTGGAAACCCAAGTCGGGAGAAAACCACCGCTGCAGTTGCTCAGCCTTCAATATTTTATTATAGAAAAAACATCTTACAACATATGTGCTGGTGCAGACTCCTACCAGCACGCAGGCACCCACCTGCGCTCGTTTACCAGCCTCTCCTGGAAGGGAGCTCCAACCCCATGACTCGTTTACCAGCCTCTCCTGGAAGGGAGCTACGACCCCCTGATCTCGTTTACCAGCCTCACCTGGAAGGGAGCTACGACCCCCTGATCTCGTTTACCAGCCTCACCTGGAAGGGAGCTACAACCCCCTGACTGAAGGCTACAACCCTCAGCACCTCTATGGACCACGTTTCATTAATTTTCACACTGGATCCAAAGCTTCCTTTAAGACACCACTTGGAGGCCACGTTTCATCATATTTTCAGACTGGACCCACTCCATACATTTAAGCACAGTCAACCATGAAACATATACATATAACTCACTGACAGATATCAGTAAACCAGCAGAACAGATCAAACATTTCTTACCACAGACTTCAGCAAACCCTAGTTTGCATAAGCGCTTTCCTTTCTTTGATGTCGCGTATATACGCGCTTCCGTTCACATAAACCAGCGTATACTTCTGTACATATTACAGATCCAATTTCATTGCGCATACGCGCTTTCTCTTCAGCGAAGCCGCGTATATACGCGCTTCCTCTTCGGCGAACTAGCGTATGGTTCTTCAGACTTTTATGTCATTGCAATTCTTCACCATAGATACATCACTTCAGATTTTACCCTTTACCTCAGACAGATGTTATCATCTGGGTCTAATACAATACAAGTACATTTCAGATCTAGATCCCCTTCTTCATCATTGGTACATCATACATTCAGATTTATCATTCAAGTGTAACCCTTTCCATTCAGATATACTTCAGAGAGAAGTATTCATTCAAGCTCAGACATCTTGCACCCACACTCATCATTTGCACAATGAATTTCTTCTCTTTATATAGGTTTACCCTTTTTCAATACCATGATCCAAAACTACATTAATTTCGATGGTATTCCTGGACGGGGTCACATAGACAAATCATTACTGAATACCATGGGTCAATACCATGGTGGTTACCCCTGGTTTTGCACTTTATGAGCGCCTTTTCCCATACGCGACTTAGCACGTTGTTTTCCGCGTGCATACGCGACTTATACTAGACAAATCCGCGTATGCCTTGAGACATACTCTTTTCATCATAGATCTGATACATACTGGATTTCTTTCTTCATTACCTTCTATACTCATTGTAGATATATCATATTTACTTCATCAAGAACATATTCTATCAAGCACAACTTCATCAAGTAAGTTGCCATCATATTCATCAAGTGGGTTGTCATTCAAGAACAATACTCAGCATCATATTGCTAACAAACATCATTTCACATTAGATTTACATCATTTACCAAGTCCATCAAGTCAAGAATAACTTCATCAGGTGGATTGTCATCAAGGACAACACATGCCAACAATCTCATGTCTTCATCTTCATTAAGTGGGTTGCCATCAAGGACAACACTCTGCATCATATTGCCAACAACCAGTGTCTCACTTGGAGTCTATAAATATTCCTCTTTTATTGGTTCATTCCCTAGTCTCCCCCCTCTTATTTTTGACCCTAGCTTTTCCAATGTTTGCATGATGCAATCATCTCGGTCCAACCTAAAATGAACCTATTCAACTAGTTAACAGCCCCTCCCTCTGCAACCTGATCCTAGCACCTCAACTTAGCCTTCAAGACTTCCTCCTACCAGCCTCTCATACGTAGCTGGTGTCCCTAATCCTATCTATCCCCTTGGTACGATTCCCCCTGGCCTTAACCATCCCAGAGCTATCCCGTTTAGCCATTACCTCTCCAGTTAGATACCATTTCTTGCTCCCCCTCCTAGAGTATTTTCGGTACCTGGTATGGCTCCCTTATATCTTCCTAACATGACCCTAGGGATCCCTATCTAGTACATTGATCACCCAACCATTATCCCGCCTGGTCAGCCCAAACCTTATACTCCTTTGACCCCGTTCCAATCAGTCGCCATGACCCCTCCCTTTGCTTTGTGCCTTAGCCACCTCAACAGAGACCTCCTCCTATTGTGAAGGCCTCAGGTGAGGGGTAAAAGACCGCAAGAAGGCACCTAAGGACAAGGTTGCCCAGAAAACCCCTACTCCTCCTTACCCTCCAAAGAGTACCCCCCCGTATGCTTTGTGTAATGTTGTTGGTCATGCCACCCATAATTGTCCTGAGTTACCTCGTATCAAGCCCATGGTCCATGTAGCATTTCCTAAGTCTAAGGTCCCATATGTCCCTGCTCCTTTATTGACTATAGCCAAGAAACCCAAGACCATATAAAAAAACCACCCTTGTGCTTTGTGTGAGCTCCATGGCCACTATACCCACCTTTGCCCCCACCTCAAGCACTACCACGCCTCTTTGGAAGTAGTTCAAGAGTACAAGACCGAGCATAACAAGTCTTCCTCTCCCTTACATGCGCATTATGCTTTAGCCAAACATGAGGATACATCTGCTCCAATTGACATTCCCCCTCCCAATGTCGAGATGATAGAGCCTTCGGTAACCATCCTCTACCTATCATCATCTATGAGATCCATGATGGAAGAACCCCTTGGGACTTCCCCTTCTGTTTCGCCTAACCTCCCTTCATTGATCACCCTGGGCTCAACATCGGTGGATCCCTCATCTACTCATTCTTCTGTCACCCTCCGTGATGATGTGCATGTGAACCTTTCTTCTCATTATGATGAGTTAGTTTGTTGCGTCGTGTGGTTATCCTTCCACTAGTCTCCCCATATTCTATTGTGATGATGACATCATGGAAAATTTTTCCACCTCTAGCTTCATCTATCTAGCCCATAAGAAAAATGGCACCATTCGTGTCTATGGTGACTTTTGCGACCTCAGCACAAACTACCCCCAAGGCAGTTCCCCCACACCATCCCCTTTTCAGTGTGCGGGGGGTAAAAATTCTACCCATAACACTCCCTCTAGCAATGCTTGTTTGATTTCTACCTTGCATTCAGGTTGTCAGCATTGTTCATCATCCTCTCATTTTTTGCCTTGTGGCACCTTTCATATGGACCCCCCATCCACACCGTATATCGGTTATGTCGATGGTGCAAGTCGCTACTCCCAGAATCTAGCCTCAACAACTTAGGCCATTTTCACCCCCTTACATTCGCTTGTCCTCTCAAACGGCATATGCATTGGTATTGCCACCAATAACCAAGCCGAATATGATGTAGTGATAGGTTTATTAGTCGATGCCCTTTACCATCACATCCTTCACCTTCATGTTCATTTAGATTCTTTTCTTCTTGTAATTCAATTGAATGGTGTCTATCATGTGCATAATCTTGTCTTTTTAGAAGATATTTATGAGTGAAGATTTTGATATGTGAATTTGAAATCATTACATTCAGCGATGTACCTCGAGCACAAAATCACTATGTAGATATCATTACAAAAAATATTCTATATTGGCATTTATCACATGAATTTCACACAAGAAAATAACCATAAACCACAAAATGATGCATGTCCATAATATGTGTCGTTCAAAATGTTTTAGAGTCCAATAACTCTGATACATATGACATGCGCATAGCATGTTACAAAAAACCAAAACTGGGCGCACGTCATGCCCCTACATCCAATCACTATCTGGAGGATCCCGGGCCAATGACTCTGCTCCTGCATCTCATAGATCATGCATCCCCTGTCTGGCCATCACCATGCACCACATGACTCCTCGACACGCTCAGCGGAGACCAATACATGGCTCTATGTACTAGTCGTCAAGGTCTTTCCAACCATGCTCTGAAACACTGATCATCAGCCTCTCACCTCTACGAAATATGTCCTCTAGGAGGGCCACTGCATCCTCATCTTGCGGTCCCCTCGATCCACTAGGTGTTACAGCTCCTAATACTACATGTCATCCCATATACCTGGCCAGTTTCACCACTGCTATATCTGCATACCAAAATTGAATGAATCAATACTTCATACAATATTATGAAACTTTAAAATGCACATAAAATATAAGCACCTTGTCACTTACCATCTGGCCCCCATGCTCACCCTGGCGGAAGTGCCAAGTCCAGGCCCCCATGATAGTTAATCCCACTATAGAGATAGTCTTCTATGTACAATGGAATCTGATCCCAATGCGCAAAGAACTCAGGCCGAAACACCCATCCGACTGCCCCACCTCCTCCTCTGCACAGTAGCTTCCCCCAACGACACATCCTATGCTCTCGTGGGCCCCCATCCTAGATCTATATATAAGGCCAAAGTGTCGAGATCTTCTCAAAGAAGAGCAAGCACAACACTGTGCCATATGCATAGTTATGGTTCACTTGTTGCTTGCATAGCGACAACTATCGTTTCAACAATGGAAACATCATTTGGGCCCACCCATAGTAGGTCCCACTCAATACTCCCTCAAAAAGCATCATCTGACCCCAGTGATTTGGTGGAGCACCTAGTTTCCTAGGATTCACAGCACCATTGTGGCCACAACATGAGTCTTTAGCCTCTCTAGATCTCCAATAGGTATATGTGTCCCTTTCACATGGACACCTGATCGACAATGGAACTCTACAAACTCCATGATGTTCCACCCTCGCGGTAACACTGGTTGTGTGTTTCCCACCATCCCAAGTAGTGGGAGACCCATCAAGAAATATATATCCTAGACAGTCAGCTGAATCCGGCACCCCTACACTATAAATATCTCATGCTTTGGATCCAAATAGATGACAATTTGGGCCAACAAGATCTCTCCTGCTCTCATGAAAGGGTTCTCCACAAGCTTCAAGACCCCAAACCTAGCCAATGAAACATGGACTACCTGATCCTCCCAGATCTCAGAATGTAATGTGTCGAGGTCTCTCTCTCTCGAGTTGATCCTCTACTTTTCCATATCTGCACAAAACCATCATTTTTTTCTATGTAAGGAAAGGAAAGACTGCATCATAACCATAAAATCCCATCTCTCAGCCAAAAACAACACTAAAAGCCCCTTTCCCTAATAGGTCGCACTTTCTCGCCATTCCTGGGACAGGTCTGAGTTTTCTACCTAATACCTGCTACCCAGTTCACAGAAAAGGCCCCAAAAAGTGTGACTCAACCGTGAAGAAGAGCAGGGGTCTGTTCCTGAGCTCTGGGTGCCTAAACTGAAATTTTAATCCACTGAATTGAAAGAGTATGGTTAGGCCTCTTACCTAAAACTAACAGATCTCGATTCCAACGGTTTATTTTTCCACTACGCTCACCGCAAGATTTAGGGCCTTTTCTCCTCTCGACATTCACCATAGCTACACTTGCAAATGAATCAAATTGGAGGGAAAATGCCTTATCAAAATAGAAACCACATATTTTCTTTTTCCATATGCGACCAAACCACAGCTCGGCTTGACAAACCATCAACACCATTAGAAATCTATCACCAAGCTCTCAAATGGGTATCCTTTAGTTTTTGGTGATTTGATACTTCACCGAGACACATTTTTTCCAAGAAGGGTCACTTCACCGCTCCTCAAAATCAAATTTCTTCACTTGCAACTCTTGTACTTGGGGAACCACATTGCCTTCATACTTTTCCATGCTCGTGCTGATTTTTGTCATGAGTAACCATCTCGTACTCATGTTTTTATGGTTCCCCCCAAGCCTGTTCTATGTGCCATCATCATCGAGTCACCCTTGTTTAGAGCATCCGAGTTGAGTCATCATTGCATGCATGGAGTTTGTCCCTGTTATGTGGATAAATCCTTTTTGCGGACAAGAAATATCTCCCTAGTATCTTAAGGATATCTAGAAATAAACAACCAAATAAAAACCATTTTCTCCATATCATTTGTGATTCAAAATTATTAATAACAAAGTACAAGGACATGCCCCTACCTAAAGTCCAATGCTTTCCGAAATATTCTATCCAGTTGCTCAAAAAGAGGTCACTTCAGCATGTGAAACCTGCAATCAAAGACAGATAAAAGGATTAAAAGATCCTGCAAGATATAATAATTGAGAAAACACTAATCTATCTCAGTGATCAAGGAATCTAAGAATTGAATTACTGAAATAGATACATGAACAATTCAATGAGAAAATGGAATCCATTTGTATTAACTTGTATAATAAGAAGTAACCTTAAAACCTTTCGCCTTGATGTTATACTGGTTCTTTTGGGGACATGAACAATCATTCCTCCTCAGATTGAGAAGCCTTCTTTTCTCTGAACTAGCATGAAGTTATGGATATGACTGTGTGATCATTCTCATATCAAAAATGGCTAGTATAGAGAGTATTCTCTCTTAGGAAATTCTTCAGCAACTAATATGTATGTCTACCCTTGAGACTAAAACATGAGCTCAATTTATAGGGAAATGGAGGTAGTTTCAGTTCCATGAAGAGGGGGATGGATTCCTCTCATGAAGGGATTTGAGCTCCATGGACCGAGGGATAAGCTCCATGAGAAATAGGGTAGAGCTCATAAGTATAGGATAAAGCTCAAATTGAATGTGCTTCTAGAAGCTTCCAATTGGAAGAATATTCATCCAGTTGGGCTTCTACAACTTACTTTTTCCTTTATTTTATTGTTTACAGGGGTCCGCAAGTTTTATAAGCAAAACGTGCAGGATGTGGTGTAGGCTATAGAGAAAATATCTGTGGATCCATAGGCAAGGGTTAGGAAAAGTGCAAAGTTAGAATTTTTAGGGTTTTAATGAGCTTTTCTCCAATTCCAAGACTTGGTTTAGAAACATTAGGGTTTTTTACTTCTAAGGGAGCATGTCAAATGTCATGGTGACAAAATAATGTGTAACAGTCATGAGGTCCTTTGTATCTCGCCATAGTCCTCCATCCTTCATTTCTTTTTTCCTCTCTCATGTCGTACATTTTGGCCTTTAGTCATACTTTCCCCTATCCCCTTTGGAGTCGAGTCAGTAGTTGCTAGGTCATCCATGCCCTTTATGCTCTAACAAGGGAAGTCCTCAGCCCGCTACTCAGTACCCCCCATTCCACCATCATCCTCGATGTCTGTCGATCAGTCACTCTACTCTTTTCTGTTGTGCCTTAGTTGAGGATTCCTCATTGCCTCACCTATGGCGGGCCCCCTTCTGTTGACATCAACTTATTCATTCCAGAAGACAGGTCTAGAGGGCGATGTACTTTGGTTCTAGCTTCCACTCTTGTTTGGTGCCTCAGATCAGGAAAAGGGACCCTTTATTGCCCTTTGACTTGATTGTTTCTCAGTTTCAGCTCCTTATGGCATGATCGAGACATATATACTCGATGGTTTAGTGATGCAGCAGATTGTACCAGTGATTCCTGGGTGTGTGTGAGATCTTTTAGACCTCATGAGGGGGTGGCCCTTTAGGTAGCCCCCCACATGCCTGGATGACCTCTCTACTACAACCTTGGATGCAACTCCATAGATTTGATGGTTCTGGACTTAGCCACTTGCAACGCCTTTTTAGGTTCCATGTATCATTCATATTTTTAGATCCATTTCCTATTTTAGAAGGCCTCTTTGGTTGTACTTATATCTCATTTACTCAGATATTATTGTATAAGTCTTGGTTTTTGTCCCAGGCACAATATGTATGTGGGATCCATTATCATGTTGTTATCTCACTCATGGTTATGCCAGCATGTACTATATAGTTCACTCCCATGTTTACTATACATACCATTATTTTTTGTACTTTGTTATCTCGACGAGCATAAGTATGCCTCCCTCGCCTCATGTAGAACATGTACTTACTCATAAAAGAGACTTTTTACACCTGTAAGTCTTGCCTCCTCAGGGTCTTGTCCTCTCTTGCTTCAGTTCGCCTTATATTTCTCTCGCTCTGACTCCCCTTCGGTGTATAGTGATAGAGCTCTTACAACGTACTTCGGTCATACGATTAGCTCCTAAAGCTCGGTTACACCAATTTTTGGTCATCTAACCTGTTACTATTATATGGAGTAAAGTACACCATGTAAGACCAATTTTATCATAGTAAATTGCTTTCACTATGAAAAATAACTTAATAACCCCTAATTTATTAAGTTTTTTCTGGTATAAACAGGAAACCCCATAAGGAATAATTATATAAATCCTTATTTGTTTGATTTTTCTCAAGGAATAGTTAATTAAACCAATGTTTAACTAATATTCCTAGTCATATTTAACCCAAAACAGGAAAATTAATTAGATAAATCATTATTTATCTTATTATTTTCTAGGAATAATTACTAAAACATTATTTAAATAATATTCCTTGTTAAATTTGACTAAATCATTTATAAATAATTGAATAAATCACTATTTATTTAATTATTACTCAACTACATTCTTAAAATAATAAATAAATCATTTATTTATTTATTATTTCTAAATAAAGGGATTTGACCAAATTCAAATTCCTTTTCCCTCCAACAAAAATAATAAAATATTCCATAAAAGTTGGATCTAGATTTGGTTAATAATATTTTAATTATGCACTAATATCTAGACTAGCTCAATATTTTGTTATAAATAGAAGGGTTTTTCCATTCATTCACTTCCTTTTGTTGCCTAAAGATCACTTCGAATCTATATTTTTGGTATGACTTTGATCCTCGCATCATTGTCATATTTTTTCTACATTTTGCTCATGAGCTCCCTTTGAGTTCCATTTTGTCTGGGTTTTTTGCACCATCAAGAGAGAGAGAGGTCTTAGATCTGAAGCGCTGAGGACATACAAGAACCCATCCCATTGAGGGAGACTGGTAATATCTTTCTATGTTCCCTTCCCAGGTGTCATAATATAAAAATTCTTTAAAAATTATTGTCTTGTTCATTGGATGCATGGAGCAAATCTTGCTTATTATTTTCTGTTTAATAACTTTAACTGCATAGATTTGGATTTCTGTAGCATTTATTCTGATCACTAACTGTAGATCTAAGGAAATTGACAACCCACATTTTATGTTAGGGTTGTTTGTTATGCACAAATAAGGTGAGATTTTTTCATACGCTTGCGATTAGAATTCACACTAACACTAGCTCTAATAGCATATCAGGGGCGTAGTGGATTTGGTACCCCAGGTTGCAGATAATTTGAGAATATATGGAACTAATCCTTGGTGTGGCCAATACCCTTGCAACATATGCACCAGACATCTACGCCAACTTCTTTATGCCAATCTATGCGTAAGTTTTGGATTTCTAAGTTCATAGCTTCCAATTGGCTTTGAATTTGCAGCGCTCCAAATTGAGCATCTCCTCTAGGCGCAACTTCTAATTTCATAGAAATTTCCAAGGCTTTGACCTAAGAATCAATCTTCTGTTGACCCATAGGTCGACGCAAATGCAACAAGAGCATGGAAATGAACCACTCCTTTTGCTGCTTATCATTGTAAACAAATCCTCCATTGTTGATGGTTTGCTTCATTTGTTGGTCAGCCTCCAAAACCAATTCCTTCGCCCCTTGCTTAAAATATTTTAGTTCTATTATGCATTGCAAATAGGACTTTGGCTTCTAGAACTACTGCTTCAGGGCATCCTTAATCTGTTGAACAGTGGGATATATATCTTGAGAAATGTATCCCATGAACCAATATAAAGCGCAACCTTCAAAGGCCATAGCCAATTGTGCTCTTTGACAACATCAATATTAAAATTTTGCGTTGTCCACATCGCATTATCCATAAGCCAAAATAGATCCATATCCTCATCCCCCACACCCTTAAAGGTGGGTATCTTCATATGCGTAACCATATCTTCCACAGGTGGGGGAGGTGGTGGGGTAGGAGATGTCTTACCCCTACGCGAGTTTGATGGTGGCATAGCAGGAGGGATACCTTCATTGTGCGTAGCCTCGCCTTCTTCTATATCAGGTGACTTTCTCAAAGGGATGTATACATATCTATCCCCTCTGTTACACATCAATTTGTCACTGTCCCTGTGGTCCTGGTTCCTTGATCCCAGGGGACACATACAATGACCCTTGTGTACATTCCAAGCATGGAATACATACCCTTGAACCACACTTTGTTTGCCAATTCATCTCCCTTTAAAAATTTTCTGGAAGATCCCTATAAAACCCGGTTTTCAAGGTCGATGCTTTGTCTCAGTGTTTGACCCATGCCAATAGAAGAGATTTACACTAAGACCTACATCGATCGGCACTCTCTCTTAATGTCTGACTCACTGATCCTCTTTTGGAAATATTTTTAAAATATAAATGAAGTTTCCATGACTAGAAGCTTCGTGAAGTAGAGAGCTCAAAGTTTTTTTTGAGGATATGGCCGAGGAATTCCCCTTTAGGCTTCTTGTTCCCATAAAATAGGAACTACTCCAAAGGATAAGCTTCTTTCCCGTTATTTGAGGGCCCATATCCTCTACCTCCATTGTTATATAAGGAGACCTCCTTCACCTTTACTACCTTAGTTAGCTAGTTAGAAGCATCAATCATAGAGAGGGGACGCAATTATAACTTTGGGAGAATAGAGAAGAGTGTGATTGTTTTTGTGTGTTAGGAACATAGTGAGATCTTGGACCTTTGTGTATGAGGTTGTTGCAAATTTTGTAGGATACGGAACTGCCGAAGGAGGGCCTCAACATCAAGGCTTGGTTGTAAAATCCCCTCGTCTTTATCATAATAAAATGTAACATATTTATCTTCTACTATTTTTTACATTTATAATGAGATTTCTAACATTCTTTGATCAGTTAGATAGGCTGTAATTGTTTTATGTTTGTCATGAATTTACACGTGTCATGGCGTCTTGACTATCTGTACAGATAATCAAATGTTGGTAGCAGCATGTATCTAGCTTGAGAAGAGTGACGCATCAAGAAGCTTCAAGAAAAGACGACGACATAGCATCAGAACAAGGTAAGTCATCTTCTGATGCAACCAAAGGCCTCAAAACCCACATTCTCCATATAAAAATACATGGTTCATTTTTAAACCAAAATAATTCCCATATTGGCAAAATTTAATGCGGAAGCTCATTATTTAATCTATGGTCAAAACCATATTATAAAACCCACTTCATGAATTATTCAAATCAATATTCGACTTTGGAATAAAAAACCCAAAGTATCATCACATATGTAATGAACCACATTTTACCAACTCACATTTAAACAATGCTTAAATGTGCTCACCTATCCGAATATCAATAAACATTAAAATCTATACGGCCCACATCCTATTCAATACTTTGGTTAAAATTACCCAAAGGTGCCAACCATAACAATATAACTTTCGGCCCCACAGTATAAAATTTCATTATATATATTCGAGCACACGAAACATATATTAAACCCAAAAGATATGACTATATCTGGGTCCCAAACTTACCAACTCATCTTTCTGCTACCATAGATCTTCACTTGTGATCTAACGGTGGTCGCTACACACCAACTGATCATGTGTAATCCAACGGATATCGCATTCAAATGGGCTTCAAAATTTAATGATCCCAAAGCACACAAAATAAGCTGTATTAGAATTCTTCCAATGCTACGTGTCATTCATTTAGGTGTATCGTGCGGAGTTTCTTCAATACCATTTACCAGCTTATGATCACGTGAAAACCATTTATGGTTTTCAAAAACCTCTTCATGGTTCCAATTTCATAGTTTTTCCACGTTTCTCTATGCCTTCGAAGTTCCAATGTGCTATTGCTCATAGTTCCACTTCTATCTTTTCAATATGGCACTTCCACACTTCAACAATCCATCAATTCATTTCGTTGTGACATTGATCCATTCCAATTTCAGATCTTCCTAATTGGAATTAAATCCACACTCTGTCTATACAGAGAACTCCCCTTCCATTTCGCACATAAGCACCTTCTTTATGAGTTCAAAAACTCATTGTGTCGGGTTTTAATCCACTCACAAAACCCTATCTTGAATTCTCCATTGAATTCAAGTCCTATCTCTGGTTGCCATAAAGACCTCATGTCTGTGACCTATCTTGTATACAAACATTTACATGTACAAAATTTCTTCCCTTTATTTGACTATGAATGGTCTCAAATCCTTATAAAGGATTCTTCCCTTTGCACGATAGATCTCATTTATCTATCACTAATTCAAACACGCACAGAACGTTAATTCATCAATCCTGTAATTTCATCTACACACCATATAACTTAGAAATTAAAATGAACTCAGAAAATTGAGTTCTTTGTATTAACACATAGTAATTACATAGGAAATTCTTCCTCTCAGGCCTGATATTCAATCAGTGGCCTTTTTTCCTACAGCCTGTAGGCTTACAATTCAACCTCTACCTCTCTATCTCTGTTCTACCTTCATATCTATCTTCTTATGTTTTATGCCTTTGAGGCTTACATTTTATACAAAAGGTTCTGAAATTATTTTTCGTTTCAGTTCCTCCATTTCCTCAAAAAAATCCTAAATATCCTCTAACTCCTTTTGCCTCCACTTCATTTGTAATGGTTGTCAAATTACCTTCTTTCCCTTCAATGGAAAGATCCATCCACCTCTCTAGTTTTCTTCTTCTTGTAGTCATTCCTGTAGTACCTCTAGTTGTACTTTCATCACTGCAATATCTCTTTCTCTATCCTTATTATTCATCTTATCTATGTGGAATTCTTTAGAACCTCTTCTTTGATCCTCCATGATCATCTCCTTCATGAGCTCCTCACTCACTATGAGTTGCACTAAGCCTCTGCAACAACAAGTCCTCCCTGCTGGCACTTACCTCACCAATCCTCTCTCTGGACTTGGTATTTTGGCAAGCACTAGTTCTCTATCTCGAGAACCTCTTGAGCATTCTCTTTTGCTCTCTCTAGGCTTATATCCTCAACTCATCTTCTCTTGAGAAAACTCCAGTTGTTCTCCCTATCCAACCTTTAGCTGGAATATTTGGTTCACTGACATCATCATCAAAAACTTTTTCTTCATCTTGTCTGCAACCATAATTCTGCAATCACAATTTTAAAACCAGATTAAAATTATCTCACGTTCAAGATCTCTGCATGATCTTGTTCTCTTCATTCACTTGTACTTTGATTGGACTGTCTTCATTTATTTCTGCAAGTGCCTGTTCAATTCAATATTGTGTATCTACTACTTATCAGATTTAGAATCTGATCTCCTCTTTCTTTTCCATCACACATGCATTTTGATTTAATTAAAAAAAATCTTTAACTCTCAAAAGAGATTTTCCATCTTTGATACCACTTGATGCAACCAAAGGCCGCAAAACCCACATTCTCCATATAAAAATACATGGTTCATTTTTAAACCAAAATAATTCCCATATTGGCAAACTTTAATGTGAAAGCTCATTATTTAATCTATGGTCAAAACCATATTATAAAACCCACTTCATGAATTATTCAAATCAATATTCGACTTTGGAATAAAAAACCCAAAGTATCATCACATATGTAATGCACCACATTTTACCAACTCACATTTAAACAATGCTTAAATGTGCTCACCAATCCGAATATCAATAAACATTAAAATCTATTCAGCCCATATCATATTCCATACTTTGGTTAAAATTACCCAAAGGTGCCAACAATAACAATATAACTTTCGGCCCCATAGCATAACATTTCATTATATATATTCGAGCCCACAAAACATATATTAAACACAAAAGATATGACTATATCTGGGTCCCACACTTACCAACTCATCTTTCTGCTACCATAGATATTCACTTGTGATCCAATGGCGGTCGCAACACACCAACCAATCATGCATAACCCAATGGATATCGCATTCAAATGGGATTCAAACTTTAATGATCCCAAAGCATGAAAAATAAGTTGTATTAGAATTCTACCAATGCTACGTGTCATTCATTTTGGTGTATCCCGATGACTTTCTTCAATACCATTTACCATCTTATGATTGCGTGAAAACCATTTGTGGTTTTTGAAAACCTCTTCACATTTCCAATTTCATAGTTTTGCCACATTTCTCTAAGCCATCGAAGTTCCACTGTGCTATCGCTCGCAGTTCCGCTTCTATCTTTTCAATATGGCACTTTCGCGCTTAAACAATCCATCAATTTGTTTCGCTGTGCCATTGATCCATCCCAATTTCAGATCTTCTTAATTGGAATTAAATCCACACTCTGTCTATACAGAGAACTCCCCTTCCATTTTGCACATAAGCACCTTCTTTATGAGTTCAAAAACTCATTGCGTCAGGGTTTAATCCACTCACAAAACCCTATCTTGAATTCTCCACTGAATTCAAGTTTTATCTCTGGTTGCCATACAGACCTCATGTCTGTGACCTGTCTCGTATACGGACATTTACATGTACAAAATTTCTTCCCTTTATTTGACTATGAATGGTCTCAAATCCTTATAAAGGATTCTTCCATTTTCACGATAGATCTCATTTATCTATCACTAATTCAAACACACACAAAACTTCAATTCATCAATCTTGTAATTTCATCTGCACACCATATAACTCAGAAATGAAACATGAACTCAGAAAATTGAGTTCTTTGTATTAACACACAGTAATTACATAGGAATTTTTTCCTCTCTAGTCTGATATTCAATCAGTAGCCTTTTTTCCTACAACCCGTAGGCTTACAATTCAACCTCTACCTCTCTATCTCTGTTCTACCTTGAAATCTATCTTCTTATCTTTTATGCCTTTGAGGCTTACATTTTATACAAAAGGTTCTGAAATTATTTTTGGTTTCAGTTCCTCCATTTCCTCAACAAAATCCTAAATATCCTCTAACTCCTTATTTGCCTCAACTAACCCCTAAGGATCCTCTTTCATCACAAAATCATGAAACCAATTATAATTTAGGATTTACATTAATTCCTAAATCTCTCAATCCCTATACACTCTCAACTAGCCTAATTCTCTCATTTTCTCCAACATTTGAGAAAATTTATAAATTCCTCACAATATTTAATTAATTCTCATTAAAATCACTCAAATCATTACATAAGAAACCAACTCCCTTGAAAAAAAAAAACCCCTAAGTCTATTAAAATACAAGGAATTTTCTTGAGCCTAATGCCCCTGCATCATCTTCCTTGCTCTGGATTTCATTTACAATCTAGGAAGGTAGATGTTATATGTTCCTGTAGTTGCTAGACCCACCCTAGGGCTAGAGGGATCACCTCTGTCTGCAAAGGGGATTTTCCTGCACAAAAAATTGCTGACTCCACCAGGGAGTTTATTTTGAGTTTGTCACTCTTTGAGGTCTTACTCATTCGACGAGTTTAGCTGAACAACCATTTCCCTATTTTTTCTTATGTTTTTCATCAATTATAATGTTTTAGTTTTTTCTTGAAGTGGTGAGTCTGGTCTTGGTTAGGGGAAATTTTTTTTTCAATAATTGGCGCTTTATTTGTCTGACAGTCATGCCGATTAGGCCTATCAGTGCTAGTTTCAGCCCCAAAAGTCACTCCCATTCTTGTGTGTGTGAAAAATTAAGGTTTTTTCCCTAAGTCTTTGAACAATGTGTCTTGCCCTTTCGGTCCTTTTCTATGTATGACTTACATTTTCTCCCCTTCACTCAAGTTAATTTGATTGGCTTGTTGGCTTGGTTTTTTATTTTTTTTGTTATTTCTATTGGGACGTGCATCCTAATACCCTAGGTTTTTCTAGGATTGTGCATCGATTTCTTGGTTGCATGCTCTACGGGACATCGCCCTGTTGATAGAGTTAGTATCTTTGCTTGGTGGGCCATCTCTAGTTGATTTCCTTTTGCTTTTGGGTTGATTGAGTGATCAAGTCTCAAGTGTCTGCCCGAGTTCATCTGGTCTGCTTGTTCGCTTGTGAGCATAGATTTCATTGCTCAGTGTTTAGCTAAAAATTCTTCCTTGAATGATTGATTGATGTAAAAGGGAATGAATGCCTTGTTTTGAGCTCATGCTTTGGAAGTCCTCTTTTTGGTTGAACTCATATGTCTTGTATCCTTTTGAGGAATTTCGTTACAAAGTGTTCAAAACAAGATTGTATTCTTAATGTTTGGTTGCATCCCTTTTTCATTAAGGAAATTTTTGTTAATTTAGTTTTCATCTCAAAGTTTTCTTTTCATTAAAATCCATTAGATCAAGTTGCATTGAAAAGTCATGTTTGAAATTTATCAATGAACTTAGATTGCATTTTTTAATGATTGAAAACTAAAATTTGCTTTGAGTGCATTCTTATTCATTCAAAACAAAAAGGAAATTGTGCATAGATTGCAATTGCATAGTTTTCAAAAAGAGAATTTTGCATAGATTACATTGCATAATTCACATCTTTGAATGTTTTAGATTACTTTGGGATCGTGAAAGTCATCTAGTTAGGAACAAGTTTCATTTGCAGTATTATTGTTTGTTTCATATTTGTTTGAGACTCTTCCCTTAACTAGATAACATTCATCAAATTGAAAATTTTCTTTTCTCATATAGCTGCATATAGGAGTTCTCTAATGACAGTAGTAGGGCCCTTAAACCAAGACATAATTCAAGATCAACCATAAAAATTTATTCAATCAATCTAAGGAAGCATTGAAACTTAACACTCACACTTAGATGTCTAGGCTAGTGACGTGTTCCGGCATCATTAAACCTAGTAGTTGTTGCTTGCCATCTGGCATTAGATAGTGCTAGTACATACTTTTACTCCTCGTACCATCATGTATATAAAGGGAGATCCTCATAGGTTTCAATACTTTATCCATAGGAAGTCGAGTCTGCTTCCCTGTGACTGTGTTACACCGAACACAATATTCAGGGAGACTCCCTGCACATACGTTAATTCCTTGGTCATTTCTCTTTCATTTTATCAACAAGGTGTATATTGCAGTTCACGGGAGCTTGTTACACCCTCTTGCTCCGAGTTCCTGAGTATTCATTTTGATCTTTTCGTGACTCTTTAAAATTCGAGAAGATCATTGAGCACTTGTCCTATCAAACTCGTTCAATCTAAAAGTAACTAGAGTCACATTTTTTCCTTTTCTCGACTCTTAAAACATGAAAAGGAAAAGTTTTGTTTAAATTTCTTAAAATTGACTACCCATGAAATATTCCTGGTTAAATTTATATTCCTTAGTGATTCTTTAGGGTTTATTCCAACAACAATGTTTCCAGAGTTCACTAAGAAAGGAATCCCCTCATATGGGAATCTTGGTCCTTTTCCTTCATTCTGGAATGTTGGTGCCCCATATATGGCAACGTTCTCCATCCCGGGATTAACCATTGGTCTGCCAGTTTGGTTATTTTCGACCCCTGTGGTTTTGAACATCCAAATAGTTTCTCAACCAATTTCTCCTTCGCCTGAACCATGTCAACCCCATGTTGATCCTAAGGTTGACCCCTCACCTTCTTCGCCTATTTCTTCACCTCGTTCTTCGTCTTCACCTGGTGAAAGTTTGGATTCTAGTAACCGAGTGACTAAGAAGAAGAAGAAGTCAAAGAAGAATAAGGAAAAAAGCTAGGGGAGAAATAAACAACTATTTGTACCCATGCAGATAATATCAAGAAACCTCCCACTCCATATCTCAAAGTAAAATTCCCTTGCAAGCTCTGTGAGGGTGACCACCTTCTTCGTGATTGCCCTGGTATTCCCAAGGTGCTAGAAGTGTGGTGCATTGGCTAGATTTATCCTTCATCATCAACCTCTAGACATCATTCTGATGATGAGCCTTCAACTAAAGATAAAGAGACTCGTAAGAAACAGGTTAAGATCAAATTTCCCAGTAGGTTGTGTGAAGGGAACCATCCCATTCACCTCTGTCCTTATATGGATAAAACTTATAAAGTATTTGATACCCTTTAGAAATTTTAGTCTTATATTCCCATCGGTTATCAGAAGTTTTCTTCGATTCCTATGATAATTGATCAAGTCATTGATAGGGATTGATCTCCGATCAATTATACTCTCTCTGAAAGTCAGTCTCCTGAGTCAATTCCCGACCAATCATTGGTTGAGAAAAAGGTCAACCTGATTTCATCTATAGTTCATCAGGTATTTTCAATCGAGAGTGAGTCTCATCCCAGTCATGTTATTTTTCTTTCCTCTGATTCTCTGGGATCAAAGGGCGATCCTCTTGTTTCCATGATCCAAGAGGATGATCCTCTGATTCCTATCACCACAGTTCCAAAAATTGATCCTCCTTCTCTCATTCTCGAATTCTAGGACAATGGTCTTTTTTCTCCCATAATGAAAGGGGATAATCCTCCTATTCTTATGGCGCCCCTTCATGTAGTTTAGTCGCTTCCTTTGATTGGAGTCGATTCACGAGATATCATATTCCTTCTTATGTGCCCTTTCAGATCACTGTACAGGCCTGCAATATGGTCGTACCGGGCACAATTATAGATGAAGGTGCCTCGGTTAGTATTTTTTCCTCAACTACATGGAAAGATTCGGGTTTTTTGTAGCTTGTGTCTGTTACTCATAATATATTGGCTTTTAACAGAGGAACAAGTCAACCATTAGGGATCCTTCTGAAGTTTCCTATTTACTCCTAGGGCATGACTATGCTTATTCCATGGGCACGCTTGTCTCTTCCCTCTTTCATGTGATCTGATTTCCACATGAAGGTTAGATCGTGACCATTGATCAGCTTTCATTCTTTGGTCTTGATGTGACATTTGGTCTACCATCGCCCCTTCCTATTTCTTACCTACTGTGATATCTTCCCCACCACAGTTCAATTATGTGGCCACCTGTTCCATGTTCACGTCCACTACTAATTCAGTCAGTGAGGTAGTACACAATGTACTAGGGAAATTGGATCCTAATTTCCAGAGTGTTGTTCTCCCGTTAGATGATAAACTCTTGGAAGCCATGAATTCTTATTCGTCATGACAATATATTGTGGGGCATAGTTCATTTCCTTACATCAAGCTCCTTAAAAAATGAAACAAGCTTCTTGGGGAGCATAGTTCGTTTCCTTGTGTCAAGCTCCTTAAAAAATGAAACAAGCTTCTTGGTGAGCATAGTTCATTTTCTTATGTCAAGCTCTATAAAAAATGAAACAAGTTTCTTTCGGAGCATAGTTCGTTTTCTTGTGTCAATCTCCTTAAAAATTGAAACAAGATTTTTGTGGAGCATAGTTTGTTTTCTTGTGTCAAGCTCCTTAAAAAACTAAAACAAGCTTCTTCGGGAGCATTATTCGTTTTCTTGTGTCAAGATCCTTAAAAAATTAAACAAGCTTCCTGCAGAGCATATTTAATTTTCTTGTGTCAAGCTCCTTAAAAAATGAAACAAGCTCTTATGAGGACAATTTGTCTACTATGTCAACCTCATTAAAAAATGAAACACGGTGTCATGAGGATAGTTATTTTACTATTTCAACCTCGTTAAAAAATGAAACAAGTTCCCTTTTCAATTCAAGTCTTTGATTAGATCTTGTAAAATCCAAGTCGAGTCTTTCTCTTGATCTCGTAATTGAACCTTCATTCCATCCACCTACCAGTAACTAGCAGTCTACTCCGGTGAATTCCATGAAGCTAGGGGGCATGTACCTCGAATTGAGTCATCATGCTGGGGGCATGTGAACTTATTACAAGCATAGTTTGTTTCCGTTTCAAGTTGGTGTAAAAATGAAACCGGTTTCAAGAATAGTTTGTTTCAGTTTCAAGCTTGTGTAAAAATGAAACCAAATTGAAGCAAAGTTTCCTGATTTCAAGCTTGTGTAAAAATGAAACCATGCTTATTTTACCTCTCGTGATTGCCATTTTGTAAGCTTTTTTTCAGATGAGACTTGGTTTTCTCATTCCATCATTACCTTCTACTCGGCCGATCATATGCCCTCAATTGATTGTTTTACCCATTCCTGACGAACAACTGCAATGAGTGCTCCTATTAGCCAGCATCTTGACCTTTACCTATTTTCAGAAGTTCCACCATCACCGGAACCAGTTGCTACCCTTAATACCACTCGTTCCTCTAAGAGGAGTCAACTTTTAGCTCTTTTCTGACTCTCAAAACATGAAAATATTTCCAAGATCTTGTCGTTTTGAACTCGTTGAAGTCTGTGAAATGTCGTTTACCCAGTATATGTTTACCCCTTTTTTGGGTTAGGATAAAATATTTATGAAAAAAGAATACCTTAGCCAATCATGACTAAGAGGTTCTCTCATATATTATTTTCTACCTTTTTCAGATCTGAGGAATGACCTACGAAAAGGGACCTTCTTGAGTTTAATTTTTGCCTCTTTTCAAACTCTCTAAACATGAAAAAATGTCAAATTTTCCCTTTGTCAAACTTGTTAAATCTAAAAGACATTGGAGTCGTCGCCATGACGTTATCGAGTTTCTCCTACTTAGGGCTTGTAAAATGCACTAGGATGGATTTTTCCAAAGGAAAAACTTATATGACAAGCATATTCAATCCCCTTCAAGCTTGTGTAAAAATAAAGAGGTACTCACTAGAAATGATGGGGGAAAATGGAAGTTATTCTTGAGTTGTGTCAGCAGTATGTCACTCTTGAACATGACACTTATCTACAATTTGTGTCGGGTTGGGATATCTTCACTCCATCACTTTTCCTCCATGGGTTTGGGAAATCGGTTTGCCTCTCATTCGATTACCAATCTTGTCAACATGACCTCTGATCCGATTTGAGTCAAATGTTGCCAATTTCTAGAGTCATGTCATCGATATGTTCAAGAGAAAATCCTTCTACAGTTTGTACATTCCCTAATACCTTGTTTCAGTCTTGATTAACACCCATATAAAATTCTCTACTTCGTGTCGATGATGTGGGATTCATTATGACCCTCCTTCAATGGATCGCTTCCTGTTGACTTCAACTCATTATTCGGGAAGTCGATCTAGAGACTCCTTTCTAGTACCTTAGAGCTTTCATGCCCTAATGGAAATTTCTTCACATTCAACGATAGGTTCACATCATTGGCCTCCGATCGGGTGATTTCACAGGTGTTCGACTCCAACTCACTGTTCACAATCCGTGGATTGTACTAGTAGTACCTTGAGAACCATTGTCATTATTAGTGGTTTCACTTTCACCTGTTAACAAATTTCATCATTGGTTGGTAATCAGGTGACTTTCTTACATGTTCGACTTCAGTTCATTCATTCACATGCCTGAATTTGTACTTGTTCAGGTTGGGACAAAGCACAAGACCCTCGATTGTTTTTGATGAAATCCAGGCTACAAGGTGATATGATTTGTCCATGATTGGATCCATGTTTCATTCAGCTAGATGGCTATGACCATACCATGATTCTATATGTGATCCTTCTCAAATGGATGGCTGCAACCATACCATGGTTTCTTTATGGATGGCTACATCCATACCTTGATTCATGTATTTTCATCAGAGATTTCAGTTATGTATATGTATCTATGCTTGATTTGCAGGTCTCCCAACAGCAACATCTAGTTCCTTGCATGTACTCATAAAGAATTTCACCCCTCACTCGTGTTCAGACTTCATACTTTAGGGGACATCTATTACAAAATAGTTTGTCACTATCCCTGTACTCCTCGTTCCTTGATCCTGGAGGACCCATAAAGTGACCCTTGTGTACTTTCCAAGCATGGAATACATACCCCTGAACCAGACATTGTCTGACAATTCATATCCCTTTACAAAATTTTTGGAAGATCCCTATAAAATGAGGTTTCAATGTCAGCTCTTTGTCTCAGTGTCTGGCCTACACCGATAGCAGAGATTTACACTAAGACCCACCCTGATAGGCACTCTGTCTCAATGTATGACTCGCGTCGATCCTCTTTTGGAAATATTTTTAAAATAGAAATGAATTTTCCATGACTAGAAGCTTCACGAAGTGGAGAGCTGGAAGTTGTTTTTGAGTATATGGTCGAGGAATTCCCCTTTGGGCTTCTTGTTCCCATAAAATAGGAACTACTCCAAAGGATAAGCTTCTTTCCCATTATTTGAGGGCCCATATCCTCCTCCTCCATTGTTATATAAGGAGACCTCCTTCACCTCTACTACCTTAGTTAGCTAGTTAGAAGCAGCAATCATAGAGGGGGGAAGAAATTATAACTTTGGGAGAATAGAGAAAAGTGTGATTATTTTTGTGTGTTAGGAACATAGTGAGATATTGGAACTTTGTGCATGAGGGTTTTGAAAATGTGCTTGGATACAAAAATGCTGAAGGAGAGCCTCAACATCAAGGCTTTGTTGTAAACTCCCCTTGTCTTTATCATAATAAAATGAAAATGATGTTTATCTTCCACTCTTGTTTACATTTATAATGATATTTCTATCATTCCTTGATCAGTTAGATATGTTGTAATTTTTTTATGTTTTTCATGATTTTATGGTTTTTGTGGTGTCTTGACTGTCTGTATAGATAATCGAATGTTGGTAGCAGCATGTATCAAGCTTGAGAAGAGCGACACATCAAGAAGCTTCAACAGAAGACAATGACATATCATCAGAACAAGGTAACTCATATTCCTTGCTCTAAATTTCATTTACAATCTAGGAAGGTAGATGTTAGTATTTTCCTGTAGTTGCTAGACCCACCCTAGGGCTAGAGGGATTGCCTATGTCCGCAGAGGGGATTTTCCTGCACAACACCCTGTTATGAAGGTAAATCCTCTCTGCGGACAAATATGATCCCTCTAACCCTAGGTTGCGTCTAGTAACAAAAGGACACGCTAAAGTGTTGCTTCCTAGTTAATGAATGAACAAAAGACATGGTATATTGGCCTACCTTGAATCCAACATTGTTTTTGTTGCAGAAAGAGCAGTGGTCTCCCGATCCTGCCTTGACAAGTCACGATCTCTTCACTGTCATGCCCAGATACCTGGACATAAGACAAAGAACAAGAAAAACATATAGCAGCGTAGTATCACCCACAACTATTAGTCAATCAAAGAGGGCTAAACATATCATATCAAATAAACATCATAACACAATAGTGGAACCAAACAGTATTCATGTATATTAATGAGTAGAAGGAAGAGTACAACTGATGCTTTGACATCGACTCGAGCTCTCTCAACACTATATTTCTTACTCTATCTCCTCTAGCAGCTTAGCCATAGTATAATTTTCTTGTTAAGCTATTCAGCCATTTTTCTATAATGTGTTCAGCTAGATCTTAATAAACAAGATAGTTTCTTATATAGAGGCAAAATATGAGTTTGGGATCCCTACAAAGGTGGGAGGGAGTCCTCTCCTTTAGGAGAGTTCCAAGGGAGGTGGATGTTATGGTCCCGTGATTTGGCTGATTGGCAAGCCAAATGACAGTGTAACATCAAACCAGTCTTTGGAGCCCAAGGACCTAGCCTTCCTGGACTCAGAGAGGGCTCTCTCTATTTGTGTAAGGGATATCTGTGTGTTTGCTTATTGTGTTCTGATTTTAGGCTAGTTATGAAGTAAGTTTTTGGTTTTGGTTTTTAGGTTGTGAGGGATGAAACTGATCAAAGATATAATATAGGTAAAAATATGTCAGATCAACTGGGCTATGGGGTCAAAAAGGTAAAGAAAGCTATTAGATGGTGATACAAGGCTATTGAAGGGCCGATTTGATTCAAGGTAGAAAGGATCTTTGGGAAAAATGGAGTAAATGGACATCAAGTTTGTGAACAACAAAGGGTTTCAAGCATAACTAGTTTAATAGTAGACATAAACATGGTAGGGCAAACCATTAATCATGCAAAATGTAACTATAAGCTAATCAATACATAGAAATAAACATTCAATCCATGCATAGAGATATATGACTCTCTAACTTTGGGAAATGGCTATCAGACTTTGGGGAAATACACTTAAGATAGACAAACAACTCAAATGACTATGCCAGAATGCCTAAACACAGTACTTCAAGTTATTGGGCACTTTGGAAACAAGATTTCATAGTTTTAGACAAAGGGCAAGATCGAAACAAGACCTCCTTGCTTCAACAAATGACAATCTAACCATTCAAAGAGAAATTTCATGGATGGAGCTATGGCTAGCCATTGGTAAGCAGGGCATACCGTAAACCATACTTAGCATGCATAAAACCATGAATGAAACAAGCAACAATATCCTTAAGTTATTAAAGAGCAATCAAGAATTATTTAATGTTACTAAGGATGAAGAAAACATAGAAGCTATGAGGAAACAAGAAATTTGAGGTGCCTCCAAGGGCATGTCTCAAATTTTTTCTCTACTGATCTATAGAAAGCAAGAAACATGTATTCATGAGTGAAAACTAGAAGAAAAAACAAAGAAAGAGACACTATACCATTCTACCAAGTCATGGAATCCAACAACAGTCGTCTTTCATCATCCAAGAACATCCAAGAGACAATCCAAAAGCATGAGACAAGTATTTCTTCCAAAGCTTATATGACCATATATTTCTTCTATTCATCAAGTTCAGCCTTGTTTACAATGAAAGCCTTTGGAATAAATAGGCTCAAGTGAGGAAAACCTCTTAGTTCAGTTTGTACTGTCATTGGCCTATTACAAATATCTAAACTTGTCCTTGAGGCTTTGCAAAGCCCAAGGCACAAAATATCTCATAAAATATCTAAAAAATGCTAAAAAAATGGAAATAAATTGACTTTTCATAACTTCTCATGTGCGAAAATAGCTAAATGCACATGAGGAAAAAGCAGTTTTTAAAGGTTCATTTTTTACAAAAATACTCAGAAAAAACATCAGCAAAAGGTCCCATGACTTGCCGACAACTTTTGACAGCCTTCCCGATGTTGAAATAAGGCTCATGATAGCTCGTTGGAAAGATCTGAGTGTTTACTTTTTGGAGAAACTAGATATTTTCCAATCAGATGCCTATAAGTCCTCCAAAAATAGTATTGTGTGTAAAAAGCCAAAAAATAAGGCTTGCTGATAGATCGGGCAGAGTGTGGAAAAAGCGGGTATTTTTTGCCATTTTGGGGGAGCAAATGATCTTCAAATGTCCTAAAAATCGCTGAGTGTGCGCTCCTAAAATTATGGCATCTAATGATACCATTCTCCTCCTTTGATGATCCCCCAAATTGAAATGGGGAATTTCATGAGTAGCCAAAAACCCAAAAATGCCAAAAAACCAAAATATGTCGAAATTTGCCTAAAATTGGTGAGCATGACCCTCAAGGGTTCTCAGTAACATGTTGCGAACCAGCAGCCAAAATCTCAAGTCTTGATGTGTCTTTCCTCACTTTCCATGCCGGGTGCTTCCCTTTAGCCTCCTTGAGCTTTTCTTGAGCAGCCTTTAACTTGCGCCGGACAAAATGATTTAACTTTTTATAATGTTTTTTCATTCTCCTTTGAAGGTCTAGATCCCTGTTTTCCCTCTCCAATTTCTTCTCCAAGTGGTCATTGACTGTCTCAAGCCACGCCTCCTTATTTTTTTCTATCTCATGTTCAAGCAATGCAGTGAGAGGGGTAGATTGGAGAAGGGCATTTTCCTCTTCTCTTTGCCTCTCAACGGCCTTTTTAAGCCGTATGGTTCCAGGCCTCTTTCGCTTGGGCTGATCTTCACCTTCACTTTCATCAAATTCGCCCATGAGCTCTTCCAACCTTGCTTGGGCTTTGGAGGCCTCCTTCTTGTACTTAGTCGCCCGTGTCTCATAAATCGCCATATGGACACTTAATTGTTTATTTTGGATTTGCAAGAATTGATTTAAATTTCTAGCTTTATGAAGATCATCATTCAAAGCATCAATTTGGCCTTCCCTATGGATCAAAAGGTTTTCTAGAATCCGGGCCTCATTATCACTATCATCACTTTGGACTTGGATGATGTTGAATGCACTCTCATGTTCATGACTGCCTTATAACTTGCCCTTCCCTTTGCTTTGGGTGGCTATTCTAGTTCTCTTCCTCCTAGGCAAATCAATCATGGGCTTCTTTCCTCTCTTCTTTGTTGTCCGGGGCTTGGCCTCTTTAGGGGAAGAGGGCATGGCCCCTTTATCTTTGTCACCTTTCTCTTCTTCTTTTTGAGTTTGATGTTCTTCTTGAAGAGGTTGTTGTGTGTCCTCTTTAGGCTACCCTTGCTCATCACTGTCATGCTGCCCTTGCTGCTCTGTTTCACAAGGCTGCCCCTATTCATCCCTTTCTTGTCCTTCATCATCTTTATGCTGTTGTTCTATCTCACTGTGATGTTGTTGTTCAAGCTATTGCCCTTCATTGTCATGTTTTTCACCCTCATCACTGTCATGTTGTTCACCCTCATCACTGTCATGCTGTTGTCCTTCATCATCAGTTTACTACTCTTCATCTTTTTCTTCATGCTCATGTCCTCCCTCCTCTTGCTGGCCACTTCCTTCTCCTTATTCGTTCTCCTTTGTTTGTTTTGTAGTAAATTTGAGCCTTTTAGGAGTAGGTCTGCTAGAAGAAGGCTAGGGGTGATGAGTAGGAGATGTAGGGGATGTAGGGACTGGAGGGACGGTGGAGAAATCCAGATGAGTGATGAAAACATCCCAAGAGACATCTCTCTTTTCAAGCTGGTGAAGGATGATGACTTTGATGAGAGAGTGATGGAATAGAGAGGCTATTTGATGTGACGGAGGCTTCTTCTAGACAGTGGAGGCCATTTTCTCAATTCTTTTGCATAAGAAGAAAGAAATATTTAATTACTTGGTCCTTGTGAAATGAATCAACAGTTGAATGTGATAAGCATAGATTCGGGAGAATCTCCCCTCAAAAGTGAATTACTTCATGATAATATTCATGAGGGGGGCATAGCTGGCTAAAAGATATGAGAAAGGGAAAATAGAAGGACATGATTCTTTGTGCTCAGGCTTGAGGAAGGGTTTCTAGTCATCTAAGTCCAAATAGCTTTATTTAAACCATTTCTCGCCGATGTAGGGAATTTCAGTGGCTTTGGAAATGGATCTTGGGGAGAAATTGAAGTCAAGGCCTGCCAATTGGAAATGTTTATCTCGAAACCTCAAAGCGCAAAGGTGGGTTAAAGGAGAAAAACTCTTCACCTCTTGAATCCTTTGGCAGAAATCTAAACATCCCGCCTCATGGAAATTGAACAATACTGAGGGATGTGCATTGACTTCTTCGGTGGAAATAGGTTCAAACCTCTTATGCAATCCACTTCTACTATCCTTTTTGGGAGGCATCTTGTCTTGGATGTGCTACTGCAAAACCAAACTGCCTCAAAAGTTCTTGAAATGTCTTCTTCAAACAAAACTCTGTCTTGTTTATAAATCACTTGTTTGATAATGCAAAACTGGTTTCAAATGATGTGTGAGAGGCTTTCTTTGCTATTAGGTTTCTGCTCCTTCAAAACATTGTCTTTTCCTCCCTTTGTATGCCAAATAGCTAATACTTATAACAAGCACACAGTCAACAAAAGATACACATAGTCAAAGTGATTTTTCTGTGTTTGTGGTAAGGTCACCCAGCTTTTGGTGTTTTGGAGGACAACAGGATAGCCTTGTTTTTTAGACAAAGGCAAAACAAAAACCCTCCCAATTCAAAACACTGCTCTTCTTCTTTTGTATGCCAATCAACAAGTAAATTCAATAATCATCACACAGTCAACCAAAATGCATATACACAGTCAAAAGGACACTGTGTTATAGGTAGAATCATCAAACTCCTTGTGTTGGTGTGAGCACAAACAACCCTGTAGCAATTAAACAGCAAAAACCCCTCTTAACCAAAACAATGCCCTTGTATTCACTATTCCTCACCCACAGTCAAACAAGAACAACCTCCAAATGCAATGGTATCTCCACTTACTAAAGTCAGCTTTATAGAACAAAGGAGGTAACAGTGGTTATTTGCCCTTTTTAACCCCACAAAGATGTATTTTGAATAAAAAAAACTTATATAGTGATCACTTTTCATGGAATTAAACCCACTGTTTTGTTTTTTCAAATACTGTGTTCCTCTACTTGGGCACTGTTTTGTACCTTTCAATACTGTTTGGAGGGCATTTTACATGGTCTTTTGATAGCAATAAAAATCCAACATTCTTACTATTTCACCTCTAACAAACACAACCATAGCCAGTCCCAAAATTTAAACAAAAACATATCTCTCTTTAAACAACTCAAAGCTGTGATTTATGTCATGAGTTTCATCTTTTCACCCTCACTTAGAATTTTTGGAAAAAGGCAACGAGGCACATAGAATACCTTGAATCATGATGGCAGGATTTTCTTGAGAGTTGGAGCAGCTTTGAAAAATTCTTGGAGGCGTTTTGGAGGCTTAAACCATGTGTTGCATGTTTAGAATGGGAGAGTGTCATGAAAAAGGGCTGTCAGGTCACCTATCGGGCCGACGTGACCAAAGCCTACAGGTGCGTTGCACGACTTTGTATTCTTGTGTAAAATATGCGCCTGAACGTGCCGCGCAGTTGTACAGGTGCGCTGCGCAACCTTTAAGCCCAAAAAACTCTATTTTTTTTCTCATAACTTCTTTCTCCGGTCTTGTGAACAGCAAGGGGGAGTTTGGCTTGTGCTTTGGAATTTGCAAGATGGATGGCAATGGTCCCTTTGTCCTTTTGAAAGAAAATAAATTAAAATCCCTTGACTTTGACTTGTGAGGGTTTTTTAAAAGATTTTCTCTTTGAAACAATGCCTTGGTTCATTTTTGAAAACCAAAATGATTTTAAATGTGCTATGAGGGGCCCATTCTTTTGAATAATGTTGGCAAAAGGACGCATGCTTTTAACAATTTCAATATGACTTAACCTATTCACTTATACGAAATTCTTTAAGAGGTCTAACTCTGTTCACTGTGTTTATATATTTGAAGAGTAACTTCTGCCACTGCTGACCATTTAATATCCTTTTCAAAATGTAACATTTTCTCAACAATACACCAATGAGTTATGAAGCACCTTTGCCATTTTTCAAGGAGGTGGATTTACCCTTTTTAACTTTAAACTAAAAGTGTCTGCTCTGGATGCTTTAAAGGTGATAATGCTCACTGTGAAACTGATTTAACTGTTAGGTGTCCTTTAAGCTCATCTTCTGACTGTGGGTGCACAAACTCATTTGCATTTACTCGGGCTTCACCATTCTCTGTTCATTTAAAGGGAAATTGCTTAGACTTCTCCTTTTACTTCGAATGCAACAGTAAGGTGCCTTAGAACTTCTATCATAAGGAAAATTCCTTCCTTTGTAACAGTGGAATACATATATTGCTTTTATTGGGTTCCAGGACCTGAAACCCATGTCATGATCCTTCTTGCACATTTATGAACTTATGTATTCAATGGCACTGTCTCTTTGGGAAAACTGAGCTCAAATTGCCTTCTGTCTACTATGATGAGTAATTTGAAAGACATTCCCTTATGAGTAGGAAGATCAGTACCCTTTGAAACACAATCATAATCATTGGCCTGTGTTATGACCCATCTCTCAACCAACAGCAAAGTTGTGTTATTTGGGCTCGAGACTGCTATATTGGAAAGAAACCTTGATATGAGACAAGTTTAACATGTTGGATTATAGTGGTACCCCTGCTTCCTTCTTTGTCTTTTACATCCTTTCTCTGTTTCAAATGTGTCCTACTACTCTTACCACTTATCTTTTGATTAGTCAAACCTTAAAATCAATCACTGCCCTGGTCCTCTGCTTGTGAATGAAGGAGTCCTTTTAGTCTTCAACCCTCTACTTATGAAATGAAGGAGGTTCTTCAGTCTTAAAACCCTCTGCTTATAGATGAAGGAGGTTTTTTTTCAGTTATGTTGCATCATCAACCCTGTGACAATGCTATTTTTCCTTTTACTGTCCTTTCAGGCCTTGAATGTGGTTGCAAGAGCTTGATGAAAAACTCTCTGCTCTGTGGCTGCATCCCAGGCTCAAGATCACATTGAGAAGTAGTTGTCTTCTCATGTGGAGCCAAATATTTTCTTATGAGATGCTAGTATGCTTCTATCCTTGAAATATCTATCAAAACACTATAAGAACACCTAAAATCAGCTTGACTTAAGGTCCATGTATTGCTGAGACTTAAGGGTGTATTAGTGGCGCGACCTGTGGCCGTAACCAATTTTATTTGCAGAATGGGAAGGTCTGTTATGACTGGTCTATAGCAGATAGAGGCTCTTTGGCTTTTGGATAGCTCGTCGAGGGAGAAATTCCTAAAGCGCCACTTCCTAACTTAGCGGAGGCTGTTTGGACAGATTTGGATTATTTCTTTAGAGCTGATGGGCAAACTAGTATGGCTGAGGCTAGGTAGGATTTGATAATGAGGTTTCATCTCGTTATGGTCGGATTGAAAGGTAAGAGGGAAAAAAGTTTTACGGGTGTTTTCCAGCTGGTAAATTTGACAAATTTTTAGATCAGCTGTTAGAAAACTTGGCTGTTAGAACTAGTCATCACCAACAAGTGAAAAATACTCATGACTAATAGTGGCTCCATTTGGGGAGGGCAGCTCCTTTTCAGCAAGTGTCCAGAATCTCAGATCTTTGGCTTATGAAGACCAGTGCCTTACAAATTGGCACAAATTTCATTCCTCCTTGATGCTACTTCTAAAAAATGACATCATGATTAGCATCAATGATATTTCTACCTACCCCACTATCTTTCCTAACATTTTTTCTTCTTTTGGGTGCATTTGGACTAGCAACCCTCCTGACAATATATTTTTTCTTTTTGAAAAATGAACCTATCTAATTCTAAACTTATATCTGTCTGGAGTTCAGATTAAACTGATGAACTCCTTCATTACTCTACCTATGCTAGATCAACTGTCAAGGTTAAGCTGTTTGATAGGATTTTGTTCTGTAATCTAAAACATGAAATTTGAAATGTTCAAATCAGGGTTAAACAGTTTGATTTGTCATGTATTTGCGGCATGAAAGGAAAAAATGCACACAAATATTATTTTGCAAAAAGGAAATCTAGAAATTCGGGGCTATGATGCACAATTTTGTTTTTCATTCCCGCTTCTCTCTTTGGTTCTTTTTTAGGCATGTGGAACCAGTATCTTTTCCTAATCTACTCTCTTTGATAAATCAATCTTACAAAATGTTGACCATATTTTTCACTCACTAACTTATCATCAAATAAATTTAAAACATGTTCAGCTATGATTAGGCTAGATAGCTGAACAAGACATTTGAGTACTAGTAGCGGCATTTAGGCTTGCACGCTTTCTGAATGACTATTTTTTGGAACATGGAGCCTTTTTCAATTTTTCAACTGCCCTCTTTTCTATCTTCTATTGTTTTTGACTTTTCTGTTTTATCTATTTTTAAAACAGTGGTATATACAATGATTTAAAATGTTTTAAACTTAGAAATCTTGGAAATGGAGAAATTTAAGCATCTTATCCTCGTAAGGATCTCCTCTCATTCTTGGCCCACTCAACTCCTGAAAAGAGAAATTTGGAAAGTTCTCTCTTTCTAGCATGACATAGGAATTCACGCTAGAATCTCTGAAAAAACCCGTATCTTCCCACTGTACCTCTTTGTATCTCTGATTTCCACTCCTTCCTTTACGGTACATCTTCCTTAAGTAATGCATATACTCTTGGTCATTTTTGAAATAAATAATGACATCATCAAGGTATGTTAAAATGAAAAAATTGAGGACTAGAAACATGGCCTTCATGAGCATATTTTTGATATCTGGTGGTTTTGCAATTTTGAGTCTGAAACTGGAATTACTTCCAGCATACTGGAAAAAATCTTTGAGTTGTCTACTTTGCAAGGGAATCATTTGGCTATAACCTGAAACATCATCCTGTAAAGGCATATGATTAAAATCATTTATCATCGGTATATCATGGTATTGGGTAGGAAGGATAATGTTTCTGTTATAGGGATGTGCATTAGTGTTTCTAAAATCAAAACAGACCCTATGATCAACTATTTTATCTTTGATTATTACTGATTCGTTCAGATTGTTATATTTCCTTTTGTCGAAGTTGTTTCTTGGAGTGATGGTAGTGGCATAGTGTTTGTCATTGTTTTCTCTGCATGATGTAGTATTTTGCATGATATTTCCAATTCTAGAATTTCTAAGTCTTTGATGGAATGACAAGATTTTAGCTAGTTCAAGTAACTTAGGTATGCTTGGATTTTAGTTATCATCCTTGCTCATAAGAAGTTTATCAAGAATTTTTTCTGGATTTGGAGCTGTTATGGCTACAGTCAAGGCTTCATTTGCAGTGGAAGAGTTATATGGTGGTAAATCCTTGAGGTATGGTAGAAACATCAAACTTCCCTGATCCTGAGTCCCAAAAAGGTTCGTGATATGTAATTCCTCTAATGCCTTTATTCTAAAAAAGTTTCCTGATGTTACAGCTAATGTTTGACTAAGGTTCGAGAAATTTGCTTGATAGTACATAATGGTTTGTGCTTATTGCTCTATTCCTATTTCAGAAGGAACATACTCACTTTCCTAAAGACATAGTTGTTTATGATCATGGTAGTTTTGAGTGTCTAGTTCATCATAGAGAACTAGGGGCAGCCGATGTGGTGGGTCTAAGTTTGTTTCAGTTTCTTCTGACTATTCTTCAATCTCCTCATTAGTGTGCAGAATAAAAGAGTTTAGGTCGAAATGCACAGAATACATTGGAGTGTTATCTAGCCTTTCTTGGCTACTGATCATATATTTTATGTGTGACTCTTGATATAGTATTCTTGTTTGGTCAAACACAGGAATGGTGGCGTAGGACATATCTAGTTGAATATTTCCTTGGAGCTTGGCTCCCCAAGATCTGGATAGAAGCATTTCATACTTGGGAGGGATGTCTGCTATCACTACGTCCATGATCAGATGTTTTGTAGGTATCTGGGCCAAACTGAAACAAAGGTCTTTTATCAAACCTAGACATTTGACTCTACTCGAATCAAAAAAGTATAAGTCTTTGTATGGTCTTGTGATTTCCAGGCCTAACCTTTCCATTACAACCTTCGGCATGAGATTATGCGAGGCTCCAAAGTCTAGCATGGCATTGTGAAGGATTTGGTCATGGATATTTAGACTGATGTAAAAAGGAAGAGTGGTTCCTTCTTGGAATTTTCCTTCTATTTTTGGACCAAACAATAGCTCAGGAGTGTCATCAGCTAGATTAAGGATATTCGCATCACTTCGTATGTTTAGGACCTTTAACACTTGGGATTTATAAGAGCCTTAGGTAATAAGTTCAGTGAGAGGCATGGTGATCTTTATTTTGGCAATCTCTCCCTCAAAACTGAAAGGAATTTGTATTTTAGACAGGTTTGCCTCAGTTTTTTCAGCCATGACCTTCTCTATGTTCTGAGTTTGTTAGCTTTGTTTTGGGATTTTGTTTGACACAGCCATCTTGGGAATATTTGTGGAAGCGATAGGAGCATTTGAGCCAAGACTTGTTTGGGTAAATTTATCTTTTTTCTGGTCATTTTTATTCACCATGATTTTTTTACTGTCCACTACTTTTTTAGGGATGGTATCAGGGGTTTTAGCAGTGTCTAAGTTGTCTTTTTTGAATTTGTCTTGGTTTTTTTTGCTTCTAAGGTGATACTGCCTATGAGCTTCTATTATGGCATTCTGAAAATCTATGGCAGGATCCTCGAGATCTTCATAGTTGGTTTCATCCTGATTTGGAGAGAAGAAAGCTTGTTCTTCTTCTATGAGGTACACCTCACTCTCATTGTCAGACCCTATGAGGTTCAAATGATTGTCATCAATGGGTTCTATATCCTTATCATCTTCATCCACATAATTTTCATTAAATGGTGACCTAATCTGTTGGTCATTTTCCCTTGGTTTCTTTTGAGGCTGTTCCCTCCTAAAATTTTAGTTCTGGTTTCTATTTGGAGGGTTTGGCTGGTTGTCTCTAAGAGGGGTCTTTTCACTTATCTTCTCCCACATTTTGGCCATGGATTTAACCAAGTCATATATTCTAGGATCTAGGGAAGGGGATGAAGTGGAGACCTCATCTCGGTATGTGACATTTC
Source organism: Pinus albicaulis (assembly GCA_034641835.2). Taxonomy (NCBI): domain Eukaryota; kingdom Viridiplantae; phylum Streptophyta; class Pinopsida; order Pinales; family Pinaceae; genus Pinus; species Pinus albicaulis. Next base: position 1,614,417,663 of record CM076581.1, read on the forward strand.
TTTCTGATCTAGTCCTAGCTCTTTTTTCTGCTAAGTTGGCTTCTACCCTTATGGCTACTTATTGCATTTCCTCTAAGGTATGGGGGTCCTTGTCTGTTAGTTGATAATTCATGTCTGGGTCAAAACCCTCGGGGAATTTTGCCAAGGCTGAGCCAAGTGGGGGTTTGAAGTGAGGTGGGAGAGCGTTATACACACTGTTGAACCTAGTGCAGTATCCCTGGACACTTTCCCCATTTTCCCATTTTACATTGTTATATTCCTGACAGGATTTGAATGGGGTTCTTTCGGATTTCCCACTTGTTTATGAAGAATTGGTAGAGTTCTGGGAGGTTGTGGATGTTGTTTGGAGCTAAGCTCTTAAACCATTTTTTGGGTTCCCTGCCTAGGCTTTGGGCGAACATTCTCATTATGATGGTCTCGTCTTCTATTTCCATGTGTTCAAAGCCATCACTAATCCTATCTACATGCTTTTGGGCTGTGCTAGCCTCAACTCTGGTAAATTGCGGGATTTTGGATTGATAGTCATTTTGTAAGGGAGCCAAAGGTTGTGGCAACACCAAAGGTGCATACCAGGCTGCAATGACGGGAGCTAATGGATGATGTACAAAATGAGGGCTTACAGGATGAGCTGAGGTGGTTTGAACAGTAGTGGTCTGGATAGGTGTGGCGGATGTACCTAGATTAGTGATATGATTTTGAGCAGATCTGGGATGGTAGGAGCCAAAGTGATGGAGAAGCTAAAGGTCGGGAGGTGTTGTAGGCGAGGCTTCTCTACTAGGACTCTGTGGCAGATCTAAGGGCTGAAGATCGTCAAAGTCTATCTTACTTTGTGACTTGCTTCTAAAAAGGGTTTTTGTTGATTTTAAGTCAAAGGGGGAATCCTGCAAGGCAGTGAGATGTTCAGGTACTGATCTTGCTTTATGGATGGACCTATCGGTAGCTAGATTGCTAGTTTCAGAAGCTTGCCACAGAATATTTTCTGGGTCATCTACTATGATAGGGGGATTTGGGTTTGGATGAGATCTGGTGTTGATTCTTCATGAAGCCAGATTTCAAACTTAGAGTTTCGAGAGGATGGTATTTGTGAATGTTTTGGATGAATGGCCTCTCTAAGGTTTTACTAATGTGAAGGATGGTAAAAACAAAAAATGATGGACTAGTGGAGTCACCAGGTGGATTTCTATGAGAACTATGATCTACCACCGATACTTATCAAAGATGCTAATGGGAAAAAGTTTTTAAAGCACCCTTTGAGATGGAGAAAAATTTCAAGGAAGAGTGATTCACTCACTTGGTTTTAACAGTTTGCTAGGCTGTATAGACAAGCTAATGGTTCTCTTGGCAAGAAGGTTACTGCTTACTTCCTATGTTTTAGGTGAGGTTTTCTAAATCACTAAGTTATACTTAGTTTGTCACTGATTACAGGGTTTCCAACCTAAGATTAATTTTATGGAAGGATGAGTTAGCAGAAAGGTGTGGTTTATGAATTTTTTGGTCTTTTATGGAGTTTTTGACCTACTGGAGGCTAGTGGAGTCGTCAGGTGGAACTTGGTTGTTTTTGTAAGGATGTAGCTATGGTCCACCACCAGTAACTAGGGAAAAGCCAATCTGGGAATGTTTTTTGGGGTTTTTTGAGTTTTATGTGCAGCCTATGATTTATTACAGTATTCTAAACTTGTGTCATCACTTTGCTAGGGTGGTGATAACAAAAAGAGTTTACTCTAAATGATTCTATGTACTGCTTGCCTATGAGGTTTGGAAGAGCTTCCTACAACTGAATCATCATTTTGCTAAGATGGTGAAAAAGCTATATTCTACTCTTCTAAGTTTAACTGAGATTTTGAGAGTTCCTAAGGGATACCTAGGATGTTTTGACTCAAAGTCCCACAGTGATCACCATTATGTTAGGGTCCCATGATTTGGCTGATTGGAAAGCCAAATGACAGTGTAACATCAAACCAGTCTTTGGAGCCCAAGGACCTAGCCTTCCTGGACTCAGAGAGGGCTCTCTCTGTTTATGTAAGGGATATCTGTGTGCTTGCTTATTGTGTTTTGATTTTAGGCTAGTTATGAAGTAAGTTTTTGGTTTTGGTTTTTAGGTTATGAGGGATGAAACTGATCAAAGATATAAGATAGGTAAAAATATGTCAGATCAACAGGGCTATGGGGTCGAAAAGGTCAATAAAGGTATCAGATGGTGATACAAGGCTATTGAAGGGCTGATTTGATTCAAGGTAGAAAGGATCTTTGGGAAAAATGGAGTAAATGGACATCAAGTTTGTGCACAACAAAGGGTTTCAAGCATAACTAGTTTAATAGCAGACATAAACATGGTAGGGCAAACCATTAATCATGAAAAATGTAACTATAAGCTAATCAATACATACAAAATAAACATTCAAATGTACATAGAGATATATAATTTCCTACTGTTTTGGAAATGGCTATATGGTTTGAAATACAAAGAACGGATAAAAAAATCAAATGACTATCTCAAGATACTAAACACGGTACTTCAAGTTATTAGACACTTTGGAAACAGTTCATGGATTTGAATACAGCGAATGGCCTCAGACCTCCTTGGTTCAAAAAATGACAATATAATCATTAAAAGAGAAATTTCATGGATGGAGCCATGGCTAGCCATTGGTAAGCAGGGCATACCGTAAATAATACTTAACATGCATAAAACCTTGAATGAAACAAGCAACAATATTCTTAAGTTATTAAAGAGCAATCAAGAATTCTTTAATGTGACTAAGGATAAAGAAAACATAGAAGCTATGAAGAAACAGGAAATTTGAGGTGCCTCCAAGGGCATGTGTCAAATTTTTTCTCTACTGATCTATAGCAAGCAGGAAACATGTATTCATGAGTGAAAACTAGAAGAAAAAACAAAGAAAGAGACACTATACCATTCTACCAAGTCATGGAATCCAACAACAATCCTCTTTCATCATCCAAGAACATTCAAGAGACAATCCAAAAGCATGAGACAAGTATTTCTTCCAAAGATTATATGACCATTTATTGCTTCTATTCATCAATTTCAGCCTTGTTTATAATGAAAGCCTTTGGAATAAATAGGCTCAAGTGAGGAAAACCTTTTAGTTCAATTTGCACTCTCATTGGCCTATTCAAAATATCTAAACTTGTCCTTGAGGCTTTGCAAAGCCCAAGGCACAAAATATCTCATAAAATATCTAAAAAATACTAAAAAATGGAAATAAATTGACTTTTCATAACTTTTCATGTGCAAAAATAGCTAAATGCACATGAGGAAAAAGCAGTTTTTAAAGGTTCAACTTTTACAAAAATACTCAGAAAAAACATCAGCAAAAGGTCCCCTGACTTGCCGACAATTTTTGGCAGCATTCCCGATGTCAAAATAAGGCTCATGATAGCTCGTTGGAAAGCTATGAGTGTCTAATTTTTGGATCAACTGGAATTTTCCCAATATGATGCAGGGAAGTCCTCCAAAAATAGGATTGTGTGTAAAAAGTCAAAAACTAAGGCTTGCTGATAGACTGAGCAGAGTGTGGAAAAAGCGGGCATTTCTTACCATTTTGGGGGAGAAAATGATCTTAAAATGTCTTGAAAATCACTGAGTGTGTGCTTATAAAATTATGGCATCCAATGATACCATTATCCTCCTTTGATGATCCCCCAAACTGAAATGGCGAATTTCATGAGTTTAAGCCAAAAACCCAAAAATGCCAAAAAACCAAAATATGTCAAAATTTGCCCAAAATTGGTGAGCATGATCCTCAAGGGTTCTCAGCAACATGTTGCAAAGAAGCAGCCAAAATCTCAAGTCTTGATGTGCCTTTCTTCACTTTCCGTGCGGGGCGCTTCCCTTTAGCCTCCTTGAGCTTTTCTTGAGCAGCCTTTAACTTGTGCCGGGCAAACTGATTTAACTTTTTATAATGTTTTTTCATTCTCCTTTGAAGGTCTAGATCCCTGTTTGCCCTCTCCAATTTCTTCTCCAAGTGGTCATCGACTCTCTCAAGCCACGCCTCCTTTTTTTTTTCTATCTCATGTTCAAACAATGCAGTGAGAGGGGTAGATTGGAGAAGGGCATTTTCCTCTTCTCTTTTCCTCTCAAGGGCCTTTTTAAGCCCTATGGTTCTAGGCCTCTTTTTCTTAGGTTGATCTTCGCCTTCACTTTCATAAAATTCGCCCATGAGGTCTTCCAACCTTTCTTGGGCTTTGGAGGCCTCCTTCTTGTACTTAGTTGCCTGTGTCTCATAAACCGCCATATGGACACTCAATTGTTTATTTTGGATTTGCAAGAATTGATTTAAATTTCTAGCTCTATGAAGATCATCATTCAAAGCATCAATTTGGCCTTCCCTATGGATCGAAAGGTTTTCTAGAATCTGAGCCCCATTATCACTATCATCACTTTGGACTTGGATGATGTTGAATGCACTCTCCTGTTCATGACTGCCTTCTAACTTGCCCTTCCCTTTGCTTTGGGTGGCTATTCTAGTGCTCTTCCTCCTAGGAAAATCAATCATGGGCTTCTTTCCTCTCTTCTTTGTTGTCTGGGGCTTGGCCTCTTTAGGGGAAGAGGGCATGGCCCCTTTATCTTTGTCACCTTGCTCTTCTTCTTTTTGAGTTTGTTGTTCTTCTTGACGAGGTTGCTGTGTGTCCTCTTTAGGCTACCCTTTCTCATCACTATCATGCTGCCCTTGCTTCTTTGTTTCACAAGGCTGCCCCTACTCATCCCTTTCCTATCCTTCATCATCTTTATGATGTTTTTCTATCTCACTGTGATGTTGCTGTTCAAGCTGTTGCCCTTCACTGTCATGCTGTTCACCCTCATCACTGTCATGATGTTCACCCTCATCAATGTCATGCTGCTATCCTTCATCATTAGTTTGCCGCTCTTCATCTTTTTCTTGATGCTCATGTCCTCCCTCCTATTCCTGGCCACTTCCTTCTCCTTATTCATGCTCCTTTGTTTGTTCTGTAGTAAATTTGAGGCTTTTAGGAGTAGGTCTACTAGAAGAAGGCGAGGGGTGATGAGTAGGAGATGTAGGGGATGTATGGACTGGAGGGACGGTGGAGAAATCCGGATGAGTGATGAAAACATCGCAAGAGACCTCTCTCTTTTCAAGCTGGTGAAGGATGATGACTTTGATGAGAGAGTGATGGAATAGAGGGGCTATTTGCTATGACAGAGGCTTCTTTTGGACAGTGGAGGCCATTTTGTCAATGCTTTTTCATAAGAAGAAAGGAAGATCTAGCTGCTTGGTCCTTGTGAAATGCATCAACAGTCGAATGTGATAAGCATAGATTCGGGAGAATCTCCCCTCACAAGTGAAGTACTTCATGATAATCTTCATGAGGGGGGCCTAGCTGGCTAAAATATATGAGAAACGGAAAACATCAGGACATGATTCTCTGTGCTCAGGTTTGAGGAAGGGTTTGTAGTCATCTAAGTCCAAATAGCTTTGTTTAAACCATTTCTTGCCAATGTAGGGAATTTCAGTGGCTTTGGAAATGGATCTTGGGGAGAACTCGAAGTCAAGGCCTGGCAATTGGAAATTTTTATCTCGAAACCTCAAAGCGCAAAGGTGGGTTAAAGGAGAAAAACTCTTCACCTCTTGCACCCTTTGGCAGAAATATAAACATCCCACCTCATGGAAATTGAACAATACTGAGGGGTGTGCATTCACTTCTTTGGTGGAAATAGGTTCAAACCTCTTATGCAATCCACTTCTACTATCCTGCCTGGGAGGCATCTTGTCTTGGATGCATTTCTGCAAAACCAAACTGCCTCAAAAGTTCTTGAAATGTCTTCTTCAAACAAAACTTTATCTTGTTTATAAATCACTTGTTTGATAATGAAAAACTAGTTTCAAATGCTGTATGAGAGGCTTTCTTTGCTATTAGGTTTATGCTCCTTCAAAACACTGTCTTTTGCTCCCTTTGCATGCCAAACAGCCAATACTTATAACAAGCACATAGTCAACAAAAGATACACATAGTCAAAGTGATTTTTTTGTGTTTGTGGTAAGGTCACCCAGCTTTTGGTGTTTTGGAGGACAACAGGACAGCCTTATTTTTTAGACAAAGGAAAAACAAAAACCCTCCCAATTCAAAACACTGCTCTTCTTCTTTTGTATGCCAATTAGCAAGTAAATTCAATAATCATCACAGACTCAACCAAAATGCATATACACAGTCAAAAGGACACTGTGTTATACGTAGAATCATCAAACTGCTTGTGTGGTGTGAGGACAAACAACCTTGTAGAAATTAAATAGAAAAAACCCCTCTTAACCAAAACACTGCCCTTGTATTCACTATTCCTCACCCACAGTCAAACAAGAACAACCTCCAAATGCAATGGTAGCTCCACTTACTAAAGTCAGCTTTATAGAACAAAGGAGGCAATAGTGGTTATTTGCCCTTTTTTACCCCACAAAGATGTCTTTTGAATCAAAAACACTTATATAGTGATCACTTTTCATGGAATTAAACCCACTGTTTTGTTTTTTCAAATACTGTGTTCCTCCCCTTGGGCACTGTTTTGCACCTTTCAACACTGTTTAGCGGGCAGTTTACATGGTCTTTTGATAGCAATAAAAATCCAACAATCTTACTATTTGACCTCTAACAAACATAACCACAGCCAGTCCCGAAATTTAAAAATAAACATATCTATCTTTAAACAACTCAAAGCTATGATTTATCTCATGTGTTTCATCTTTTCACCCTCAGATAGCAGTTTTGAAAAAAGGCAACGAGGCACATAGAATACCTTGAAGCACGATGGCAGGCTTTCCTTGAGATTTGGAGTAGCTTTGAAAAATTCTTGGAGGCATTTTGGAGGCTTAAACCATGCGCAGCACGTTTAGAATGGGAGAGCGCCGCGCAAAAGGGCTATCGGGTCACCTGTCTGGCCAACGTGACCAAAGCCTGCAGGTGCACCACACGCTCCTACAGGTGTGCCATGCGGCTTTGTATTCCGGTGTAAAATATGTGCCTGAACGCACTGCGCAGTTGTACAGGCGTGCCGCGCAACCTTTAAACCCAAAAAACTCTATTTTTTCTCTCACAACTTCTTTCTCTGGTCTTGTGAACAGCAAGGGAGAGTTTGGCTTGTGCTTTGGAATTTGCAAGATGGATGGCAATGGTCCCTTTGTCCTTTTGAAAGCGAATAATTCAAAATCCCTTGACTTTGACTTGTGAGGGTTTTTTGAAAGTTTTTCTCTTTGAAACAATGCCTTGGTTCGTTTTTGAAAACCAAAATGATTTTAACCGCGCTATGAGGGGCCCATTCTTTTGAATAATGTTGGCAAAAGGATGCATGCTTTTAACAGTTTTAATAGGACTTAACCTATTCACTTATACAAAATTCTTTAAGAGGTCAAACTCTGTTCACTTTGTTTATATATTTGAAGAGTAACTTCTGCCACTGCTGACCCTTTAATATCCTTTTCAAAATGTAACATTTCCTCAACAATACACCAATGAGTTATGAAAAACCTTTTCCATTTTGCAAGGAGGTGGATTTACCCTTTTTAACTTTAAACTAAAAGTGTCTGCTCTGGATGCTTTAAAGGTGATAATGCTCACTGTGAAATTTATTTAACTATTAGGTGTCCTTTAAGATCATCTTCTGATTGTGGGTGCACAAACTCATTTGCATTTGCTCAGACTTCACCATTCTCTGTTCATTTAAAGGGAAATTCCTTAGACTTCTCCTTTTACTTGGAATGCAACATTAAGGTGCCTTAGACCTTCTATCATAAGGAAATTGCCTTCCTTTGTAACAGTGGCATACAAATATTTCTTTTATTGGGTTCCAGGACCTGAAACACATGTCATGATCCTTCTTGCACATTTATGAACTTATGTGTTCAATGGCACTGCCTCTTTGGGAAAACTGAGCTCAAATTTCCTTTTGTCTACTATGATGAGTAATTTGAAAGACATTCCCTTTTGAGTAGGAAGATCAGTACCCTTTGAAACACAATCATCATCATTGGCCTGTGTTATGACCCATCTCTCAACCAACAACAAAGTTGTGTTATTTGGGCTCCAAACTACTAAATTGGAAAGAAACCTTGATATGAGACAAGTTTAACCTGTTGGATTACAGTGGTACCCCTGCTTTCTTCTTTGTCTTTTACATCATTTCTCTATTTTAACTATCTCCTACTACTCTTACCACTTATCTTTTGATCAGTCAAACCTTAAAATCAGTCACTACCCTAGCCCTCTGCTTGTGAATGAAGGAGGCCTTTTAGTCTTCAACCCTCTACTTATGAAATGAAGGAGGTTCTTCAATCTTCAAACCCTCTGTTTATAGATGAAGGAGGTTTTTTTTAGTTATGTTGCATCATCAGCCCTGTTACAGTGCTATATTTCCTTTTGCTTCCCTTTCAGGCTTTGAATGTGGTTGCAAGAGCTTGATGAAAAACTCTCTACTCTGTGGCTGCATCCCAAGCTCAAGATCACATTAAGAAGCAGCTGTCTTCTCATGTGGAGAAAAATATTGTCTTCTGAGATGCTGGTATGCTTCTATCCTTGAAATATCTATCAAAACGTTGTAAGAACACCTAAAATCAGCTTGACTTAAGGTCCATGTATTGCTGAGACTTAAGGGTGTATTAGTGGCACGACCTATGGTTGTAACCAATTTTATTTTCAGAATGGGAAGGTATATTATGACTGGTCTATAGCAGATGGAGGTTCTTTGGCTTTTGGATAGTTCGCCAAGGGAGAAATGCCTAAAGCACCACTTCATAACTTAGGGGAGGCTGTTTGGACAGATTTGGATTGTTTCTTTAGAGCTGATGGGAAAACTAGTATGGCTGAGGCTAGGTAGGATTTGATAAAGAGGTTTCATCTCATTATGGTCAGACTAAAAGGTAAGAGGGAGAAAAGGTTTACGGGTGTTTTGTAGTTGGTAAATTTGACAAATTTTTAGATCAGCTGCTAGAAAACTTGGCTGTTAGAACTAGTCATCACCAACAAGTGAAAAATACTGATGACTAATAGTGGAAACTACTAAGTAAAGGAAGGAGTCTGTGGTTGTTTCAGTTCAACCACTCCCAATGACTCGTCCCCGAGGTGGTTGGAATTGAACCTCTGCCTCTATTTTTTTTTAATTCCATAAACAGCTTGGCACAGGTGTCTAACTGGCACAAAGCGCCAAGTGTTGTGGGCTCAATGTTAAAGTTTCTAGTCGGCACAAGGGTGTAATGAGCTACTCGCGCGAAGGAAAATATAGGGTTTTTCACAGTTCTGCTTAGGGAAATTTCAAAAAAAAGAATGTTGCTTTCATCAAAATGGATGCAAGGATGGTATTTGCAAAGAATGACACTGCGTATTGGTCATAGAAATGACCCTCCAATGTGCGAGTTGGGGATTGCAGGGATAGTGAAAAAATGTTGTGTAACAGATGCCCCCTAAAGTATGAAGTTCGAGAGAGAGGGAGGGGTGAAATGCTTTATGAGAATGCATTTGAACCAAACACCACTGTCGAAAGACCTGTGATTACAAATACAACTGATATCTGTGATATATGAATCTTGTGGCATGGACACAACCATCCATAATAGAGTATATAAAAACTAAGATCCAAGGTATGGACACAACCATCCAGCAGGAAGGATCAAAAAATAGACTCAGGTATGGTCACAACCATCCAATCAAAAGAGTCATTCAATAAGTCATAATAATCCACAAAAATCTGCAGCATGGAGTTTATCAGACAAAATCCAGGGTCTTTCGCTCCATCTTGACCCGAACAAGTACAATTTCGAGCATGCGAATGTATGAGTTGAAGTCGAACATGCAAGAAAATCGCCTGATTACCAACCAATGATGAAATATATTAACAGACACGAGAGAAACCACCAATGATGACGATGGCCCTCAAGGTACAAAAGGTACAATCTAAGGAATGTGAAAAGTGATTTGGCATCGAAAATCCATAGAATCACTCGATAGAAGGCCAATGATGTGAACCTTACGTCAAATGTGAAAAACCTGCCATTGAGGCATGCAGGCTCCAAGGTACCAAAAGGGAGTCTCTAGATCAAATTCTTGGATAATGAGTTGAAGTTTACAGGAAGTGACCTGGTCGAAGGAGGGCCATAATGTTTCCCACATCATCAACGCGAGACAGAGGAACATGATGAAAGTGGATAAGTACCAATATGAGATCAGAGGAAGGTTGATAACTGTGAAGGAAAAATTCTCTTGAATATATCAGTAGCACGACACTGGATTTGGCATTATTTGACATCAAAGGATCTAAGGTCCTGATGACATGGCAAAGAGCAGATGAGAGGTCAAAAGAGATTACCCAAACCCATGGAGGCAAAAATGACGAAATGAGATGTCCCCAACCTGACATGAATGCAGACAAGTGCCATGTTCAAGAGAAACATACTGCCAACATAACTAAAACTTGGATCCATTTTCCCCCACCATTTCTGGCAAGTACCCTAATTATTTTTTAAAACAAGCTTGAAGGGGATAGCATATGCTTGTATTGTAAGTTTTCCCTTCACACAAATCCATCCTAGTACATTTTACGAGCCCTAGGAAGGAGTAACTCGAAATAACATCATGGTGATGAAGTCTGATGTCATCAGGGTTTAACGAGTCTGAAAAAGGGAGAACTTGACATCTTTTCATGTTTAGAGAGTTTGAAAAGAAGGCAGAAAAGAAAACTCTAGCAGTCTCTTTCCGTAGGTAGTCTCACAGATCCGCAAAGGTAGAAAACTATGTTTAAGAGAACCTCTTAGTCACGATAGGCTAAGGTATTCCTTTTTCGTAAATAATCCATCCCAGCCTGAAAAAGGGTTAAATGTATACTGGGTAGATCTCATTTCGTAGCCATTTAGCGAGTTCAAAACAACAAGAATCTCGGCAATCTTTTCAATTTTAAAGTGTCAGAAAAGAGCTGAAAGATGACTCCAGTAGTGACTTTTTTGTGTTTTTACCAAGTCCAAAAAAGTATAAAATATAACTTGTTACTTCATCATTATCGCATGAAAAACCTTTTGCTGCACAAGAGACATGTGTAAAACCTATTTTTCGAAAATAATACAATAAAATAATCGAAAACCATGCCTTAAAACCTTATTAGGGTTGTGAAAATGTTATAAAAGGCCAAAAATGGTAAAAATAATCGCTTTTCACTTTTTACCTCTTGTGGAGCAATAGTTACCCATTTTACTGTGCAATCTTGCAACGATGATAGGGACCAATCCAATAGATCAATTGCAAATCTGTCAACTCCAGGTAAGAGCTGAGATCCTTATTGTCATTTTAAGCTATTTATTGCTTCTTGCATTTTTCAATTTCAAATTTTGGGGGAGAAAATGTAAAAATTAGGGCTACATGGTTAGTGCGGGTTTCGGGCATGGAGTCGATCCAACTGCCCAATTTTTAACACTAGGATGCACCCATTGGCGCAACTATTTTGGAAACAGTCGTGCCAACGATGCAAACCATTTCAAACAAAAAATAGGCATCAAATGTCCCAATTTTTTACAAATTTAAGGGTTAAAATTGACTAATACCACTCATATGTGTGTGTTTGTAGGTAGGAAGAGGAAAAATGGTCATTGAATGGAAAGAACGGGAACATAGTGAAGAAGATGAGCTAGCCATGGAAAATGAGGGAGTTATGGAAGCCCTCAGAAACTGTGGTTTGAAAAAATTATTTTGAACATGATATCTCTGAGCCCAACCAGAATTGCTACAGTATTTGATTAGTATATGGGACGAAAATCAAGAGAAGTTCATCCTACAAGATCAAGAACTTGAGATTGATGTCTCTGATGTGTACTTCGTCGTAGGATTATCGTGGAGAGGTGCAGCACCACTTCTAATCGGCACTTGGCCCTGCATGGAAAAAATGACCATGGTAATAGACAGGGTATGTTGAGGAGCGCGGAAAGATTCAGGTAGTGGGAAAGTTGATATACAAACTATCCTAGATTTGACACTACACATGGTATTTCATACCATCACATGGGCTACGGGATCACAAGAACTGCATGAAGCAACAAAGACACAGTTGCTTCTTGCTGTAGACTGCATGGCACCGACTATCTACAATTGGGCAGAGGCCATGACCATAAACATGAAGCATCAATTAACCAAATGAAAGAAGACCAAATTGAAACAGTTTGGTTATGGATCTATTCAGTATCATTCTTCCTAGAATGATTACCCATTTTTCAGCGACAGGAGGTTATAGTCCTGACACCACCAATGAGAGAACCACGGATGGCCCGATGGGTAGCTCTGATGCCAAGAGCAGGGAGTGGCCAACAGATGTCCTGGAGGCCAGAATTCTTTGATTGGCTCCGACGACAATTGATTGTCATGGAGGCCTGACCTTACTCTAGCACAGATTTCACTGATGATCCGGACCTCCCACTCCCGGAGGGATAATATTGGTATGAAGATTTGGGTGAGACTCATTTTTTAAGTTTTATGAGTATTATGATTTTTTGTTTATTTATGCATGTTCTAATATTAAATCCATGTAAATGCATATGTTGGCCCAGAGAGACCTACCTGTATGTCACCGATAGCGAGGCGAATCCCTCATGATTTTGACCCTGAAGGTGAGGGTGGCGAGGAATATGAGATAGTGTGCAACCTAGAGGGGATCACACAAGGAGTCCCAGATTATGTACATTTTGATGATGTTCCTCGCGCCTACCAGAGGCATATCATACCGGTGCCCAGCTGAATTCACCGTTTGCTGAGGTGGCTAGTATGGGCCGTGACATGTTATCACGAGCACCATGCTAATTAGACACTTACGTTTTATTTTATCTGCATATTTTGTGAAACGTGATGTCTCAGGATGCAACAAAAAGACACATATATGTTTTGACATTATCATGCACACAATTGCAAACATGTGATATATATATATATATATATATTTCCTTACATGGATTTTTTACATATGATGATGCTTTTACAAATTATGCAAATGTCTATCTAATACAATGTTAGCCACTGTATTAGTTAATGTGTTCATTCATCTAGGAATATGTTGATAAGTAATAAAATAAAAATGTCTTTACAAAAAATGAATATGTAAATACAATCTTATAATGTGTGGATTTCTAACTGAATAATGATTATTGAGCTGTAGAACAACAAGCTGTGAATCTAGATTTACAAGCAATGCATGTATGCCGAGGTTGATGGCCTCAGTTAATAGCTCAATGACAGCGCTATATTCAGTGACATTGTTTGTAGTTCGTCCTAGACAAATACCTTGTAGATCTATCAACTCACCAGTAGGATCATAAATTACCCAGGCTACCGAAGACAAATTCCTGCTACTACGGGAAGCACCATCCACGAAATTGACATAAGGGGTAATAGACATTTGCACAATAAGCAAGACCTAATAAGCAGGAAAATGCTCACAAAGCACACCAAACCAGAAAACATGTACAAAAATGAAAACAACACCTATGTACACCTATTATGCATGAATGACTCACGCATAATACTTTTTGAGATACAACCCATTTCTGGATTGTTCAAGAGGATGACCTTCGTATTCAATTAGCTCATAGGCCCCATTCTGCAACACACGTTTAATGATGTACGGCCCATGCCACATAGGTTGAAATTTTCTTGCCCCTAGCTTATCACGAGCTTGGTCATACAGGAGGATGTGATATCCTTAAACGAAAGAACGAGGGGAAACTGATTGATCAAAATGAGCTTTAAACTGCTTCTTCTGTGCTTCGCTAACGAGAGCAGTAAACTGGTGGGTTTCATCCAGACTTTATAAATAAAGGAAACACTCTTATTTTGGCAAAGTATTCAGCAATAATTCAACAACCAACTTGAGTGAAGGTATTTCACATTCAATCGGAAGAGTAGCTTCTAGGCCATAAACCAACTAGAAAGGAGTGAACCCAGTTGCGTTATTCACTAAGGTTCGGTATGCCCAAAGAGCCAACAATAACATGAGATTCTAGTTTGATTTGTGGATCCCAATCGTACGCTGAAGCATTGTGACAAGAAATTTGTTCACAGCTTCAACCTGGCCATTGGCTTGAGGGTAGTACGGCGTTGAGCTGTCGTGATGCAGACCCAACTTAGAAGTCAAATTTTCCACCATATAATGCCGAAAATGGGAACCATGATCGATAATGATGGCTTGAGGGACACCAAACCTAGCAATAATGTGATTGAATATGAACTAAGCAACTATCTTATCGTCCGTGGCAAGTGTAGGCATTGCTTCGGCCCATTTGGTGAAGTAGTCCATGGCTATGATAATATAAGCATGCCTCCCAGCTGAGTGAGGGTTACACATCATAAAAGTGATGCCCCACTTCACAAAGGGACCAACAATAATGATAGGTTGAAGAGGAACAGGTGGCGCACACAACTAGCATTGATAAATCTGGCAATCATGGCATTTACGAACTGCGAAAATATAGTCGTTGAAAATGGAAGGCCAAAAATAACCAGCACAAAGAATTTTCTATGTAGTAGCATAACCAGACATGTGACCACCATAGGTGCCACTGTGACAATCATTTAGAGCTTTCTCAGCTTCCTCGAGAGTCAAACATCATCAGAGTATGGAATCGACTCTAATACGATAGAGAGTATCTCCAACTATACAATAAGGTTGTGATTGATGGCGGATGCGTCAACGGGCATCTTTTGTCAACTCATATCTAAAAGATGAAGTTTGGAGATAGACGATGATATCACCATACCAAGGATCGAGGGTGCTAATAAAGAAAAGTGAATCGTCTGGGATGAAGTCCTCAGAACGAGAAGGAGCAGATTCGGAAGGGAGAGAACAAAGTAAATCAGCAAAGACCAATGATTTCCTAGATTTGGTAGCAGTAAATCCCAAATCAAACTCTTAGAGGATGACAATCCACTTTGAGTATTCCCCCCCAGCAATTGTTGAGACAATATGTAGGTTATGGTGTTGCATTCAGAAATCATAGTCACTGTACGCAAAAGGATATAATGACAAAAATGTTGAACAGCTTGAACAGCAACCAACGCTAAATTCTCAATGTGAGAATAACGCATTTTTGGGTCAAGAAGGTTACAAGACAAGTAATAAATAAAATTCTCATGACCGTCATCATCGTCTTGTACCAAAACCATGGCAATCGTGTTGAAAGCTGCAACAAAATAAAAAGAAAATTCACAATGATAATCTGGAGGGCAGAGGAGAGGAGCATTGACCAATAATGTTTTCAATGCATCAAAATATTTCTAAGTGATCTCATCCCAATAAAAATGAACGCCCTGCTTTAAAAATCCTATGAATCCTTTAGCTACTTCGACATAGTTAGGTATAAAACGGCGAAGAAAATTAGCTTTCTCTTGTAAACTCTGCAATTGATGCAATGAGGAAGGAGAGGGGATATTAATAATAGCCTCAACTTTGAGAGGATCCAGGTGAATTCCGTCTTTGGAAACGATAAACCCTAAAATTCTATTGGAATCAACCCAGAAGACACACTTATGCGGATTAAGCTGAATGTTATAGTGTCTACAACGAAGAAAAATCTGACGAAGATAGTCAAGATGATCCCTATGCTTAGTTGAATGAGTTGGAAGGTCATCCAGATAAGGTTGAATGATGTGACGAATATGATGAAAGGCATAAGACATCGCGCGTTGAAATGTGGCCCCGACATTCTTCAAACCAAAGGGAATTTTCTTATATGCCAAGGTACCCCAAAGACATATAAAGGAAGTCTTGTGTTGATCAGTTAGGAGATTATTGATCTAATTATAACCCAAAAACCATCCATAAGGGAAAAAATATCACTCCCGGAACAATCGTCAATGCTTTGATCGATGAAAGGGGTAGGATAATTATCCTTAGGACAAGCTCGATTGATATCACGATAGTCGACACAGACAAGAATAGTGCCCTGTTTCTTATCTACAGGAACAATATTAGAGACCCATCCTGTTAAGGGAATCGTATAAATGAAACTAGCTTTGAGAAGCTTTTCCACTTTGGCCTTAATGGCAGCGGCTTTCCTAGGATGCACCGGACGAAGATGCTAACGAATAGGTTTTAAATCGGGGTAAGTAGGAATCTCATGTACCATGATGCTAGGATCAATGTCAGGAATTTCTTTGTAAGACCACGCAAATACATCACAGAATTCACGGAAAAGGATAGTATAGACTTTCATTTCATCTGAAGAACAAGTAACCCCAATATGGATGTTCTCGACAATTCCCGGTTTAATGGAAATGTTGATAGGCATCGTCTGAGTGATGTTACTCAGGTTACCTTTCGAAAAGACTTCATGGACCTGAACAGGTGATTGAAGTGGAGGAGAAAGAATCTGAGAGGCAAAACACTTAAGATAGGTAGACATGGCCCCAAGGCTTGGTAGAAATGAGGAACGATGATGACCATCATCCCACAGTAGATCGTCGAGAGACAAGGTTTCCACGATTGCCTCATCGGAAGGAAACACTTCTTTCAAAGGATTTGGTGAATCAAAATCACCAAGCCAAGGGGATTGAGAATAGATGTCAAGAGTTACACTCGAAGGAGCAGAATCAAAGGAAGGAGTATCTGATGCAACAATGAGTTCACAATAATCAATTTCAATCAGACTCAAAGGCATTGAATCGTCGAACGAATCAATTTGTTCAGGAGAAGGGATAACCTAGGGGTCATTGGTTCAAGAAATCATGTTGACCTGAACATTATTCAGTGGTGGAAGAGGGAAAACACTCATGAGGGCAGGATCCTTGAAAAGGCCTAGCCCTACACTCTCGTAAGGAGTAGGAATCTTGTCCATGTACGGAACGTTGTTCTCGAAAGAAGAAGTGAAAAAAGACAATTGATCAACAGTAATAATCTTTCCTTCGTGTGAGAAATTTAGAACACGAAAGAGAGTGGATGGAATGCACAACATGGCGTGAGTCCAACTGCGTCCGAGGAGAATATTATAATTAAGTTTTGCATCAATGAATTCAAACTCGACATTGAATGTCTTCCCTTCTAACGTGATCAGAAAACTAGCGAGAACACCAAGAGGTTTATATTCTCTTCCATCAAATGCTTTAAGGGAATTGGGTGATGAAGTAAGATCTAGAGAACCAATGGCTTTCCAACAAGTAGATGACATAACACAGTTATATGCACCCTCGTCCACAAAAGCCCAGTGAATATTCAAACCATTGATACCAACTTGTATGATAAGTGCAATTTGGTGTGGGAGTCATGGGATGAAATTCTCTAAATCGAAAGTGAGCAAGCTAGTATCAACAAGATCAATCCCACCTATCGTAAATAGCAAAGCGTTCCATTGTGAAGGAAAAATCTGAAGTACTTCTAATGTAGACATTGCAGATGGCGCCTGAGCTAAATCTTCAACAATACTATAATGGTGAGCGACACAAGCATTGGGATTGTACAAAGAATTATAGAGCACAACTTTGGAAGGTGGTCGAACAATGGATTCAGTGCTAGGCCATTCAATCTAAACAGGGCTAGAAATAGGAGGACGAGGAGGACCATCAGCGATCTCTTTCCCCGCTGCCTGACGGGAACTAGAATAATCTTTCGATTGAGTAGCAATAGAAACAGGTGTAGAACCGTTCATCATGAACAATTGCAAACCAGATGGAGTAGAGGACTGAGGATGCTCTACCATATGAGTCTACTAAGGGAAAGTTTCTTTAATAATGGCCAAATCTCCTTAGGTGCCTTTGAGAAATTGACTCACTTCAGACCGTCGAGGACAGTCCTTGGTGAAGTGCTCATCATCACAAACCAAACAAGGATATTGTTTACGTTGAGAACTATCAGCAGAACGAGGTTTTGGAGAATCCTGTTTCGAGGTATCAACTTTAGCTTCACCTTTACCCTTCTTCTTTCATTTGGAAGTGTTATCTGTAGGGTTGGCCTAAACAACATTCACTTCTGTGGGTGTACCAGAATTCTAATTTGACTGAGAACCTAAATTATTGGAAGAAGTAGAGTTTTTCTTCCTAGAGTTGGAGGAAGGAGACTCCTGAGAAGTCTATGATATGGAACCAATAATACCATCAACGGATGAAGATGCTAGCGGTTCAGGGGTGCCAGGTCGAGGAGCATCAGGCAAGATATCGTACAATGTGCCAGACTGAGAATAGACGAGATCAAGGTACTGGGTGTAAGCAATGGCTTGTTCCTCAGTTACACATGCCCCCATAGCAATTTCCTTGGCAATATTATTGACAAAGGAAGTAGTGAACCAATGAGTTAGAAGTTGATCAGGTATCTCAAATTTGATCATGCGACAATGATGCCACAACTCATGAATATGATCCGAGATATGAGTAGCTCAGTCCTATTTCAATGAAGTGAGGAGATGGGTTCCAGTCTCATCGCAGATCGGTACTTAAAAATCTGTAAGGAACGCCATGGCCAAAGAATTGAAATCTTGGAAAACTCCACGAGACAGCTCAATGTACCACTTTGCAGTGGCACCAGTAAGAGTTTGCTAGAAAAAATGAAGACAAATAGAATCATCAACCCAAGAATTAGAAGAACACCACAAATTTAGGACAATCACCAGGAATCTTGGTCAAAACCAGAGGCCAATATGGACTATAAGGAATAGGATCATTTCTCAACTTCGACACATCGGGAAATTCCAATGTAGCAAGAAATGGTAATTGAGTGTTAAAATTCATTGGAGGTCTTTGATAAGGATCTATCTATACATTCCACCCAACCTGAACAAGATTTTTTCCCCATACATTTTGTCCTGAACAATTCGAATCATAGGGATTAGAAACAGGATAATTCGGTTGATACTGGGATTGAGGACCAGGATATTGAATCGAAGCAAACCACTTAGGTCCTTGTTGAGTAGCATAAGGATTTTTCTGTGGAATGTAAGCATGAATTTAAGGTTGTTGATACATAGGCTAATATTGAGGTTGCTGGTACACCGGTTGATATTGAGGTTGCTAGTACACCGGTTGATTTTGAGGGTAAGGAATCTGAGGTGCGCTATATACTGGTTGATTTTGAGGGTACGGAATCTAGGGTGCGCTGTATACCGGTTAATGTGAAGCTTGAGGGTTATAAGCGCCCTGCGGTTGCACAGGTTGACCTTGCAGAGCAGGTTGAGCAGGCTATTGGGCATGGTAAATAGGTAAAACTGGCTATGGGAACGAAGGAATATGCTGGTGGGCAGATTGCAATGGCTACTGAGATGGTTGAACCAGTTTTTGAAATGGTTTTTGAGGGCCACTAGGTTGACCTTGTGGCAAAGGTTGTCTTGATGGTTGAGACGGTCCATGATTTCCCTGATGACCAAGTTAACCCGAAGAACGACCATAGGATTGTCCTTGTGGTGGATAAACTTGCCCCCCAGGACCAAAAGATGATCTGAGTTGAACAAGAGTTCGACCTGAGAGACCAGAGGGGTTTCCATGTGGGATGAAAGGTTTTCCTTGTAAATTTTGGCCTTGGGGACCGTATGGTTGTCCCTGTGGACCAAAAGCAGGGCCTTGCTGAGCTGAAGGTTGTCCTTGAGAGGGTTTTCTTTGTAAGCGAGAGGGTTTCACAGGAAAATTAGGTCCCAAATGAGTAACAGACTGATAAGGATCATAACCGGCCTAATAAGGACCATAAAAAACTTGATAAGGATCTATAGGAGGCATGTAAACTAGATTCCCACGGTCATCATAATGATGCGGATATTCATATATGGGAGTACCAACAACATCATAGTGATGAAAATGAGGATTTCTAGGAGGTGGGGGCCATTAAGAACCCTGAGAATTCTGCTGCTGAATAGCCAACAGATATTCTTCAAAAGTGACACTGCCAGGAATCACAGGATTAGTGGAAACTGAATTAGAAGCCACACAGACTATAGGTTGGATTGGAACAGATGTAACAATAACCAACGGATTTGATGCCGAGGGTAACGGTGCTAATGAAGATTGGGCTAAACTCTGAGGAGGAGTTACTGTGCTGGATTGTGCATTGGATGTGACTCCAGACATAATATGACTCAGAGACCTATAGCCAGACGGAAGTGACACCGAAGGTGAAGAAGATTGGACAGAGGCATGAGAAAGATTTTTAGGAAAGAGTTGATATTCTCCTATGGATACAGGCATCCCTTCACTACCAATAGAATTAGAGGAATCCATATCTGAATCTCCTGTAAGATCTTCGAAAATACTACGGGAACTAGGAGGTAACACATCAGAAAAAAAAGGCGATCTAGATGTAAGAGGAAGAAATTCCCCTTCGTCCCCAAAACCAGACGAAGCACTTGAAGGAGGCCAATTTAATTCAATTGTTTCGTCAAGTGGAGACTGAGTAGCAAGGGGTTGGATAGACGGAAGAATAGGCTATGAAAACTCAGCAAACCTAGTGAATTGAGGAGTTTCGAAAGAAGTATCCAGAAAAGAACTACCACTAGGAGGTAGTGAAGATGATGAAACTGGATGTTCCGCCACTTTGAATATAGATCAAAACAGGAAGGAAAAGAGATAACCAATCGAAAGTGCCAAAATCAAGAACCAATGAAATCAATCAGGCCAAGTAACAAACTTTAATGGGTGTGTAATCATAGGTGATTAATTTTATAACACTGAAACCAAAATATGTTGTTTCATGTTTTAAAAGTCAAGAAACAGACAAAATATGACTCTAGTCACTTTCAATTTGGAACGAGTGCGAAAGAACAAGTGCTCAATTATCTTTTACTTATTTAAAGAGTCACGAAAATATTGAAACAACTACTCAGTTATTTTAAGTAAGAGGGTATACCAGGTTTCCGTGAACTTCCATATACACCTTGGTGATCAAATGAAACAGAAATGACCAAGGACTTGACATACGTGCAGGTAGTCTCTCCAAATGCTATGTTCGGTGTATCACGGTTACAAGGCAGCAGACTCGACTTCTTATGGATAAAGGATTGCAATCTAGAGGGGTCTCCCTTTATATACGCGACGGTACGGGGAGCACAAGTCTGTACTAGTGCTGTCTAAAGCCAAGAGGCGAGCGACAACTGCTAGGTTTTAAGACACTAGAACACGTCTCTAGCCTAGACCACTAGAAATGTTTTGTTAGGTTACAATGTTGCCTTAGTTTCATTGAGTAAATTTTAAAGTTAATCTTGAATTATGTTTCAATTTTTAGGCCCCATTGAATTTATAGCTCAAATTCCTAGATGAAAACTATATGCAAATGAACATTATTTCCATTCGATGAATGCTAGCTAGAACAAGGACATAAATATTTAAAGCAAGAAAACAAAGAAAACATGTGAAGAAACTTTATAATGCCCTTAATGTAATCAATCGAAAACGAATTTCCTTCCTAGATTGACAAATGCTAGTTATGTAAAGGAACATTTCATTTTCAATGCAACAACAGAGTACAAAGATTTCTTTTTTTTTTTCAATGAAATGAAGCACACATTGTACTAATTCAATGGAAAACAAAATAAACACTAGTTTTAATTTTTCAAATGTAAAGTTGTGAAATTGAATGACTTCAACCAAAGCGAAATAGACACAAAACACACAAGCTAAAGGAGCAAGCTCCAAATGAGAAAGAGAGTTCTCAAAAAGATCCAAATAAGCAAAACAATCGATGCTCAAAGTGTTGAAGAAGAACGACTAACCGAAAAAATGAGAATACCGTTCAATCAACAAAACAAAAGGATTAAGAAAACTCAGTCTAAAAACCCAAAATGATACTGACAACAATCAAAGGGTCTCATTCTCAAACAGAAGGCTCTGTATGCAAGAACACCTGGAAACCCTAAGGTCGTAAATGAAACCAATAGGAAAATGTACAAACAACTAAGGGAAACAAGTCTATAGTAGTCTACACAGTCTCCAAAGGCTTAAACACACTAAAAAATGACCTAGAGGCAAGAAAAAATGATCAAAAAATGCATTAGGGGGTTCAATCCAAAACCTACAGGGATGGGTGTAACTGTAAGGTTGTAATCCGTGCCATACAGAGGTTGACATGAGTGCTAAAAGAGAAACGTGCACCAATCAGCGCGACTGTCCAGAAAAAAAATGTGCCAAGCTGGAAACCTATGGACAAAGAGGAAAAAACCCTAACCTAATGAGTAGAAGTCAACCTTCACTCTTTGGAGCTTAACAGAGAATGGAAACTCAGCAAACAAACCAAAAAAAAGATAGATAACTAAACCAATAATAGAAACTGTCCTAGCAGGATGACATGACAAACTCACACTGATTCCCCAGTGGAGTCGCCAATTTGTTATGAAGGTAAATCCTCTCTACGGATAGAGACGATCCCTCTAGCCCTAGGGTGGGTCTAGTAACAAAAGGACACACTAAAGTGTTGCTTCCTAGTTAATGAATGAACAAAAGACATGGTAGATTGGCCTACCTTGAATCCAACATTGTTGATGTTGCAGAAAGAGTAGTGATCTCCCGCTGCTGCCTTAACAAGTCACGATCTGTTCGCTGTCATGCCTAGATACCTGCACATAAGCCAAAGAACAAGAAAAACATATAGTAGCTTTCACTCACAACTATTAGCCAGTAAAAGAAGGCTAAACATATCATATCAAATAAACATCATAACACAATAATGGAACCAAACAGTAGTCATGTATATTAATGAGTAGGAGGAAGAGTACAATCGATGCTTTGATGTCATGATCTCCTCTAGCGGTGCTTAGAAAAAACGCGTCTCAACTATTGGTCAGGGAATTCTGATTCATGCTCACTTAGAAGTCATCGACTCAAGCTCTCTCAACACTATCTTTCTTACTTTATCTCCTCTAGCAGCTTAGCTATAGTATAATTTTCTTATTCAGCTATTCAGCCATTTTTCAATAATGTGTTCAGATAGCTTCTACTAAAGGATATAATTTCTTGTATAGAGGAAAAAGAAGAGGTTGGGATCCCTAAAAAGGTGGGAGGGAGTCCTATCCTTTAGGAGAGTTCCAAGGGAGGTGGAAACTACTATTTAAAGGAAGCAGTCCGTGGTTGTTTCAGTTCAACTACTTGCAATGACTCATCCCCGAGGTGGTTGGAATAGAACCTCTGCCTCTATTTTTTTTTAAATTCCGTAAACAGCTTAGCGTGGGTGTCTAACTAGCACAGAGTGCCAAGTGGCATCGGCTCAATGTTAAATTTTCTGGTTGGCATGAGGATGTAACGGGCTACTCACGCCAAGGAAAAAATAGGGATTTTCACAGCTCTGCTTAGGGAAATGTCAACAAGAAGAATTTTTCTTTCATCAAAAGGGATGCAAGGATGGTATTTGCAAAGCATGGCATTGTGTATTGGTAATAGAAAGGACCCTCAAATGTGCAAGTTGGGGATTGCAGGGACCGTGACAAAATGCTGTGTAACACACCCTCTCTGATTGATCTGGTAATATTTGTCATTGCGCATAGTGCTTTTGGTCTGATCAGGGATCATTCACTCTGTGTGACTACACAAAATACCCTTTTCACACAATATCATCTTAATCATCGAAGGCAAAGGTCATAAGAATTTACACCTCAATCCCTTGAAAAATATCCTTTCAGCTTCAGAATATGACACATATGATCTACTGCAAATTCTATCACAAACCCACCCAAGATATTGTCAACCTAGTGATC
This sequence comes from Pinus albicaulis, assembly GCA_034641835.2. NCBI lineage: Eukaryota > Viridiplantae > Streptophyta > Pinopsida > Pinales > Pinaceae > Pinus > Pinus albicaulis. The sequence continues at coordinate 1,614,441,308 of CM076581.1, forward strand.
TACTGTTTGGGTGATGGAATTATCAATATTTTCCAACTGTTGGATCAAGATAGGGGTCCACTGCGTGACCTTATAATCCTTCCAACAGGATTGGAATTTTGCTAATCTTGACAACCTCTCCTACAATTTGTGTGCAAAGGTCATGAAGAATATCTCATGTGCCTCTGTGAAATTATACTTGTTCTTCCACTCTTCAATAGACAAATGATTGCTTCTATTTTCTTTTAGGGAAAATTATAGAATCTGTTTTTCAAGCCAATCCTCTAGTTCAGGCTTTAATGGTTGCCACTAGCCTTTCCACGTCACCAAACCTCTCTCAAAATGATCCCAGTCCTGGCAACAGAACCATTTGTTGGATTCATGGATCCTAACCCAGGTTCAAAGTTAAGGTTAACCAACAAAGCCCTCTTACTAATGCCCTTTCAGCAGTGACCTGCTTACACAATTCAAAGTCTCTCCTGAAGTAGTATGGGGGGGGTGCTAGAACTAGGTTTCCACACCCTGAGAGAAAATTAAGTGATGTGGGTGACTTTAGATCTAAAATAATCATAAACATACCTACGGATCAGAGGCCCTAACCAGGAAACCCTTAATAGACAGATTCAGGTCAATTGTGCAGAATATCTTGCGCACGGGCCAACAGAGTTCTTACTCCACGTAATAACCCTTAAAAAAATCACAGTAAAGCCCGATCATACTAGATCCATTCAATAAAAATTCATATAAAGTCATAGATAGTTATGCAATTGATAGACAACACAGTAATTGGAAATATTATGCAGAAACAATCAGTAAACAAAAGGTGCATTTTAGATTTAGATATTAGCAACAACATTCCTTTATTCATAAACATTTCCAATCTTCCTTATAAAACCTTCAGTTCACCCGTGCACACATCCAACAGGGTCCTTACACAGCAGGACTAAGGTCTCCACGCACACAGCCAACAAGAGCCTTTTACCCAGACCAATCTGTATAGAATATCAAAACACAGCCTGATTTATAATCAAACTTTCATTCTTATCCAAAAATTGACTTATTTAACTCGATCTAGACTCCTATTTATATCTTTAGCCTGCACTCATCTATGGTCCTCAACCCATGGTTTGTGGCCCCTATTTCTTCCCTTTTTACCCATTACAACTCATGAGGGGATTTGACCCACCCCAAAGCCCCTTTAATTGTGATGTGCACAACTAAACCTACAAAATATTTACAAAAATATATCAAAACAGTGTTCAAAGCTCAGACTTAGGGGACCCCACTCCAACACTCCTCCAACAACTTTTGAATGGGCCTAGTGTCTTTAGGTTGTTCAGACTGTTGAATTACTATATCTTATAGTTATTTTATTCATTTTTTTTTCATACTTAGAGCCACTCACACCACATGCAACTGATTAGAAACCTTTTTGAACATTTCTTGCATTTTTCTATTTCCTATAGTTGAGTCAAGAAATCTTTGGGGCACAATTTCTCCTGCTTGTTGGTGAAGGTTAATAACATCCATATTCAACACTTTCCAAGAGTTAATATCTAGAGAAGAAGTCAGGCATCCCAACACCCCTTGATTTTCCCCAATTTCTGGTTGGACATTTAAGTATGAGGGCTTTTCGTAATGAATTATATTAGATATCATTTTTTTGGGATTCAACTGATTTAAGTAATTCATTCATCTATGACCATTTCCATGAGAGGTAGGCATAACTGACTAATTTCTCATGATTTTTGAATAGTCCACTTAGCACTCATTGCATCAGGTGATGCTCACAAGGGTGAAGAAGTGGGATAGAAACTAGTGAAATGAATCACATAGCGTTAACTATCACTTCTGGGGCTTGCACCTGGTAACCAGGACTTCCTGGGAGGTCACCCATCCCATAACTACTCTGGGTCAAATGCGCTTTAACCATAAATTCTGGTTGGACAACTGTAAGATTCAAGACATTCGTTTCAATGTCAGTAGCTGAAATAAATCGGGGTCCACTGGTATAAATTATGTCCTTAAGTTCTTGAACCTTCATTGATTGAGATTTTTCTAATATAAATCCAACTCCTCACCAGACACCAATATTTGTTTCTCTTTTGTAAAGTTGTGTTTAATGTTAAGGTCTTGTGCCCCTGAATCTCTCGTCCTTAAGCCAACAATATCTTGTTGGATTTCCTTATCCAACTGCTCTACCTCTCGTTCAAACATCTTGGTATCAATATAATATTACTTTGCCTTTACCCATCGTGATATTTCATACAGGGTTAGAATCTCTGACTTTCTTTTCATTGCAGGGGCTAGAGAGGCAAGGGTTACTAGTTCTGTGCTGATCTCCTACAACTGCATTTTAGTACAACTTGGAACAGCGTGATATGTTCCTTCGTCTTCTAAAGGTGCAGGTGATACTTACCATGCGGTATCATCCATCAGTAATATAACATTCATCTCATTTTCCATTTCGGGCTTGCTTACATGAATATAAGCTGACAACCCTGACTACTTATTTAATCCTGAGATGATTCGCAAAGGATCATAATGCCATGTATTGTCCTACAGAAGTCCAAAAGACAACATTTCCCTTTCCAAGGCATAAAAGAATTTTTGTTTTTAGAAATTATGGGTGAAATAACATATGGGTAACTAAATAATAACCTATTTTTCCTAGATAAAAAATGCAATTCGTTCACCAAAATATTTCTCCTAAGAAATTCATAAGAAAATAATAAGGGTGAAACATACGTAGGTAGTTGAAATGGCTGATTTTCAAAACCATATAAATGAATTATAGTAAATCTAGGGTATAAAAACCAACTCCCTATACTTTACTCTTCAGTAAGCCTTGATGTTCTTCTTTGTTCCTCTGAAATCCTATTTACCTCTTCTTCTGTTAATTTAAATTTCTAGAGGATATGTAAAGCAATCCATATATTGGGAGTATGAATTAGGAATATGTTGAGGATGAATTACATCAGTACATATGTAAAATTCCCTTTCTTTATTGTTAACATCTGTAATGCTCATGAGGAGCTTGGTAGATAGAAAAATAAGAGGGGTAATTGAACAAGACTAGATGGATTGAATATCTATAGTGGCAGCAAGAACTAAATGGGATAGTAGTAGAAAAGTCAACCATGAGGGCTTGGATTACATATTTAGGAAAATTAATCGTCTAACAATTTGGTTGAAGCGTGACGAGTCCTATGGCTAGGAAGATCATCCCGTCCATCCTTGTATTTTCTAATAACCAAAAGATATTGGAAAAAAGAGAAGTAAATATTTGAAAGAAGGGTTTTAGTGATTGTCTAGGTATGGGGACTTGCAATTTTAGGTTAGGATCGGGACTTTCAAACAAGGTTTTCATAAATTCCAATTTATCGTCTTCTGCCCAAGTAATAAAATATTGTTCTAACCCCTTATCGATTATATCAATTCCTTGAGTAGGAATGCCTAACATATTGGAAATTATTTATTCATCTAATTTCACAAAAACATTTTGGATAGAATGAAGGAAGAAGGCTTGTTGTTTGATATCATAATGCTCGGCGGGCAAAAAAATGGAATCAAGGTCAAAATGGATAGGATGAAGGTTGGCGTCCAATACTCCAGACTTCAATAAGAATATGTATGATAGACTGGTGGAAGGGATTAAAGTCCTTTTAAGATTCAAAATTTTTGTAAGAAAAAATAAAGTGTCTCAAACCCTAGATAACTTGTTTACAAGAGCTTCTTTAAATAACAAATCAAACATTATGAATTTCTACAAATAAATTAGCAGTCTAGCAAAAAAAACAAGCGAGAGGAACTTATCAGTTTTATGAAAGAAAAATTTACATGTTGTGCTTGCTTAGATGTTGGCTTTTGCCATGGATAGGCTCCCAGAGTGAGATGAAGGAAAACAAAAATGAATGAATCACAAAAGGTTAGCGGTATTAAGGTTAAATGGGAGTGACGACGATAATTAATGTAACATATAACTATCAAGTGGTGATCAGTGGACTCGTCGACCGAGAATATGGGTCACACACATCGGGTATAGGCATGTGGTTAAAAAAATTAAAATTAAAATTTTTAAAATAAATTATAGAGTCTGTCGGCTCTTCTCATCTTCTCATCTCCTCATCATCTCAACCCTTCACTATTTATACCTTTTGCGACATTCTTTCATTTCTTCATTCATTTCTCGTCTTGAAGATGGATCCCTGTTGGGATTCGAAACATCGACAATCATTTTATGATACTGTGGATAATCTGGATTCTGCAATCAACAAAAACCACAAAATATTGAAAACCATGTGGTTAAATTTCGAATAGGTTAGAACCTGAAATCCATTGATGATCGAGAGATCATATGGCTATGATGACATCAGGTCGGCAGAAAAATTATGTGTCATGCATGTTATAACCTGATGGGAATGAAGAATTGTTGGATTAGTTGAATCTCGACGGTTCATATCTATAGGGCGGGAAGTATGCCTCTAACTTCTGCACATGTTTGGTTGGGATGAGGAGGATCAGGGAGGTGATCTAGCATTGAATGGTTGAGGGAACATAGATTTAAGTAAACCTTATGCTCTTTGGGTGATTACGATAAATTTAAAATTTGGGCATGAATCAATCCAATGGGACCATTTCCACTACTAATTTCAAAAAAGAGTGAACCAACTACCCAAATTTATGAATGCGATGCCATCTACCCCGATCACCTTAAAATTAAGGATTTAATTGGTTAAGTTCAAAATTACGCCTTAGAGAGATGGTAAGGGGGTTAATTTTGAACACACTCTAAGGAGTTACTTTCCCCAATTCTCTATGGGGAACCCTGTTCTACACATACAATGTTGTATTGCAGGCTTCTTCCCATAAAAATTTGGGTAGGTCTTGGTCATATAGCATTGCCCTTGCAACTTCTACACTGGTCTTGTTCTTCCTATCTGCAACTCCATTATGCTATGGATTGTAGGGAGTTTTTCATTCTCTCTTGATGCCCTCCTTTACGTAGAAACTGGTGAATTCTTTATCGATATACTCTCCACCATTATCTGATCGCAACTTCTTAATATTCTTTCCAGTTGAATTTTCTACCAATGCCTTTAATTCTTTGAAACATTGAAAGACTTCATCTTTGGTTTTGAGAAAGTAGATCCAAGTCTTCCTATAATGGTCATCAATGAAGGTAGCAAAATACTTTGCACCACTGAGAGCGGTTATGGACATTGGACCTCAAATATTTTAGTATTTCAAATCCAATACACTCTTGGCCCTGTTGTTGCTTTTTTGAAATGCTGCTTTGGCATACTTTCCTATTATGCATCCCCTGCAGACCTCACATTTCCTTGTATTGAGTTCTGGAGCTCCTATGATATTCTTCTTAAGAATATTCAAGGCTCCATGATGTAAGTTCCCCATCCTTCGGTGCCATAATTCCTTCAGATCCCTTTTGTCCATACTGTTGATTAGAGCCACTAGGGATTCAAGATAAAGCTTATAAATTTTATGGCTCCTTAATCCAATTTGCGCCTTCTTTTTCTAACTAGGATGTTTGACATAAAATTTATTTCCAATAAATTCTACATCATAACCCTTATTCTAGAGCTGAGACACTCAGAGAAGATTCATCCCCAACCCTAGTACATGCAGAACATTTTTGGCCCAAATCTTGTTGCGAGCTTCTGTCTGAAATATTATGGTACCTTGTCCACCTAGAGTACACTTGGCTTTTTTTCCCATTGTAATATGTAAATTCATCTTCTCTTCTTCGTGGCTCAAGAAAAATTATCAAACTTTCATCATATGGGTAGATGCTCCATTTTCCATATAGCAAACACCTGGAGGGGTTGTGCTTGACACACAAGCGAAATCCTCCTTTAGCCTGGATGTCAGTACAGTCATGTCATGTTCCCTTTGTTTTTCTAAGTGCTATGGAGGACTACGTGAGTCCTTCTGACTGTATGGGCCCTTCCGAATGTTATATATTTGGTCCATGGAAGATCCTCCCTTTCTGTCTTTAGCCTTTAGCTCTGATACCATGTGAAATTTTCAATTTGAAAATTATTACTACAGTAATTGATTTATTTCACCTACTTATTTGATAATTTATTTACATATTCTTTAATAATTTTTAAAATAGAAATAGCTACAGTACTTCACTCTAATCAAAAGTAGAAGAACAGAAATAACACATATAGCACAATAAAAACAACTATGAACACAGTTATTTTTGGAAATCCCCAGAAAAACCCAATGCGGGAAAATTGATGCAGCAGATGAGGGTTTGTATTTATCTTCAACAGTGAAAAGATCTTATACAGAAGTTTTGGCAAGAAAAATAAATTAGCATAAACCTGATGTGAATTTTCTAAACACTAAAAAAGAATTCTTGACACATGGGATGATCTCCTACACCCTCTATGTCATTTTGTGTAGCCTCTCTATGTAGTCCCTCCTTGGACTATGTAATTTTGCATGGAGGGCTTGGTGCTGTTGCACAACAATTCCTTCCCTTTACCCTTATGCCTTATGCTTCCTCTCTGTATGTTGACCTCTCCCTCCTTCTTATGTCTCTGCAACCTCGCCTCTACAAACTTACCCACTGAAATTGAATTCTCTTACTTCAAAATAGATTTCCTTCGGGCATTGAGAATGTGCCTAGCTTCATTTCCAAATTACCCTCAAGCCTCTTCTTATAGTCTTATTATTGATGAATCAACAACCAAGATTATATCTTTAATCAATGGCTCAGATTAAAGGATGACCTGATCTTCGTTTTCTAGAATATTCTCACTCTGCTTTGTTAATACCATTTAATTATTTAATTTCCCTAAGCTTAGACTTAGGCACTGCATTAAAATAATTAATTATTTTAATAAAGTAAGATACGAGTGGAATTTCCACAAACTATTTCTGGGTTCTCTGAATATTTGTTGTCCAAGCCTCTCCACCAAAATTGAGACCTAGAACACTTCCCGATTCTATAAAATCAACATCAAAAAATTACCATGTCCATCCATTGTCTTAATTCAGACATCTCCCACTCTAATGACATTACACAAATTATCATTTTCTTAAATGTACTCTACCATGATCACCCACTTCATATGTACTCATATGGGGTCACATTATGAGATTCCCTAGGGCCAAATACCATATTAATTCTACTACTATAAGTATATAAGTGGACTTATTCTATTGAAAATGTAAATAAGACATCAATTTCAGTAGCTACAATAGTGGTCTCACCTTCTGTTAGGTTGTTTGATTTTTATTTGTGTTGATTGAGTTTTGTTCCTTCATAAAAAACCAACAATCCATTTTCTTGTCCTAGTTTCCACAATTAAAACAATTATTCTTCTTGATTTCAATCCACCTCTCGATTTTGAATGCCTCTATCTACAACGTTCATTTTTTCTTCCATGATCAGTTAAGACTAGAACTATCTTGTACTTTATCTTCCACAATTTATTTTTGTTGTAAATGGGCATTCATTAAAGTGATACTAACATCATCAAACTTCAAGGTCCTAGTAGGTGTTGAAGTGATCATAACTACTATCAAATTCTCATAGCTATCTTGCATATAACACATAAAAAGGATGGACTCTATTTCATCATCCAATACAGTTTTGACAAAGTCAAGATGGTTTGAAATTATATAATTCATTCAAATGATCTACAACTAAAGCACCCTCCTTCACCTTGAGGCTATATATATTTTTAATTAGGAAGACTTTAATTGATGCCATACTATTCTCATATAAATCATGCAAATTCTTCCATAACTCTTCCACTATCTTGTCACCCACTACATTAGTAGACATTCTTTACTAGGTATTATTGGATTTTAGCAATGGCCTTCATGTCCAATTGATTCCAATATTCATATGTCATAGCTGAGGATTTATTTTCCACTCCTTTATTTAGAAACTATTGATCCTTTAGGATCAATATATCTTCCATTTTTTATTTCACTAGGGTGAAATTGGCCCCATTCAAATTCTCCATATCACTTATTGTATTAGTCTTCACAATGTTAAGGAGACCTAGCTTACATCATTAACAATAATAACCTAGTGCTCTCATACCAGTTTTAAAAAAGGATAGAAGAAAAATAATTTGAAACAAATTAACTCATAAATTGGACACTGAATTTACGTGGAGAACCCCATTCAAGGAAAAAACTATGGGGAAATGGATTAGATTTTTTTTCCTATTATTACAATAATAACAAAAATATTAAATTTCACTCACTTCTTTCTACTCACATCCCTATAGAAATAAATTTCATTAGAATACCATGGGTCCAATACCATGGGTATGGAAAAATTTTACTTTGATTTTGTCTTGCACCTAACACTTCCTTATTGTGAAGAGAGTTAATGATTACCAACCTCATAACTCTTTGGATAGTCATTTCTAAGTACCGAGAAATAGTTATGATATTTAAATTGGAATTTGAGACTCTTCTTATACACCATTCATTTATATTTGTATCTATCTACACTATGTGATAAAGGAGCTCATTGAAAGTGTCTTGGTCTTATGATATAGTTAGAGTTGACTCTTACCTCTACCTTACATGATTACTCCAACACTTGTTAACTTATCAAGATTTAAATATGACATTTGAGGGCTTAAGGAGTTTATTTTGAGGTTTCATAGAGCTACCATCATTGTAACAATTTGAGGATTATTCCCTATGGCCCAGGAGCTAGCTTGATTTCTAAAGTGAGGAAGATATTTTCCTCCATAGGGTGCCTTGGCATTGTTATCTTCCATAGAAGAATTGAACAGTTGGAAGGAACAATAGATGTGACATTTGGTCATGATTTAAGAGCCAATCATTCAATCTCTTCTAACTTTTGAGTAGCACACATCACGATCTCACAAATCTGTTTCAAATCAAGATTTCTCCGATAGATTCACAAACATATCAAAGATATTTACACTTACAATATCTACATTAGATTTTATGCAAATGGGAAACTCCAACAATCAAATGAATGGTTGAATTTTGGCCTCTATAATAGAAGAAACTCTACACTTAAGTCTCACAATAATAGATCTAATCTCTATTGAAGAATATATGAACAAAAACTTCTATAGCACCTTCATGATCTCAACAAAAACTAGAAAACACAATAATATGCAGCTTTCTCCAAATATTTAGATAACCTGCAACTAGAAACGATATATTCCTCCTACATATGAACAATAAACAAACAAATTTTCTAGCTCACAACTTCTTCAATCTCTCTCTTAAAACCATCTAACAATTTAATACAAGTTCTTAAGAATAAAAATGAAGTGAGATAGAAATAATTAAGTAATAACAAGAAAGAAATCACATGAATGAGATGAGGGGCATCTCAACTTCATTGTTGTATCCTTGACCACTTCAACAAATCCTGACCACTTGAGGTAGCTTACATTGGCGCTCACAATATTTTTAATTATATCTTTTATAACAAATAAAATGAAAAATATTATAAATTTCGAAAACCATAACAAAATTAAATCTATAACTTTCTAGATTCATTAGTGAGAATAATTATAATATTTCAGTGATGTGTAAATATTTCCTTCTCGACAACTCTCAAAATTTGATGTCTCAAAATCTTAACTTTTAAATATCAAATAGGAAAAAATAACTACATTATCAAAAAAAATATTATTTTGGTTACATTTTCAACCAAATATATTTTTCTTTTAATCACATTTCTATCAACAACAAAGAAAAAAACTCTTTCCAACTATCTAATTTTTTTTTCACTCAGAAACACTAATTTGTTTTTCAATGACAAACCAACTTGAAAATGGTCCTTGATTACCTTTAACTTGTTCCAATATTATTTGTTACAGACCACTCATAAACATTGTTGGGTGCTAGTTTTGCACACTTTTCCTACATTTGTTTTCCCTATTTTGGCTCATGACTATAACAAATGGAACTATCTTTGCCTCTTTTTCCTACCTTTCTATTGTAACTTGTGTTGTTTCACCTTATTTTCATTACTCTGCAATTTTATCCATTATTATGATATATTGTACCTTTTTTTATGACTAATTTAGGATTAATTTTTAGAGAAGGTCTATGGTCTTTGTGTTGTCTTTCCAGATGTCATTTGTAGCACAAAAGATCTCAAGCACGAGGCATACAGGAGCAGCTAAGGGTGTGTTGTTACAACAAGCTTTTTAAACCATGATGTTGTTACACTTTGCTATTACAGACCCGCTGGTGAACTGCTGTTACAGTTGTACCGATAACTGGATATCGTTAATTCCTGTTGTTGACTTTTCCTCTAGTTGTTACGCTACAACTGTGGTTTATCGTGATAGCTATAGAAGTTATTACACATTGTATTTTTGGATAAAAGCCTATGGGCAGTTTTGATTGTAATATATATTTTTCCAGTCATACCTTTATTAAGAAGTGGTTAAAACCATATGTATTATATTTTGATCGGCATGAGAATCATAATATTCTCATGACTGATCTATCCCTTGTTTTTTTGAGATGCAACCACTATATACTTCTCGGCCCTTAAGGTTGAAAGGTTAGTGGAAAACAACATTATTTTGGCTGTGTAATTTTTCTCATATTAATACATATTATCTTGTTATTGTTGTTACATGTGTCATTCGATTTAGTTTCCATTAAGCTCTTTCTCTACCTACACCCTGCTAGGAAGGAAGGACCCTCCTCTTTATCAGGGATTGCAGTGATTAAGGTAGTTGTGTATATGTGTTTTATTTTGGTTTATGTATCAGTAGAGGTGTTATTGTTGTTGTTTCAGCTGTGAATATATCTTCTTCAATTTCAATATTTTGTATGCTATTACACATGAAATTACAGACACCAACTAGATAATTGTTGTTTGGCACGCTAGAACAGATTATTGAAGTGTAATTACAGTCTTGTAGATCATTTTATTTCTACATGAGTGATTTACTTCAAGCATTTACTTCAACAACGATTTCTTTTATTTGGAATTGCTTCTGGTTAGGTGTATTTGCACAGACAGTGCAACAGTTATTGAAATAAAATATGTCTGTAGATTAATAATTTATGTGTATTGTTTTAGTCATTTAATAGTGATTAACACAACCCAACATTTTGGCACCATTGCTGTGGATGGCAGTGACGATCTAATCAATTAGAGTTGTTTTTTAGAGGTGCAATTTTCGTGTATTTTTAGAGTGTCTCCAGTGACACAATTGTCAGGCAGTAAGACGAGAGGTAAGAACCTGCACAGCGCTCTACCGAACTTGAGTAGGCTCACCAATGTCTTGTTTAAACACTTAGGAGTGTGAATTTTTGAGCATTTTTTTTTTTTAGAGTGCGTCCAGTGACACAATTTCCAGGTAGTAAGACGAGAGGTAAGAACCTGTGAAGCGCTATAGTGAGCTTGAGCAGGCTCACCAATTTCTTGTTCGAACACTTAGGAGAGTGAATTTTTGGGCATTTTATTTTTTAGAGTGTCTCTAGTGACACAATTGCAGGACGGTAAGACGAGAGGTAAGAACCTATGCATCAATCTAACAAACTTGAGCGGGCTCATAAATGTCTTGCTGGGACACTTAGAAGTTTGAATTTTTGGGGTGTTCTTTTAGGGTGTTTGCAGTTATATAGTCACTGGGAAGTAAGGAAAGACGTGAGAACTTGTGCATCATGCTAAAGAACTTGATTAGGCTCACTGCTATAGAAACTGAAGCACTTATAGGATGAATTGATATAAATAGAACCCATGTGTGCCAGTAGGATGACATCAAATCTACAAACACCCCCACTCTACTGACTACAAGAAAGATGGGTTGTAAGAAGGAAAAGAAGAGTGTGGATTTGGGAAGAAAGAAATTCTTTGGAGATCTGATCTCAAGGTAAAAAAAGGAACATTCCATGTCATACAGAGATAATAGGAAGATAGGACCATAGAAAGCAACTACCATATCAAAGCCTGGGCCATTAGTGTCTTCCGTGTCTAGACGTCACCACCCTTTGAACGACATATCCACTCTTGATATCAAGACTCCAAATTCAAAACAACAGTGGAAAATCATTGATCAGGATCTTAGAATTGAAGTACACAAAGAGACCAGTGGGGAGCATCAGGGACCTAAGGAATAACATTTAATCGATCATCATTTGGACGTTGGTAGTGTTGTTAAACAGCTAGTCCTAGAACAGCCTGATCCTTTTATTTATCAATCTCTAGTACACTCCAAGGTCAGTTCATCCCATTAGGAAGAATTAGCCATGGGGGATGAGAATGTCAAGACAGATAGCCATGGGGGATGAGAAGGTCATGGAGGTGGCGTAGTGGTAAACTCTGCCTCGTAATGATGGATTGGTCTTGTGTTTGATCCCGAGCAAGGTCATCGCTCATCGTGTGAGTAGTTAGTCTAAACCAGGCCAAGCCCACTACCTTTTCTTTTCAGGGATACCCAGAGATGTACTGTCTGCTGCTCCTGCTAGGGTTTCTGCTGCTCCTGCACAAACTCTGAAGCTCTAATCCCCTGTGCACTCCGTTACGAAGCTCAGCGCCCCCTAGCTTCTCTGCTAATTCATCTTCCATGAATCTGCCCTCTGGACGGGAGGACACAGCCCCCCCTCCACTCAAAGGCCCCTCTTCTGACAACTCTGCAGGCACAGAAAAAAGTGCCAGACTTGGCTCAACCCCCCTGGCCGCCTCTATTCTTGATTCCGCTACAGACAATGTAGGTAACACCGCCTCAAGCTCTGTGGTCACTAAGGACAATGGAATAGAGAAGAATGCCTCGACATCTCAGCTAAAGGCGTCCTATGCAAATTGCATCCCAAAGACATCAGAGAGAACAAAAATAGACCTCCCCAGCCATCGCATCAATGGTCAAATCCAATATATGAGGGATCATGCCCTCATAGGCAAGTTCTTAGGTCTATGGCCAACAGAAAAGGCCTTACAAGGTTGGATAGTTTCCAAATGGAAGCCTAAAGGACAAGTCCTCCTGCAACTTGGCCCCAAAGGTTTCTTCACAACTATCTTCAACTGTCTGGAGGATACAAATCATATCTTTGAGGGAGGCCCATAATTCTTCAACTCTACAAGCTTGTACCTTCGTGACTGGATAGAGAGATTCAATCTAGACAAAGAAGATTTCAACTAGGCTCCAGTATGGATTTGAATGTACTCACTTCCCCTGGAATACTGGGATGAGGAGACCTTAAAGGACATAGGCAATGGCCTAGGAGTTTTTATCAAAGTTGCTGAGGAAACTAAACTCTGAAGATACACCTCCTATGCTAGGATCTGTGTTCACATGCACCTTTCCAAAGCACTCACGAACTCGGTAAGCCTATTTCATGATGATTTTGAATGGGTTCAAACAATAGACTATGAGCATGTTCCCTTTCGTTGCAGGAAATTCCATGAACATGGCCACCTTTTTCGGGATTGTCCTCTGAATCAACAACCTAAAACCTCTATCTCTAGGATTAGCAAAGATGCTGAGGGATTTACAAAAGTCACTAGTCGAAGGAAACACGCCAAGAAAACTCCTGACTCCCTAGACAATCCCAAGAAACCTGAAATTCAAAATAGCTTCGAAATACTGACCTCTCAAAATAACTTGGAGGAACATCAATCTATCCCATATTCATCAGATCCACCTCCTAAATCTTCCACCCCTCTTCCTAAATCCTTAGATCTGCCCACTACCTCCGTCATTACCATCTCCCTCGCCTCTACCTCCTCAGATAATATCGATTAAGCTCAGGTCCTCAAAGCTTCCAGCATGGAGATAGATGCCGCTCTGGCTCTCAGCACCCATCAAAAGCTAAAAAATGAAGAACAGAACATGCCGTTACACATGGATGAAGAACCAGAGAGTATTATTTGGGAGATCTGGACATACTCAGCCTGGAAACAACATGTCGACAGAAATAATTTAGTGCTATACCTCCCCGAAAAATAGAAATCCTTGAGGTGGTTTTAACCAGAGCACAAAAAAACAAATTTCTTGGTATTTAGGCAGGCAGTCCTTGGGATGGGAAAAAACTACTGAAAGAATCAAAGAAACGTGGGCATAAAACGGATCTGCAGAGGACCATTATTATTGGAGAAATGCTAGTGGAATCTAGAAGATTCCCCAAGCTGACCAAGTTCTTCAAGACTCTCCCCCATTGTTCCTCATGAAGCTCATCTCATGGAATGTGAGAGGGCTCAACGGCCCTGCTAAACACAGAATGTTGAAAAACATGATTCATCAAGATAAGCCATCAATACTCTATCTACAAGAAACAAAATGAAATAGCACTGCTCTAGAAAAGATAATAAATAAATCCTGGTCTAGATGTCGTTCAGTTTCAGTGGATGCCTCAGGAGCATCAGGAGGGCTAGCAATCATTTGAAACCCCTAGGTTCTCTCCCTCTATGATTTTCATGCCTCACACTATTTCATTCAAACAAATTTCCACTTAATAGGGACCAACATCCATGGTCACCTCTCTAATTTGTATTTCCCACAAGATTTACAAAAAAAGTTGGATCTGATGGACACTCTCACAGCTCTCAACTCTGCCAGGAGCTTTCCCCTATGGATTTGTGGAGATGAATTTAACATAATCACAGCTCTGGAGGAAAAATCAGGAGGAAGAATGAGGTTGGAAGGGGACAACAGCAACTTCAAAGACTTCATCCACAATAATCAGTTAATGGACCTTCAGACTTCAAATGGCATGTGTACATGGACAAATAAAAGAAGGGGCAGACAACATATAGCCTCTAGGCTGGATTGATTCCTTATGTTGGACAACGCAATTCACCTTGGTGGGGAATTTCATGCCTCTATCATGCCTCAAGTGGGCTCTGATCACTAGCCCATAATGCTGCATTGGTTGCGTCCTGGCTCTAGGTGTAATAGACCTTTCTTCTTTGAATCATTTTGGTTTTCACATCCAAACTTCAAAGAAGTAGTTAACGATGCCTGGAACTCCTTCACTCCCCCAGCTGGAGCCAAGATGTTTTAGTTTCAACAAAAGCTAAAAAACCTCAAATGCGCTCTCAAATCCTAGAATCACACAGAGTTTGGTAACATTTTAGTTCATCAAAAAGAGCTAGAGCAGCAAATGAATACATTGCAACAGTGTGTTAGTGTCGGTATCTTCATCCCTCCGCCAGTGATCAAAATCCTCCGTTGCATTGCATATTAGGTGTCTCACTCAGTCAGCTGCATTCCATTAGGAGCATGGATCATCTGATGGTAGTGGCTTGTTGCTCATGTCCCTCATGTCCTTTACCTACTGGCCTATTTCTGTTCATTAAAATCATTTGCAGTCACTTTTGGTCTCATAGTTTGCAAAGGGTCATTTTTAGGGTTTTAGTGTCATTAGGTCTAGGGTTTCATTAATAAGTTCTTCAGAATGCCCAATAATGGTTAGCAGGAACATGAGGAGTTATAAATAAGGTTTCAGTACTAAGAACTTCATCATCATATGCTTAATAATGTATTTTTCTTCAAAACTCTATTTTGAAGAAAAATAGGGTATTTCATCTTTATGTATAAATGTGATATAATTTCAAGTTTTATCAGTTGTAATAATATTTTCACTGGCAACCCTGGTCACCTTTTTCAAGCTCTAGGCAATCCATTCCCTGTAGGACAAACATAAAGCACATCATTCAGTCAAAAAGCCAAAGTGAAGCAAAATTGAGTTTTTTAAAAAGTGTCAAAATCTGAAACATTACAAAGTGGGTTTTTTTGAAATGGAGAATTAGAATCCTTGGTATATAAATCATTTTTATGTTTCAAGAGTTCATTTGTATGCCAAAAGGACAGAGTGAGCCAAGGAGAAAACGTGAGGAGCGAAAGAAGCAATTTGAAGGAATATTTGTGCAAGTTCAGCTGCGCTGCGCATTGGCTGGGTGTTGCGACGCATTGGATGGGCACGACACATTGGGTCGGCCCCCACTGTGTTAAAATTACTCTTGCGTGGTGCATAGGAGGTACACGACACATTGGGTTTGTTGCGCAACACGTAGGACCGCAAAACAATTTTATTGCCATTCCTCTCAAAACTTTAAATCTGCTCGGTCATTTCCAGTCCAAGTAAGTCAAGTAAACCCTCCATTGCCAATGAACATGTGTCTTGTGTTGTTTATGGGGATTTGATACAAGAAAATTCAAACCCTATTTTCTTGTTCAAGGATTGTTTCCATAGGGTTTAGAAATTGGTTTTGTGCCTATCATTTCCATTTCCCACGTTGTGTTCCCTCATCACTGTTAATCTTGTTACATTAGCCCATTTCTCTATTCCCTTATATCCCCAAGTCACTCATTCCCTATCCCATTTCCATTATCCCACATCCCAATTATAAATTTCCCAAACCCTAATGTTATCCCAAAAAAAAAACCTACTGACTGCCCCTAAACTCTTCAATTAACATATTTCAATTGGAAATATCCCATCATCTCCCCTACCCTCTCCCTCCATATTCCCTCTCATATTATCACATATTTTCCAATAAAAACAAAAGACACCAAATTTCTCATATTCATCCAAGACAACATAGAATTTCGAAATCATGGAGACAGATACCTCTTATGACCGAGACAGTGACTCTACAACTGAATTGCATGCACCTAGGAGATCTCACAAGAGTGGCAGACGTGTGAGGGAGGAGCCTATTTCATTGGCTGAGCTACAAGCCTGTCCTCTTGCTGTTTCATGTTTTCAACAGCAGTCTTGTTATCAATTTTGTGAAATGATTGCTAGAGTCCACCACCATCAAGAGCTAGCCAGATTTTTTGTGTTTCGTTTACATAATGGCCAAGTCACCCTTGCAGGTGTGACATTCACTTTAACACCTGAAACTATCTCTCAAGCAACCAGAATTCCCAATGTTGGGGAGGAATGGAAAAAAAGGCAGCAGGTTGACAGGGAACATTATGAGCCATATATCAAGCCTAGTTTTGTGAGACAACTCAGCAGAGTTTTTCCCTTCCAGTTTCTAAAGAATTCATATGCTCCTTTGCTGAAACTCATTATAAAATATCTCAGTTCTAAGGGTTGGTTTTCACGTCTCTATGCCTATCATATCAGGTTGTTGATGCGTTTTACTAGGGTGAGAATGATGAACCTCCCTTATTTCATGTGCCAGAATATTAAGAAGATGACCACTCTCATGCAAAGGAAAACTCTTGAGCAACAGTATAGCAGTATCTATCACTTTGCACTCATCAAAATTATGGTTATCCATCAGCTTGGCTTGCAGGGTATTTTATGGGAGGATTTCATTTCTAATGATTTATTCACAGCTCCTCAGGTACCTTCCAAAGTTTTTCATGAGGCAGGTGAACCTTCATATCAGCAGGAAGGTCATGAGACATGGACCACTAATGTGCCAGTGTTTTTCACCTATCAAAGGGGCACTAGAGGGTTATTTGCAGCAGCCAAGCGAGTATTATCTCCACCTGGGGTGGAAGGAGTCTCCCTTTCCTTCATCAGCAGTATAGGTAAAGGACAAGGGTAAGGGGCCCATACATGATGAGGGGCCTTCAGAAGACCAAGATACAAACTTCATACTCATTGATGATGATTTGGGCTCACCAAGCTCAAAGCTGAAAGAGATTGTTCAGGAGCAGAAGGCGGAAATAAACGCTTTTTTTTTCAAGTTGAAAAGAGCCCAATGGATAATCAACTACCTTGAGTAGAGAAACAAATAGTTGGAAGATCAGTAAACTATCATGGAGTTGAAAAATATACGTGAGAATCGGCAAGCTGCCATAAGAAGCCAAACCAAGATGACATCCATTGAGCTAGCGATTGAGGCTGATTGTGAAACTTGGCTTGAAAGAGTCAATGTTCATTTGGAAAAGCTATTGGAGAAGGCCAAGAAGGAAAATAACATGTTGAGGCACATGGAAAATCATTATTGGGCAAGAAATCATGTTTGCAAGGCACGAATCAAGATCCTGAAAGCTAAGTTGAAGAAGGCCTCAAAGCATCGGAAAAGGCAAGATAGACTTGAGATTTTGGCTGAGGCTTCCTTGGCCTAGCATAGTACATGATGGAGGACAGTCAGCCCAAATTTCAAGAAGTTTGGGACACATTTTGCAAAATTTTGTTTTTTTGGGCCTAAACACTGTTTTTTCAGCTCTACGCGTCGCGCCACTTGGCGCGCGCTTTTGATGGGAGGCTCCTCTTGGGTAAAAGTTTATATTTTTGGATTTGTCATAAAAATTTATGCATGCCTACCTATGGCCAAGATATTTTGATAGGTTTTTGGCCTCCAAAACGATCAAATACACCCCAAAAATGACTTTTCTACCCCTTTTTGGACACACAGGAAGCAGTGTTGGGAAAACTCATTTTTGGAGGGGTAAATGGTAGAAAAATTTAGAAATTCTACTTGTGTTAGCAAGTAGATAGGTAGACCATTCCAACAAGCCCACTTGGAGAAAATTTGGACACTGGGAAGGCCTTCAAAATCAGCTCCAAACTGGTGCAATGCATAGAGAAATCAGGTGCGGCGCATTAGGGATTTTTGCTCATTTTTTACTAAGTAACTATGTTTTTCACCTAGTTTTGGATACTTTTACTTTCTTACTTCCAAATGTAAAACTCATGATGTAATTTGATGGGTATTTATGTAATTTTGTCAAATTTTTACTCATGGAAGTAGATGCATCCATCAAAAGGTGAATTGCAGCTGAATGAATCAGTTTCCTATCTTATAGAGGCAAGTTGTTCCACTGCCTATTTTCCAGTTCTTAATTTAGATCTTATCGAAACAGCTCCTAAACTTGTGAGCTCGACCCATAGAGGCTGGGGATGAGTTATGCTTGTCTATATCTTGTATTTTTTCATTCATTGGCTTGGTTGGACACTTGGGATTGCTTTGAGCATCATTGTACATTCATCTCTGCAGTTTGGCAAAGGAATAGACCAGGGTTTGTAGCACTCCTTGGGATTCATGTGGCTCTTTGTTTTGATGATGTGTTTCTCTATGTTAATGTAAGTTTACTGGTGCTTTATGTGTATCATATTCCCTCTTATTTCTTCTTAAATTTAAACAAACATGGATAAAGGTGGAATTCATTAGATTTGCAGTGCTCTACATTGAGTTTTGTTTAAATTTTCTATGTTTTCAACTATTTGAAGAGGATTCTTGAAATTTTCTTGCCCGCTTCAACTCCTCACCAGTCTGAGCTATCCATTTCATTCAAAATTGAAACGTCAAAACAGTTGCCTACCTTTCCCCATTCAGACCTCTGCAAAAACTAGGCCTCATTTCCTAGACCCAAAATCTTCCTTTCCCTTTGATCCAACAAACACCCTCAAAATAAAAAAAAATCTTTTACATATATACCTAGCCTAAAATCAACCTTTATTCAAGTCATCTCAAGCCGCATCGACCATTTTTTTTGAGATTGACAAGGAGAGAGCCCTCTCCCGACCTAGTAGGGCTAGCTACCAGGTTAAGCGTGGTTTGATGTTACCCTAGACTCTTCCTTTCTCAGCCTGAGGTAGATTTAGGTCATAACATAGTGGTGACCATTCTATGGAGAAAATTTTGTTGTTTTCTTTATAAACTACAGACGGAGCCCGAAGTTAGCCAGGTAGCCTTCGAAACGCTCTTGCTTTGCATTAGCGAAAGTAGATGAATGTTGCTTCAGTCAATCTCCAGTCTAGTTTATGAACTGAACATCTGGTTTCCTCAGTAAAATCTAATCAGGTTCAGATCTGATTATTGATAGTGGACAACGATTAGACATAGGAAGGCTGAAATCATTCACCTGGCAACTCCAGTGTCGAAGAATCCTAAGTTTCAGAATTTTTATGGCGACTCTACTCTTCAAGAATCAATAGCCTGAGGAATTTCTTGGTGAATTCATTGTTATCAAAATGGTTTCACTGGATCGAAGGTATTCTCCCATGAGCCGAGATCATATTCCAGGTTTTCCAAATAAAATTCCTAAGGTAGATTGGCAAAGGAATTTGCCTACATTTAAAGATGAACATAGGAAGGATACTGCTTTACATCTGGTTAGATTTCACATACATATTCGCAAGTTGAAGGTTGATTTTCCTGAAGAGTGCTTGATGAAGATATTCATGGCCACTCTGGAAGGTGAAGCCTGATCTTGGTATGAAAGTTTGCCACCTGCTTGTATTTACTGTTTAAAGGATTTTCATACCATGTTCTTTGAAAGGTATAAATAATCTTATCCATCCTTAACTTTAGTTTAGAACTGTTGTAGCCATGTTCATAGTTTTGTTGAAAATCTTGAAAAAGTTTATGAAGATGATGACTTCATGGACGATGAGATCATGGAGGCTCTGTACAAAAATCCATTTCAACAGCATAAAGAGAACTTAGAAGATACTCATCAATATGCTTAGGAAACTTTGCAACAGGATCAAGATCTTAGTACAATGGAAAATGATGAAAGAGAAGGTTTTGTTTTAGATCTGTGCATAGAAGAAGACAGTATGTAGGAAAGTCAAGTTTCAATTTCAGAATGTGATAAAGTCAAGTCAGCTATTTCAGATCTAGATTCAGATCATGATGATCAAGAATACCTTGTGCTGAATCCCATGAAGGAGAACTCTGTTGTTGAGATCATCTGGAATGAAGAAGACAGAGTTATTGATCCAAATGTTCTCATTTAATTAGAAAAAATCCTTCATGAGGAGGTAATCTAGTCAGTTCATGAAAAACAAGATGATATCTTTGTTCAAGTAAGTGAAAAATATTCTTTCAATAACTCAGTGATAAATGATAATTTGATTGCCATGTCATATGAAGATGATAAATAATGTTTTCAAATTTCAGAAGATCAGGGAATTAAGGACTGTCATTCAGGTTTTTCATGTTTTAAAATGTTATTTCACGAAGACAATCACTGTTTGAGCAAAAGAGAACAAAAGTATTATCTCCTTTGTCTGAAGATGAGATAGATCAGCTCCTGAAAGGTCATGTTATAGCCCAAGCTAAAGCAGATATGCAGTGCCCGAATGGTCAAGAAAGTGTTGGTGAAACTTCTTCCTCTTTTGAAAATGATTACGGTCTTTTAATTAGCATTATAGATCAGCAAACAGATAATATTTTCTTTCATGAAGATGATAAGGCTGTCACGTTTGATAATCTTGAAGATTGTTTTTTGTTTAAGAATGACCTAGACCATGAAGTTGAGGAAAATGAGCTTGAGAGAGACAATATACCAGAATTTCTCATGGTCAAGGAATTTACAGCTAACACTCAGATGGCAGAAGCTTATACCTCTCTATGCCTTCCTATCACTCGGCAATCAATTGTTCTTTTAGATCAGAATGAAGCGAGTAGTTGTATTTTTGCTGCTGGATCTCAAGACCAACTAGTGCTTCAAGATTTTCAAGATCCCTTCGGCGTTCTTTTGCAAGAATCAGAAAAGATAAATTTTTCCTGTTCGTTATCATAAGCCTTGTTTTCAGTGGTTATTGTGAGTTGCCTACATGTACATCGTTCTACCTGCTCGAGAAAAGTGAGAGCAGAATTTTGGTATGTAGCCATCTGCTAGATTGGTTACATTGGAAGGCTCACTACACATGATTGTCCGTATTCCATTAGTAGGAAGCTGGTTGTCATCATGATTTGAAACCCTCAAATCTTGATGGATTTTTTCCATTAAAAAATCTTTGTAAGTACTAATTTCAGTTAAGTAGGTCTTGAGTCATTTTTGTTTTAGTCAGTTTCAACATAGTTTCAAAGCAACTGTGTGCTGTCATCATTCTTTCAGATTGGGTCCTGAGGTGAAGGCTATAAAACTGAAGGTTGACTTCAGTTTTGGTTTGGTTTGTTGAATCAGGTATTTCAGTCATTTTCGGTCTTAAAATTGAGTCAGTTTGAGTCGGTTTTCAGTTCTGAAAATGAGTCGAGAGTCTGGTTTTGGTTTTTCGAAGTTATTGACTCCATAGCCCAATGGACGAAGGCACTGCCTACTTTCCCAGAGATCTGTAGTTCTTGTCACCTCCAAGGAGCTACCATCCCCATTGGAGCCAATGTTAGTGTCGGTATCTTCATCCCTCTGTCAGTGATCAAAATCCTCTTGTTGCGTTTCATATTAGGTGTCTCACTCAGTCAGCTGCATTCCATTAGGAGCATGGATCAGCTGACGGTAGTGGCTTGTTGCTCATGTCCCTCATGTCCTTTACCTGCTAGCCTATTTTTGTTCATTAAAATCATTTGCAGTCACTTTTGGTCTCATAGTTTGCAAAGGGTCATTTTTAGGGTTTTAGTGTCATTAGGTCTAGGGTTTCATTAATAAGGTCTTCAGAATGCCCAATAATGGTCAGCAGGCACATGAGGATTTTGAAATAAGGTTTCAGTACTAAGAACTTCATCATCATATGCTTAATAATGTATTTTTCTTCAAAACTTTGTTTTGAAGAAAAATAGGGTATTTCATCTTTATGTATAAATGTAATGTAATTTCAATTTTTATTGGTTGTAATAATATTTTCACTGGTAACCTTGGTCACCTTTGTCAAGCTCCAGCCAATCCATTCCCTGCAGGACAAATAAAAAGCACATCATTCAGTCAAAAAGCCAAAATGAAGCAAAACTGAGTTTTTTAAGAAGTGTCAAAATCTGAAACATTACAAAGTGGGTTTTTTTTGAAATGGAGAATTAAAATCCCTGGTATATAAATCATTTTTATGTTTCAAGAGATCATTTGTATGCCAAAAGGACAGAGTGAACCAAGGAGAAAATGTGAGGAGTGAAAGAAGCAATTTGAAGGCAGATTTGTACAAGTTCAGTTGTGCGGCGCATTGGCTGGGTGTCACGACACATTGGACGGGCACGACACATTTGGTTGGCCCCCACTGTGTTAAAATTACTCTTGCGTGGCACATAGGAGGTACGCAACGTGTTGGGTTTGCTACGCGATGCATAGGGCCACAAAAAAAAATTATTGCCATTCCTCTCAAAACTTTAAATCTGCTCGGTCATTTCCAGTCCAAGTAAGTCAAGTAAACCCTCCATTGCCAATGAACATGTGTCTTGTGTTTTTTATGAGGATTTGATACAAGAAAATTCAAACCCTATTTGCTTGTTCAAGGATTGTTTCCTTAGGGTTTAGAAATTGGTTTTGTGCCTATCATTTCCATTTCCCACATTTTGTTCCCTCATCACTGTTAATCTTGTTACATCAGCCCATTTCTCTATTCCCTTGTATCCCCAAGTCACTCATTCCCTATCCCATTTCCATTATCCCACATCCCAATTATAAATTTCCCAAACCCCAATGTTATCCCAAAAAAAAAAACCTAGTGACTGCCCCTAAACTCTTCAATTGACAGATTTCAATTGGCAATATCCCATCATATCCCCTACCCTCTCCCTCCATAGTCCCTCCCATATTATCACATATTTTCCAATAAAAACCAAAGACACCAAATTCCTCATATTCATCCAAGACAACATAGACTTTGGAAATCATGGAGACAGATATCTCTTATGACTAAGACATTGACTTTATAACTGAATTGCATGCACCTACAAGATCTCACAAGAGTGGCATACATGTGAGGGAGGAGCCTATTTCATTGGCTCAGCTACATGCCTATCCTCTTGCTGTTTCATGTTTTCAATAGTAGTCTTGTTATCAATTTTGTGAAATGATTGCTAGAGTCCACCACCATCAAGAGCTAGCTAGATTGTTTGTGTTGCATTTACATAATGGCCAAGTCACCCTTGGAGGTGTGACATTCACTTTAACACCTGAAACTATCTCTCAAGCAACCGGAATTCCAAATGTTGGGGAGGACTGGAATAAAAGGCAGCAAGTTGACAGGGAACATTATGAGCCATATATCAAGCCTAGTTTTGTGAGACAACTCAGCAGAGTTTTTCCCTTCCGGTTTCTAAAGAATTCATATGCTCCTTTGATGAAACTCATTATTAAATATTTCAGTTGTGAGGGTCGGTTTTCATGTCTCTATGCCTATCATATCAGGTTGTTGATGCATTTTACTAGTGTGAGAATGATGAACCTCCCTTATTTCATGTGCCGGAATATTGAGAAGATGATCACTCTCGTGCAAAGGAAAACTCCTGAGCAACAGTATAACAGTATCTATCACTTCACACTCATCAAAATTGTCGTTATGCATCATCTTGGCTTGTAGGGTATTTTATGGGAGGATTTCATTTCTAATGATTTCTTCATAGCTCCTTAGGTACCTTCGGAAGTTTTTCATGAGGCAGGTGAACCTTCATATCAGCAAGAAGGTCATGATACATGGAGCACTAGTGTGCCGGTGTTTGTCACCTATCAGAGGGGCACTAGAGGGTTATTTGCAGCAGCCAGGTGAGTATTATCTCCACCTGGGGTGGAAGGGCTCTTGCTTCCTTCATCAGCAGTATAGGTACAGGACAAGGGTAAGATGCCCATACATGATGAGGGGCCTTTAGAAGGCCAGGATACAGACTTCATAATCATTAATGATGATTTGGGCTCACTAAGCCCAAAGCTGAAAAAGATTGTTCAGGAGCAGAAGGCAGAAATAAAAATTTTGTCCGTCAAGTTGCAAAGAGCCCAATGGATAATCAACTACCTTGAGCAGAGAAAAAAAAAGCTAGAAGATCAGCAAACTATCATGGAGTTGCAAAATATACGTGAGAACTGGCAAGCTGCCAAAAGAAGCCAAACCGAGATGACATCCATTGAGCAAGAGATTGAGGCTAATCTCGAAACTTGGCTTGAAAGAGTCAATGTTCATTTGGAAAAGCTATTGGAGAAGGCAAAGAAGGAAAAGAACATGTTGAGGCACATGGAAAATCATTATTGGGCAAGAAATCATGTTTGTAAGGCATGGATCAAGATCTTGAAAGCTAAGTTGAAGAAGGCCTCAAAGCGTCGAAAAATGCAAGATAGACTTCAGATTTTGGCTGAGGCTTCCTTGGCCCAACATAGTACATGATGGAGGAAACTTAGCCAAAATTTCAAGAAATTTGGGACACATTTTTCAAAAAAAAAAATTTTGGGCCTAAACATAGTTTTTTCAGCTCTACGTGTCGTGCCACTTGGTGTGCGATTTTGATGGGAGGCTCCTCTTGGGTAAAACTTTATATTTTTGGATTTTTCATGAAAATTTATGCATGCATACCTATGGAAAAGAGATTTTGATAGGTTTTGGGCCTCCAAAAGGATCAAATACACCCCAAAAATGACCTTTCTGCCCCTTTTTGGACACACAGGAAGTAGTGTTGGGAAAACTCATTTTTGGACGGGCAAATGGCAGCGAAATTCAGAAATCCCACTTGTGTTTTAAAGCAGATAGGTAGACCTTTCCAACAAGCCCACTTGGAGGAAATTTGGACACCGGAAAGGCCTTCAATATCAGCTCAAAGATGGTGCAATGCATAGAGAAATCAGGTGTGGCGCATTGGGGATTTTTGCTCATTTTGGACTCAGTAACTCTATTTTTCACCTAGTTTTGGACAGTTTGACTTTCTTACTTCCAAATGTAAAACTCATGATGTAATTTGATGTAATTTGATGGGTCTTGATGTAATTTTGTCAAATTTTTACTCATGGAAGTATATGCATCCATCAAAAGGTGAATTGCAACTGAATGAATCAGTTTCCTATCTTATAGAGGCAAGCTATTCCACTACCTATTTTCTAGTTCTTAGTTTAGATCCTGTTGAAACATCTCCTAAAATTGTGAGCTCGACCCTTAGAGGCTGGGGATGAGTTATTCTTGTCTATATCTTGTAGTTTTTCAGTCATTGTCTTGGTTGGACACTTGGGATTGCTTTGAGCATCATTGTACATTCATCTCTACAGTTTGGCAAAGGAATAGACCTGGGTTTGCAGCACTCCTTGGGATTCATGTGGCTCTCTGTTTTAATGATGTGTTTATCTATGTTAATGTAAGTTTACTGGTGCTTTATGTGTATCATCTTCCCTCTTATTTCTTCTTAAATTTAAACAAACAAGGATAAAGGTAGAATTCATTAGATTTGCAGCGCTCTACCTTGAGTTTTGTTTGAATTTTCTATGTTTTCAACTTTTTGAAGAGGATTCTCAAAATTTTCTTGCCTGTTTCAACTCCTCATCGGTCTGAGCTATCCATTTCATTCAAAATTGAAACGTCAAAACAGTTTCCTACCTTGCCCCATTCATACCTCTGCAAAAACTAGGCCTCATTCGCCAAACCCAAAATCTGCCTTTCCCTTTGATCCAAAAAACACCCTAAAAATAAAAAAAAACTCTTTTACATATATCCCTAGCCTAAAATCAGCCTTTATTCAAGTCATCTCAAGCTGCATCGACCTTTTTTACGAGATTGACAAGGAGAGAGCCCTCTCCCAACCTGGTAGGGCTAGCTACCAGGTTAAGCGTGGTTTGATGTTACCCTAGACTCTGCCTTCCTCAGCCTGAGGTAGATTTAGGCCATAACACAGTGTATTATCTCTAAGGGGAGAACGGAAGACTATGAACAACAAGAGTAGGCCCTCTTGTCCAAAATTTAAGCACGGAGGCAAGAAGAAGAGACCCTGTGGCATCAAAAATCTAGGGTCAGATGGCTCAAAGATGGGGAGAAAAGCACCAAATTTTTCCATAGGTCTACTATTCAAAGAAGAATGCGCAATAGCATTGACTTCATTAATAATCAGCAAGGGGACCGTCTATAGATGCATGAAGAAGTGGAACATGAATTCAAAGAGTACTTTCAGGACATTCTTCGGGAGCCTTCAGGCTGCAGAAGTCAAGCCATTCGATAAATCATGCAGCATATTCCAAAAATCATCACAGCGAACCACAACAACATGCTTCTCCTGCTTGTGTCACTGCAGGAGGTGGAGGATGCTATGGCTCAACTTAAGGATGGAAAAGTGCCTGGCCCTGACGGCTTCACAGCTAATTTCTTTCATGCTTTCTGGGAGCAGATCAAAACAGAGGTCTGGGAGCTCGTGGAAGAGTCGAGATCATTGCATTGGATCCTACCTTCCCTGAATACGACCTTCATAGTGCTCATTCCTAAAGAGGAAGAATCCAACACTCTAGACAAATATATACCCATCGCACTATGCAATGTAATCTACAAACTCATCTCCAAAGTCCTGGCGAATAGGCTTAAACCTCTTCTCCCTCTCCTTATCTCGCCGGAGCAGACAGGCTATGTAGAAGGGCGCCAGATTCTGGATGGTATCATCCTCTCACATGAAGTGATCCACTCTCTTAGGATTCTAAAAAAACCAGGTATGATCTTTAAGTTAGATCTTTCTAAAGCTTTCGATAAACTTAGTTGGACCTATATCAATCAAATTCTTTTAGCATTTGGTTTCTGTGCTACTTGGACTCGATGGCTTATGAACCTTATCTCCTCCCCTTGTTTCTCCATCCTCCTAAATGGTTCTCCTTCCTCGCCCTTTTGTCCCTCCCGGGGAATACGTCAAGGTGACCCTCTATCTCCATTCCTTTTTGTTCTCATGGCCAAAGGCCTTAGTCACCTTCTTTATCATGCTGTCTCTTCAAACTCCTTAAAAGGCATTTCACTCCATGACAGACCCCCCATCTCTCACCAATAGTTTGTCAATGATAATAAGATTTTCGGTCATCCTTCAGTTCAAGAGGCCTCTGCCTTCAAGTCCCTGCTTGATATCTTTTTAGTAGCCTCTGGCACCACCATCAATGCCTCCAAATCCCAGCTTTTCTTCTTCCACACTCCCATCCTCACCCAGCGTAATATTGCCAGGATTCTGGGATTTCCTATAGCAGTGCTTCCTTCGAAATATCTCTGAGCTCCCCTCTTTGACTCTGCCATCAAACATTCTTCTTGGAGAACTCTCCTTGACAAATTAGGATCTCGGCTCTCTTCCTGGACCTACCGCTCACTCAACATTGCTAGCAGACTCATCCTTATCAAATCTGTTCTCCAAGCCATGCCTCTATACCTATTCTCTATATTGGCAGCCCCTAAATGGGTCTTAAAAAAAATTCGCAATCTTCAAAGAAAATTTCTTTGGGGCTCCTCAAGCCTCAACAGAAAGTGGGCTCTTGTCAAATGGACTGAAATCTACCTTCCGAAATCGGTTGGTGGGCTTGGTCTAAGGGATCCCCTCCATAGCAACAACACCATGGGTGCCGGCATCCGGTGGCAATGGATCTTCAAACCGCACACTCCTTGGGCACGTCTTTGGCATGCCAAATATGCTCCAGGCAGACCGCAGGAGGATCTCATCCGCATTAGCACGACCACCCCTGGTTCGTTCATTTGGAATGCTGCCAAGCAACATAGTGCCTTTATCCAAGCACACAACTTCTAGGAAATCCACTCGGGTACTACGACCAGATTTTGGGAGGACTCTTGGTAGCAACTCCCCAAACTCGCCACTCTCTTCCAAAAACCAAAGTGGCAAGCCACTCTGCAGCAAAATGATCAAAACCATGTCCATCAGTTTTGGCAGTGGCATTCTTCTCAAGGTTTTCAACTATGGAGATTAGCTGGCACCTGGCAGGCCAACTGGCAGGAGG
Source organism: Pinus albicaulis (assembly GCA_034641835.2). Lineage (NCBI taxonomy): Eukaryota > Viridiplantae > Streptophyta > Pinopsida > Pinales > Pinaceae > Pinus > Pinus albicaulis. The sequence goes on from CM076581.1 coordinate 1,614,469,798, forward strand.
AAACTTTTGATGAGATCAATCAAGAGCTCAAACTTAGACAAATTAAAATCTCTGATCAAAAGGACAAAGTGCGTTGGGGATACACACCTAAAGGCATGTTCACTACCAAAGAAGCATACCAACTTCTCTATCAACCCACACAGATTATAAAGGATCATCTATGGGATCAGGTTTGGCAACCAAGCATCTGGCCTAAGGTCTCCACATTCCTTTGGCTTCTAAGCAAAGAATGGATCCTCACTTGGGACAATTTACAAAAACGTGGATTCACTGGGCCTTTTGTATGTCTCAACTGCAATCTTCACACAGAAACCACTTCGCATCTCTTGGACACTTGCCCATTAGCCACTCAACTCTGGGAGAGAACTACCCAGCGCAACAGAAGAACTGGCAGACGCGTGGGAGACATTGTAAATACCATCAAGAACTAGCCCCTGCAACCTTTCCAAAGTCTCTTACTCAACTCTCTTTGGAACCTTATACTAGGCTTTGTCTATTGGATCATATGGAAGGAGAGAAATAAAAGGATCTTCAAAAATCAAAGTATGCCCCTTGACATCCTGTGGCTGCATCTCAAACAAAATTTTCAAGAAGCACTTGCTCTAAGGCACTGGCAAGACTCAGAATTTCCCCCATCCCCCCAGGAACGCCTCATTCTGAAGAACTGGAATCTCAACATCACGCTTTCAGCTCAAGTCAAGTCCAGCTCCTCCATCCATCCTGATTCTCCCCACTCTTGGTCTCCTCTTGCGACTCACTCTTACAAATTGAATTTCGATGGAGCTGCTAAGGGCAACCCTGGGTTGGTTGGTTTCGGTGGTATTTTTAGAGATGTTGTAGGCTCAGCTCTGCACATATATCATGGTTCGCTTGGCAGAGACTCCAACAATGCTGCTAAGCTTGAAGGTTTATGGAAGGGCATTTGTATAGAAGAAACATAAAAAATTTTCCATCTAGAGGTTGAAGAGGATTCTAAAATTATAATAGAGGCTGCTATTCGGATTCACTCAGGTACTTCAGCAGGAAATATTGCTTCGAGTTGGTGGCTTCTCAGCATATTGGAACAAATTGAAGATTGGCTCACGGCTCCCCGCAACATCACCTTCAAGCACATCCAGCGTACAGCTAACAAGGTTGCAGACCATCTAGCAAATCAAGGCATCAAACAACAGCTCCCCTTCTTCTCTGGTCCTCTAAATAGTTCTAATGATGCACAACTCAAACAAGATTGCAATCTTCTGGTGCAACAAGATCAATCTCTCCTGGATGCGGGTGTTTATTTTGGCAATTAGTACGTGGGCGGCATGGTGGGTTGGCGCGTGGCTTATGACCACTGCCATCTAGCCTCGCGTGATGTTTATCATTAATCACTCTACCTCCACCTTCAATGTTGCGTTAATGCAGCTCGTCCCTCCACACCAGCTCACATGATCTTCAGTTGTGGCACCTCCCCATAGTCTCATTCACGCTCCTCCCCTGTGCTCGAGTTGCTCCTTTGCTGCCACAGAGCCTCGCTCTCAGACCAGCACTGGGAAGCACTGCACTCTAGAGTGCTGCATCGATTTTTTGCTGGGTATTCATGTTTCACAGAGTCCTTTCTGCAAACTCAGTTGCCTTCCGACCTCTGTCATCTCCGAAGCTCCTTTTCTAGCTGAAACTCGGCCCCCTACTGCCCTCCCTTGCCTTCATAGTATTGCTGACTACTCTTCGCTACCTGTTCTTCACATCATGCCCAGATTATGCCAAATAATGCGTTGCAGGCGGGGAATTTCTCGTGGGTGTGTGGTCCACCAGCCCTCCTCCTCAACCTCTGACTCCCCATCCTACTCCTTGGATTTCTGCACTGATTGTTATCCCGACACCAGGAGTGGTCATGGACGGGGTCAGGGGTAGCACCATTCAGAGGCACGCTCTCACCATTCCACCCCTGTGCAGTCTCATACAGCTCAATTTCGGTTCCCCTGTACCTTCAGTCATTCCTCTTTCATGGCGACTGTTACCATTGTGCTTAAGAGGATTCTTCGGGTATGGTTGTCGTGACTCTGAGGGAGACTCTGGAGAAGAAGGCAGAAGATATGCATGGCACTCTTCCGATAGACAGCAAGAAGAGAAAGGATCCTAGTGGCATTGCTCCCCAGGACGTGAGCTTTCAGGCTAGTCCGAGCGACCCCACTAGTGGCTGTTTCACAGGCAAGGAAGGTCATCCTACTAAGGAAAAAGACCCTTACAAATATGCATGCCACATCATTGAAGAGTCACCTCCCACTTCTCAAGAATCTTAATCAGGTCTGCGTTCAAATTTTTTTGTTTCCCAGTCGCTTGAATGGGCTCAATTCCCTTTTGTCTTACAGTCATCATATGCTCATCAGTTCTCATGCTCAGATTTTTACTCTAAGGTTCAATTGTCGGTTTCCCCTGCATGGGTGGCACTTATCTGCTTGTTTGTTTGGGTTTCTGTTATGGTTTCTGAAGCTTATCTAGTCAAAATTCAGTTTTGTAATGGGCGACACTTATCTGCTTATTTGTATGGGTCCAGTCATACTGTCATGGTCTTTGAAGTTCTTCTGGTTAGTTTTTAGTTTTGTAATGGGAAAATGGCGCATCTCTGGGCTATAATTCTCAAGGCCACAGCCTCTCTGTGATGTGTAAATATTTCCTTCTTGACAACTCTCAAAATTTGATGTCTCTAAATACATAATAAATTGAAATTAAAATTTATATTTTCAAAATCTTAACTTTTAAATATCAAATAGGAAAAAATAACTACATTATCAAAAAAAATATTATTTTGGTTACATTTTCAACCAAATATAATTTTATTTTAATCATATTTCTATCAACAATAAAGAAAAAAACTCTTGCCAATTATCTAATTTTTTTTTCACTCAGAAGCACTAATTTGTTTTTCAATGACAAACTAGCTTGAAAATGGTCCTTGATTACCTTTAACTTGCTCCAATATTATTTGTTACAGATCACTCATAAACATTGTTGGGTGCTAGTTTTTCACACCTTTCCTACATTTTTTTTCCCTATTTTACCTCATGACTATAACCAATGGAACTATCTTTACCTCTTTTTCCTACCTTTCTATCCTAACTTGTGTTGTTTCACCTTATTTTCATTACTCTGCAATTTTATCAATTATTATGATATATCATACCTTTTTTATGACTAATTTAGGATTAATTTTTGGAGAAGTTCTATGGTCTTTGTGTTGTCTTTCGAGATGTCATTTGTAGCACAAATGATCTCGAGCACGAGGCATACAGGAGCAGCTAAGGGTGTGTTGTTACAACGAGCTTTTTACACCATGATGTTGTTACACTTTGTTGTTACAGACCTGCTGGCGAACTGTTGTTACAGTTGTACCGATAACTAGATATCGTCAACTCTTGTTGTTAACATGTACTCTAGTTGTTACGCTACAACTGTGGTTTATCGTGATAGCTATAGAAGTTATTAAGCATTGTATTTTTGGATAAAAGCCTATGGGCGGTTTTGATTGTAATATATATTTTTCCAATCATACTTTTATTAAGAAGAGGTTATAACCATATGTATTATATTTTGATCAGCATGAGAATCATAAGATTCTCATGACTGATCTATCCCTTGTTTTTCTAAGATGCAACCACTATATACTTCTCGGCCCTTAAGGTTGAAAGGTTAGTGGAGAACAACATTATTTTTGCTATGTAATTTTGCTCATATTAATACATATTATCCTGTTATTGTTGTTACATATGTCATTTGATTTAGTTTCCATTAAGCTCTTTCTCTACCTGCGCCCTTCTAGGAAGGAAGGACCCTCCTCTCTATCAGGGATTGCAGTGATTAAGTTAGTTGTGTATATGTGTTGTATTTTGGTTTATGTATCAGTAGAGGTGTTGTTGTTGTTGTTTGGGCTGTGAATATATTTTCTTCAATTTCAATATTTTGTATGTTGTTACACATATGAGATTAGAGACACCAATTGGATAATTTTTGTTTGGCGCACCAGAACAGATTATTGAAGTGTGATTATAGTCCTGTAGATCATTTTATTTCTACATGAGTGATTTACTTCCAGCATTTACTTCAACAACGATTTCTTTTATTTGGAATTGCTTCTGGTTGGGTGTATCTGCACAAACAGTGGAACTGTTATTGAAATAAAATATGTCCCTAGACTGATAATTTATGTGTATTGTTTTAGTAATTTAATAGTGATTAATACAACCCAAAATTTTGGCACCATTGCTAGGGATGGCAGTGACGATCCAATCAATTAGATTTGTTTTCTAGAGGTGTAATTTCCATGTGTTTTTAGAGTGTCTCCAGCGACACAATTGTTGGGCAGTAAGACGAGAGGTAAGAACCTGCGCAACGCTCTACCGAACTTGAGCAAGCTCACCAATGTCTTATTGAAACACTTAGGAGTGTGAATTTTTGAGCATTTTGTTTTTTTTAGAGTGCCTCTAGTGACACAATTTCTAGGTAGTAAGACGAGAGGTAAGAACCTGTGAAGCGCTCTAACGAACTTGAGCGGACTCACCAATTTCTTGTTCGGACACTTAGGAGAGTGAATTTTTGGGCATTTTGTTTTTTAGAGTGTCTCTAGTGACATAATTGTAGGGCGGTAAGATGAGAGGTAAGAACATATGCATCGCTCTAACAAACTTGAGCGGGCTCATCAATATCTTGTTGGGACACTTAGAAGTTTGAATTTTTGGGGTGTTCTTTTAGGGTGTCTGCAGTTATATAGTCACTGGGAAGTAAGCCAAGAGGTAAGAACTTGTGCATCACGCTAAAGAACTTGATCAGGCTCACTGCTGTAGAAACTGAAGCACTTATAGGATGAATTGATACACATTGAGCCCATGTGTGCTGGTAGGATGTCATCAAATCTACAAACACCCCCACTCTACTGACTACAAGAAAGATGGGTTGTAAGAAGGAAAGAAGAGTGTGGATTTGGGAAGAAAGACATTCTTTGGAGATTTGATCTCAAGGTAAAAAAAGGAATAGTCCACGTCATACAGAGATAATAGGAAGACAGGACCATAGAAAGCAACTACCATATCAATGCCTGGGCCATCAGTGTCTTCCGTGTCTAGACCTCACCACCCTTTGAACAACATATCCACTCTTGATATCAAGACTCCAAATTCAAAACAACAGTGGAAAATCATTGATCAGGATCTTAGAATTGAAGTACACAAAGAGACCAGTGGGAGCATCAGGGACCTAAGGAACAAGATTTAATCGATCATCATTTGGACGTTGGTAGTGTTGTTAAACAGCTAGTCCTAGAACAGCCTGATCCTTTTATTTATCAATCTCCAGTACACTCTGAGGTCACTTCATCCCATTAAGAAGAATCATCCATGGGGAATGAGAATTTCAAGACAGATAACTCTTTTACTTTTGAATTCCCAATAGTAGTAACACGGGATGAGGCTCCTATGAAGAACATTCCTTTATCATCCCTACCATCCTTTCAAGGGATGGCTATTGAAGACCTTGATACCTTTCTATTCGAATTCGATGTGCTATGTAGAGGTTATGACTACACTTCAGATGCCCAGAAGTTGAAACTATTCCCTGCTACTCTAAAAGGAGTAGCATTAAGATGGTTCATGAGACTGGGTGTTGGAATGATTCAAGCTTGGACTGACATGAGGGAGGCCTTCCTCTTTAAGTATGAGGATTACTGTCGAACCAGGGATTTGAAGGACGAGATTTTTAGAATTACAGAGAAGGAGGAGGAAAGCCTGGAAGACTATATGGAGCGATTTCACTACAATTTAAAAAGGTCTAAGATCAGTAACTTATACCTGGAAATTCTAAAACCAATATTCTTAATAGGTATAAGAGATGATTGTTTGGATCATCTGAACCTATTGGGAAAAGGAGACATATCGCAAGAGCCGCTTGACGAAATAACGAGTCTTTGCCTACGTAGCTCAAGATGATCAGTTAAAGGGAAAGGTTTAGTTTGAGACCCTTAGTTCAGGACCCTTCAGTCCAGATACATAAGTACACTAGTGGAGGAGTAACTAGAGCAGAGATTGGGAATTTATTTGAGGATTTTAAATCAACCTCCTTAGCACTTTCTCTGCCCAGATCACTACGGTACAATTTAAGAAAGCACAAGTAGAAGCTAAAGCAGCCTTAGCAATATCTTGTCCCCGATGAAAAAATAAGCACTTGGAAAGAGAATCTGGACTAAATAGTGTTAGTCTGTGAAATATCTATGAGTTGGTGCATTCTACGAATCAGTGCCCTCAATTTCCCAAACAGAAGGCAGTACTTCAAGAGTCAAGTGAGGATGTCCAATCTTCTTATTTCATTGGATCAAAGAGACCATTGTAGCCATGACCTACATGTATGCCTTCATATTTTCCCTCTTTATATCCTTGGAATAATGTTTATAATAGTTAGAAATATCCATGGCAGTATCCTAATCCTTCCTCAACACAATTTCCTTCACCATGGAACCAGTGGATGTATCCTCCACAAATAAAATATCCTCCATCACAACCCAATCCTTGGGGTCAGAACTGGTGAAATAATGGCTAAGGTCCAGTACCCCCTCCACAACCAATGTAGCAGCAGTAGTTACAATTGCCTTCCATTCAAAATCCTACACCTTTTGTCTGACCCAATTACTTGTGCAACCTAACCCCAATCCAAATAATAAGGTAGCCCAGAGCATGGATGCTCCAGTTACCCTCTAGACTTATCTTATTAATCCTATTGGAATTAATAAGGTTCAGCCTCAATCAGGGAAATTAATTAGATCTGAGCATACTCCCATTATTACCGAAGAATGTGAGTCACCTAGAAAGGACATGGGCGATTCTGATGCAGTTGTTACACATGTAACAACTGATACAACACCCACTATTACATCTGTAGTAGCCAGCTTGAGAGGATCTATTGTTCCTATAGTAGCCGATCCGAGAAAGGCTGGTGCATCTGTGATAGCTAACTCAACTGTTAGCATTCAGAATCCTCCATACCCTCAACGATTAACTGAAACTGGGATGGCCTCACAACCTGGATCCGAATTCCTCAAGGAACTACAAAATTTGTATGTAAAAATTCCGCTGTTACAAGCTCTTAAGAAAGTACCTATCTATGCTAAAACAGTGAGGGATCTATGAGTGAAAAATCCTGGAAGGAAACATAAAGACATCTGCTACTATCCATCTCATGGGGAAATTGTCCAATCGCATGATTGATCAGCTTTTTTTGACTAAATATAATGACCCAGGGAACCCTACAGTGACTGTCCATATTGAAAATCAACCTATAACCAATACTTTGATTGATCTAGGTGCAACCATTAATGTCATGACTAAAGACCTTTTTATCTCCCTAGGACTTCATGGGCTTATACCTACACCCACAGTGCTTGAATTAGAAGATATGTCCCGTGTCAAGCCTGAGGGAATGATAGAAAATGTGGATATAATTGTGGCTTCTTGGAATTATCCAGTTGATTTTCTCAGTTTACAAACCAAATCCAACTTGGGGGGTCATCCTTTAATCTTGGGAAGACCCTGGCTAGCCACTGCAGATGCATATATCAAATGTAGGTCTGGATCTATGGTAATCTCAGATGGGCAGGCCACTTAGAACCTGAATCTTTATCCCCCAACAAAACCTCATATGGATTTGAGTAGTCCCTGGTGCGATTAATTTTCACCTGAATATGATCTTTCCCTACCTCTTCTCAAGCTTGGAAAAGCACAATACTTTAAGGATGAAACAAAGGACGATATCATTAATGGTTTGATTAGTAATTCACTCTCAATTGCCTCCATTAGAGATCTACAGGAAGAATATGAGGTAGATGATGCCATTATTTAACATTTGAAAACCACTCCGCATACTATCAACAATCCCATTGAAATCGAACCTGGGAAATGTTTAAACATCAACCCTAACATGACTGCTGAACAAAACAAATTGCTGATACAACTGTTATAGAAATACAAAAAGGAATTTGCATGGGACGATATGGATATGAAAGGAATACATCCTATCCTATGCACTCACCACATTTACCTTAAAGAGGACTGCAAACCAGTTAGACAACCGCAGCGCCGAATGAACCCCGCACTTAAGGACATAGTGAAAGAAGAATTGTAGAAACTTCTTAATGCTAATTTCATCTACCCCATTTCTGACAGCCAGTGGATGTCTCTTCTTGTCATAGTTCCGAAAAAGAATGGTAAATGAAGAGTCTATGTTGACTATAGATAGCTTAGCAAGGCCACTCAAAAGGACCTTTTTCCTTTACCATTCATTGATCAGGTCTTGGATACTCTCTTTGGAAAAAAAATATTTTCATTCCTAGATGGGTTTAGCATCTATAATCAAATACAGATTGCCCCAGAAGACTAAGGAAATACAACCTTCACTTTCCCATGGGGTAATTTTGCATACAGAGTCCTTCCTTTTGGCTTCAGTAATGCACCAACAACCTTTCAGAGGCAATATTGGGTATTTTTTCTGATCTTTTGAATGAATGCCTTGAAATATTTATGGATGATTTTACACCCTATGATGATGGCTTTGAAACAACATAAGCTAACTTGGAAAAAGTGTTGGAACATTGTGAACAAACTAATGTTGCTCTGAGAATAGAGAAATGTCACATGATGATGACCGAGGGAATTTTGCTGGGACATTTCATTTTGGCAGATGGAATCAAGGTAGATCTTGCAAAAATTGAGGTAATCTCGAAAATTCTGACCCCTAAGACTCTAAACAGGGTACGTAGTTTTTTGGGACATGCAGGATACTATAGGACAGGGAAGTGTGAGCGAACCTTCTTAGAGTTAAAAAATTATGTAATAGCAACACCTGTTTTATGAGGACCAAACTTGGAATTTCCATTTCATATTGCTACGGATGATCTGACATAGAGGTGGGTGTTTTTTTGGGGCAACTGGAGGAGAAGAAACCTTACGCCATTTATTACATCAGTAAGAATTTAACTCCAGTAGAACTCAACTACATTGTTACTGAGAAGGAATTCCTAGCTGTAGTGCATGCTATTAACAAATTTCGGCACTACATCACTAGATATAAAGTATTTGTGCACACCGACCATGCTGCAATTTTATTTTTGATGAAAAAACCTATTACTAATGGTAGAGTTACACTATGGTTATTGTTGTTACAAGAATTTGATATTAATATTCTAGATAAACTCGGAAAATATAATGTATTTGTTGCTTTTCTTTCTAGATTAACTATAAGTGATGACTGCATTGCCACTGAGGATTATTTTCCAAATGAATATCTTTTTTCCATCTCTAATCACTCACCATGATATGTAGATATATCCAATTATCTTGTTGTAGGAAAATTCCTACACCAATTCTCTTCCAAGGAAAGAAGGAAGATTATACAACAAAGTGGTACCTACTCCTAGATAGAAGGAAATCTCTATCACACTTGGCCAGATTTTCAGATTAGGCAATGTGTTAAAGAAGATGAGGTATTTGATATCTTGAAGGCTTGTCATGAGGAAACCTGTGGAGGGAACTTCGCTGACAAAAGGATAGGATATAAAGTACTCTCAACAAGGTACTACTGGACAACTACATTCCAAGATGCCAAGAAGTTTTTGAAAGGATGTGATAGCTGCCAAAGGATGGGACAGCCTTTGAAATCAGATGATATGTCGTTACAACCTCAAATAGTGATAGAACCATTTGAGAAATGGGCCCTAGACTTTGTGGGGCCAATTAATCCTTCATCACAGCATAAATCATACATATTGGTCTGCACCGATTATGTCATAAAGTGGGTTGAAGAAAAGGCACTAATTAGAGCAATAGAGTAGGTTGTTTCAAACTTCCTATTTGAGGATTTTCGTTCTCCTTGAGATACACAGAGAGATAGTGACAGATGTGGGGCCTTAGTTCACATCTCATTTTATCAAGAAGTTGGTTGAAAATTATGGAATTCATCACATAATCACTTCACCGTATCACCCACAAGCAAATGGTCAAGTGGAAAGCATCAATAAATTCATTGAGGGAATATTAACAAAGACAGTAGTCAGCCACCGAAGAAACTAGGCGAGAAACTTCTAGAGGTACTCTGGGCTTATAGGACACATGGAGGAATACTACAGGCTTCTCGCCATATGAATTGGTGTATGGTAAGAATCCTCTATTCCCCATAGAGTTTGAAATAAATACATTAAGAACAACATTGCAGGTCGATCTGAACTTGAGTACGGTACAAACACAAAGACTGAATGAACTCAATGAGATGGAAGAGAAATGGTTGGCTGCTATTCAACAGACAGAGATAATTCAACAACAAAGAGCTAGATGGCATGATGGGTTTATTAAGAATAAAAAGTTCCATAAAGGAGATTTGGCTCTTTTGTATGATTTGAGGTTCAAGGATTTCAAAGGCAAGCTCTGCACCAGATGGCTAGGTCCTTACGAAGTGGACACGGTCTTTGAAAATGGGACTATACAATTGGTCACCATCAGCAGTGCTAAGACACCGTTACTGGTTAATGGGCACTGTCTAACGTTATATCATCAACCTGTTTCGAAGGAATAATTTGTTAACATTATCGCAAACTCCAATCTTCATGTTACAATAGTAGGGGAACATTCTCTTGTACAGCCTGAAATTTGAAATTCCAATAAGTGCAACAACTAAAAACCACCCTTGTGGCAGATGTTACACATATATATATATATAGATATAACAAAACAAAAAGAAAATAAAACAAAAATAATAAATCTAACTGTGAAAACCTCTTTCCAGGGCATAGTCAGATAGTTTGTAACAGCTAAAAACCACTCCTGTGGCAGCTGTTACACCCATATTTTTCTCCCCAAAACATCATCTTCCCTTCCCGATCCATTTTATAAGATGATGGTATTCAACTTCTCTTTTTTTTCTTTTTTTTCGTACCAATTTCTCCTAATTTTTTTTTTGAATAATAATCTAAGGGATGTCTTGGTTGTTACACGTGTAACAAACGATAGCCATGAACATTGTTTCATATGTTTCATCCCATAATAGCAATAATTGTGCCAACCAAATGCAACAATATGAGCGCTGCAAGCCGTAAGCCGCCAATTTGAAATCTTCCTCCACGTCACCTAAGGTATGTCATTCAAAAGGTAACGTTATCATCTATGATCTGGTGATTATTAGCAAAAGTAATGATATTCCTATGACAAATGTGGGCGGATGTCACCATTAAAGTGAGGGAGGGGATATATCTTGAAATCATTGAAAAAATTTGTAGTCATCAACCTCTATAAAATCTGCATGCACCCAATTAATAGCATAAATTCCAATGATGACTAAATCCAGCTGGAAAGAGTGTGTGTACTAGAACCCATTACATTCCAAAATGGGACATTTATGAAGAGTGGTGTGAGGTACAATTCGGTAATCCATAAAATCTGTCACCTCCCATCAACCTCCTCAACTAAATCCTTGTATCCTTATTACAAACTCGTCAACTAGGATAAGCAGAGACACCGAGAATAAGTGAGTAGTGTAGTGATATTACAGTGGGTTGAGTAGTAAGAAGAAAATTCAGAAACAACAGCAGGATGGGTGGAGTAGTGGTGAGGAATGAGTTTTATTCTATGGACACCTTGCAGAATTGTCCAGAAGCCTACCATGTATTCAGAGATGCCAGATGAATTGAGTATTTCTAGAAGCTAGAAGGCTCAGACGATGCGGTGGCAATTGAATTCACTCAGAATTTGAACAACAATCAAAACTGAGTTAGGGGCCTACAAGTTGAGGTGACCAAAGAGGTAATTTCCCGAGTAACTAAATTTCTAGTAGAGGGAAAAAGGTGGTTTAACAAAAAAATCAATGACCCCTCCTTGAAAGAAGATTTCCTAGAAGGAGAAGAAAAACTGGAGAAGAAGGGGAGAGTAATTGACAGGTTGTCACTCCCTCAGCCATGGGTAGATGTTGCCTTGGGTTTAATAAAATATATCACTTGTGAGGGAATATCTACGATAGTGTTTAACTATCACTTCCATCTAGTTAATCACCTTTGACACTAGCATAGGATTAATCTTCCATTCTACTTATTAGGGAACATCAAGCATATGGTGGCAACAATAAAGACAACAACACACCCAGAAGCATGTGTGACCAATCATGGACTCATCAAATTGATCATGCTAGATGCCCTAGGCCAGCAAGGAAAGACCTAGGAAGAATTCAAGCGAAAGAGGACGAGGACAAGCTGGGGGAAATAGGCCACAACTTTAGGAGGAAGTCAGGTAGAAGCGGAAACCTAGACATCGCCTACCAAAGTCAGAATTGGGAAAGAGCATACTGATGAACCAATTGGGGATAGATGGCCAAAAAAGAAGGTGAAAGTTAGCATACCCACAGAACCTTTTTCTATGGTTGGAAAGTAGATAGAAGTAGAAGTATCATAAGAAGAAAGGCAACCCTCCTCATCGGGTAAGGACAAAAATCATGTCCTGTTTTTAGAACTTGAAAATATAAGAAAGGAAAATGAAGAATTTAAGGGGAGGGAAATCTTGGTGTCTATATGCACGACATGTTTTCAAGAACTAACAGTGGCGAGATATAAGGTCTATGGGGAAAACATCATCCCAATGGAAATAGAAATAGAATGACAGGAGGTTGTTACACAAGAACCTGCTAAGGATATTGTTGTTACACAAGAACCAACAGTTAAAGCAGATCCCCCTGTAATAATTGACGTAGAGGCCGATACACAAGAACTTGTGGAGACCAATGCTATTCTAGAAGAAACAACAATGGACACAGAGACTACTATAGGTGGAAACGAAGGGGCTTATACACAAGAACCCACCGAGGAAGCTATTGTTACACACAATTAGCAACAGAGGTGGGACAACCCCATTCAACAAAGGCTATTACACCCATTATTGATGTTGAAATTGAATGCAGAAGAACGTTGGTTCCCATCTCAGGATGGGGTTCTGAGAAAATCTTGTTAATTTTTGAATTACAAAAGTGGAAACAGGAAGTAATCTCCCTTCGAGAGGGGTCGATTTCACCGAGAGAACATCATAGGGAGATAGATGCCCTACATGACAGATGGATGAAAGAAGATTTTAATAAAGGATGGGAGAATTATAAGAAAAAGGAAGCTTTGAAGAAGCAGGAGGAACAACTGCTATTGTTACAGCAGCAGGTTCAGGATCTTACCATAGATAATCAAAAACTTCATGATCTCGTCCTCAATTTGTTGGGGTGTAGGCAGCCTTATCCATCCTATCTTATTTTTCTATGGGAACATTACTTCCTGTTCCAGATGAAAGCTATTATGGAGGACAAACCCTATTTATGTTCTTCCACTCGCACATTTTTAGATGTTTTATATGCCTCCAATTTTGATGAACAAAGCCTATTGTATGAGTTATTCTTACACAATATTATTTGTGAGCATGTGATTATGAAAATGGTTGTGATAGTATTCTCCTATATGGGGGATCTGGAGTTGCGAGCTTTTGTGTCCTTCATGAAGAATTAGATTGAGTAGCATTTGGCCATCAAATAAATGGATGTTAATGAGGAGAAGATGGCATTATGGGTTTGGAAAGAACTAGGACAGGCTGCCGAGTTAAGGCGACAATTCAAGAGAATTTTGAGTACTCCTGGGATAAAGGAACCGACTACAACTTACAGAAGAAGGATTGTGAACTTCTGCCTCAATCAATTCTCAATGATGAAGAGTCGAACCTTGACTGGGTACTTGAAATGCACGGAAGCTAGCAGTCCTGAGCTACTGAAGGGGGACCCATTTGCATTCCATAATTTCATGGTGGCTGTTACACATGTACCATCATATGCACAGATAATACAATCCCTTGGTGCTTTGTGGCTCGGATTGAGATTCAAATTTCCTTTGATCTGGCTGTCAATTGAGGATTATCAGAGTAATTATAAATTGAGAAAGTATGAATTGGAGTCCTAGGTACAGCAACTGATGGCCAATCATGGGTACAAGTCTGCAGAAGAAGATATAGCTGGCGCTTATGATCTCACCAACCTACATCGGAGATATTCCTATGAGAGATGAGTTTCCATGAGGACATGCAAGTGTTTCAGTTGGGGGGAGATGTTGGGTGCCAGTTTTGCACACTTTTCCTACATTTTTTTTCCCTATTTTTCCTCATGAATATAACCAATGAGACTATCTTTTCCTCTTTTCCCTACCTTTCTATCCTAACTTGTGTTGTTTCACCTTATTTTCATTACTCTGCCATTTCATCAATTATTATGATATATTGGACATTTTTTATGATTAATTGAGGATGAATGTTTGAAGAAGATATATGGTCTTTGTGTTTTTTTTCTAGATGTCATTTGTAGCATAAAATATCCCAAGCACGAGGCATATAGGAGTAACTAAGGGTGTGCTCTTACAACGAGCTTTTTACATCATGATGTTGTTACACTTTGTTGTTACAGACCCGCTGGCGAAGTGTTCTTACAATTGTACCGCTAATTGGAACTCGTCAACTCCTGTTGCTAAGCTATCCTCTGGCTGTTACGCTACAGCTATGGTTTATCGTGATAGCTGTAGAAGTTATTAAGCATTGTATTTTTGGATAACAGCCTCTGGGCGGTTTTGATTGTAATCTATAATTTTCCAATCATACTTTTATTAAGAAGTGGTTATAACCATATGTATTCTATTTCGATCAGTATGAAAATCATAGGATTCTCATTATTGATCTATCCCTTGTTTTTCTGATATGTAACCACTATATAGTTCTCGGCCCTTGAGGTCAAAAGGTTAGCGGAGAACATCATTATTTTGGCTCTGTAATTTTTCTCATATTAATACAGATTATCATGTTATTATTGTTACATGCATCATTCGATTTAGTTTCCGTTAAGCTCTTTCTCTACGTGTGCCCTGCTAAGGAGGAAGGGCCCTCCTTTTTAGCAGGGATTGCAGTGAGAAAAGTAGTTGTGTATATGTGTTGTATTTTGTTTTATGTGTGACTAGAAGTGTTGTTGTTTTTGTTTCAGCTATGAATATATCTGCTTCAATTTCAATATTTTGTATGTTGTTACACATATGAGATTAGAGACACCAACTAGAAAATTGTTGTGTGGTGCACTAGAAATATTAATTGAAGAGTGATTACAGTCTTGTAGATCACTTTATTTCTACATGAGTGATTTACTTCCAGTATTTAATTCAGCAACGATTTGTTTTATTTGGAATTTCTTCTAGTTGGGTGTATCGGCATAGACAGTGCAACTGTCATTGAAATAAAAGACGTCCCTGGATTGATAATTTATGTGTACTGTTTTAGACATTTAATAGTGATTAATACAACCCAACAAACATGACAGGAGAAAAAATATTAAAAAGATAAATAAAGACGAATCAAATCTAAACATGCCAAGAGAAAAAACATTAAAAAGATAAAGAAACAAAACAAATCTAAATTTAACTTTGTACAATATAGTTTATTTAATCTTATGGTATATAAAGTCCTAAAATGATTAAATAATTATGAATTATATAGCATTACAAAATTGAAATGCATACACCATCATATTTAAACACATACGCTATCATAGAGCGTAAATCAGCCTAAAAGCCCTAATTAACTTAAACATGGAGTTCACACATAGATATAAAATCAGCCTAAAAACCCTATATAACTAAAACATGGTGTCCAACATGTGACTATTGTTAAAAATCATGGCACTCACTTGTATCAGGAAACTTCCTCTCCTTGAAACTTGAAGTTTCTAAAATAGACGTTCCAATCCTCTTGCTTAGCCTCGACAACCATGCTCTCCATCGTAGCTCCATAAACCTCCTATTTCCAGGAGTTTCTGAATCTGTTCCTCTAGACATCTTGCATCCTCTCCTCACTATATTAACCATTAATATAATCATTGTCACCGATGCTGATATGACAAACATGCCCTGGAACTATCGAACGTGAAGTTCGTTGGAATCTGACATACATTGGTTACAACAATAAATCTCATATTGAGGCAACCAATCCTTTTGAATTATGTACAACTCCCCGCTCTCTGTTAACTACAGTATTTTGCTAGAGATGTTCGTTGCTAGTTGAAGAAGGATTTGGTCAAAATCCTATCCAAAAGATGAAAAACCATCCAAAATTTCCATTAATGTTTTGGGAAATTAAAATGAAATTACATAGATATAGTGATGCAGGAGCATTCAGGCCTAGTCAGCAATGTGATAGCATGATCACATGTTGTGACTAACAAGGGGTTGGAAGATAATAGTTTAATTAATTTTATTTGTTTAAATATATGAGAGTGTTTATTTATTGTTAAATATGAGGAAAGGGTATATGTGGCTGAGTGATCCTCCCTGTATGGAGATCAGGCCAAAACAGTTAGATTTATTTGGCTAGAATAGAATATGAGGAATTTTAAAAGCTTGATTTAGCGTTAGTTTAGAAAAGAGTGGGTTTGAAGAGAATTTTTAGGAGAGGTTGATATATTTCTTCTTGTGAACCAGAATTGGTTCATGAAACCATTTATTTGTATAAATTGTGTCTTCTTGTATAATTCAGAGAGGTAGATGAGAGAGAGATGTGAGGTAGAATTAGATAGGCTTTGTGTGGAGCAAGAGCTCAGAGAGGTGTGAAGATTGTGTTTGTGTGAAACAACGGTCTTTCTTTGTGAAATTGAGCGAAAAGATGAAACTCTGTTTCGTTTTTCTGAATATTATAAATGCAACTGTGTTTGTGCATAATTGAATGAAAAACTGTGTAGACTTGAGCATTGTATGTCTGGGTAATTGATTACAATAGTAAGTCTGTGTGAAGGGTTGTATCCCAGTGCATTTTAGTCTACAGTTTGTGTTGAATCATTGTACAAGACTCTATTTCTTTTGGGTTTCATTGTTATCAATATAAATCTGTGGTAAGAATCGATGTGTGAGAGCGGAGGAGATTCAATTGTCAATATTGATTTTTATTACAAAACCGGTTCGGAATCATTGAGAGTTTCAATAGGCGTTAATGAAATTGGGTTTCTTTTAATGGAGACTATGCTTAAATTGTAATTGTGGAATTGGCAAATCGATCACAATGGATCGATTTCATGGAACAAGAATTCCTGTATATGGAATTGGTCAATCACTGGTGAAAAGAGGTCACTATTCTTTTTAAATTATATATACTATAGAGTTCTATTTTGAATGCCTTTATTTGCCTATGAAAATCCTGAACACTGCCATAAAGATCGATTTACATCCGATCTATGCTATTTAATTGTTGAAGGAATGATTCTATTTGGGAAATCGATATTGATTTTGTGCTACAGTCTCAGTACATGGAAATCAATCAACTTCAGTCTTTTCAATGAAGATTATAAACGATTTCAATGTTGATTATTTAACATGGTTAAATGTGTATTGTTTGAAATCGATATCAGCAAAGGAAGTGCTCGGGTTTGCAGGGGCGACAGTGTGGAATTGAGAGACAACATTTACAGGAGCAGATACAATCGTGTTGGAGTGAAGAAGTGTTCACATAATACTGCAATTAACATTTGCCGATCGGTATTGCATCGGCGGATGCGAAATGTTATATTAGACTTTGATTAATGTGGAATCAGGTCCGGGGAGTTCGGGTGATAATCGGTGCATTGCTAATCTCATTTTTGATTATTTGCTTAAATGCGATCTTTGGAATTTTACGATTAAATGGTTAAGGGCTGTAATATACAACAGCAGTTGTGACATACGATTCTGTGATGTGAATTTTTCGATTGAATCGCATGGAACCTATTGAAAGTGTAGAAGCAACGAAATGGTGAAATTAGGTAAGAGGTAATTTAACTGTAGAGATTGTAAAAGTTTAATGGAAATTGAAGCCATCACTCATGAAGATGAAGGACTAACCAAAATCGAAGGTTTTAATCCGGTCGATGGTTGATTCACCTTACGGAAGAGTAGTTATTTTTATTGTGTGGATGAATTTTAATTTTGCTAGCTTTCGACTTTTTAAACTAGGTTTAGGTTGAATCATAGAGGATTTGTGTGCGATTACGTGCAGATTTCGGTAATTAACTGCGTTAATAGGTTGCCCGAGGATACGGAAGGGATGGATACATAAGTCAATGTTTATTTACTGATTAGATAAATTAAACAGAGATGATTAAATGAAGTGTGAAAAATCATTGCAGGAAGATTAGAGTGGTCCAATTGGAACGCATGAGACAGCAGATTGTAGGGTGCATGTGAAGTATTCAATGAAACAGTCTATTGAGTTGTATTTTGGACCATAAGTTTAGAAAGAGCTTCTGCTTGTAAAAGTGTTTGTGGAACAGCCGGATAAGAAATTTTAGAGCGAAATTTGGAGATGCGTTTTTATATATACGATTTGGGAAGATTCTGGGTTTTGCAGGGGTATCCTTGCATCATTTTGGTATCAGAGCTAGCTTAACGCTCTGAAAATATTGTTTTGGGAAACTGAATTTTAATTTTAGCAGATGTATAATTGCCCTGAAGTGAGTTTGATGAAGATGAGGATCAGGCTACAAACGACGTTGAGATCAGAATGAAGAAGCAGAGAATGCCCGGAAGGTCTGGTAAGAATGTTTAAGTTGATAATTTTACAGAGATGTATTTGAATGTCTAAAGAATAACAGGAGATTGAAATTTCAAAGGAGGAAGTGTTTTCCTTTTAGGAAAAATTGATTGCATGACTGATTTGATTGAGGCAAAAGGTTTAGAAGTTAAAGCTGAACAGACGAGTGGTTTGTTGTAGCATTGAATTCATTTGAATAGTTCGAAAAATCTTGTGAAACTAAGAATGATTGAATATTGTTTAAATATTGTTGAAGGCAATGATATTGATGATTGAAAGAACAGAGATTGGGTTAATAGGACTGAAAGAAGAACCACTACAGGAAATGAATTTTGGAAATTGTATAGGCAAAACAACATTTTCTTACAAATAGGTTATCAGAAGGAATTGATAGTATCTGTCATAAATTGGCAAATATAATTGAAACTCGGATCTAATCTTAATTGGTCTTGAAAACTGAAGAGTCCATTATGAAAAATAGAATGGGAGATAGTTGTTGGTTGTATGGAGTCCTATTGAATGGAAAGTTTAAATGAAATAGTGAACAGATGAGTCCTTTGACTAATGGAATGGGAGTTAGTTTAAAGACATCTTTGAAGGAAATATTGCAGGTTTGAAAGATAATTTGATGTATCTTGAGATAAGATTGTGCAGGTCAGTGGAAGCAGTGGATTTGTTGAAAGGTGGAATGAGTTGTACCAACATCATAACATATGAGCTATGTAAAGAAGATAGAGCAAGAAGAACTGCTAGATGCGTAAAGGTGACAATACCCGACAGTAAACAAATTTACTGAATGAAGAAGGTATTGAGAAATTGAAGATGCAAAGCCTAAATCAAGGAGTATTCAAGAGGAGATGAGAACAACTTCCATCTGAGTTTGGGTAGAAGTTGATGAGGCAGCTCCATAATTGTGATTGTGGATAGGAGATAACAATTCCAGCAAGAAGAGTGCTGGGTAGAATTTTTAGTCAGTGAAAGGTTCAAGGAAAGAACCAATAGGTGCCAAAAGGCTAAACTCAGGAAAGTTTGGTGAGGCATGAAGGAGACTTGTTATAGGCGAAATGGAAAAAGTTAGTTGCAGCTCACTAGTGAACAAGGAAAGTTCACCAGAGGAAAGAAAGGAATTGACTATTGATGGTCATGACAGGGGTACAAAGGAAAGTCACCGACATAGGGAAAAGAGTGCTGAAGCAGTTAGACTCAAAGGAATGAGTAAAGAAGAAAGGGATATAGAGTTGGCTGGGATGAAGGCAGAACTCAGTCATTTGGAGAAGCTGGTATTGAAAGGAATTAGAGAAAAATGGAAACAAGGATTTTATGTGGGAAGAGGAGTTAAATGGCCTGTGAGAGAATTGTTTGCTGAGAAATTATTACTTCGAAAAACTGAGAATGAAGAAATAGAATACATCTGTGAACCAGAGAAAGGATCTCTCCTTGGAGACGAAGACAGTGATGAGAGTAGAGAAGAACGGATCTATGCAGATCAGAATGAGAGGAATGTGTTGACATCATCCGCACATACAAGAGGATCTCATATTTTTGGGATTAATTATTTCTGTGAATGTAAAATTGCAGGTATGCAGCCTAAAGAATTTGAACCTGTGTATGAAAAAGTGAAAGGAGCAAAGGCAAGACAATCAAGAAAGGAGATGCATAAGGAATTTCAAGACTTCAATTGGTGGAGGAAATTAAAAGGTATGGTTGAATGGTTATGTCTTCTTTTAGTGGAAACTTATTGGATTATATTTGAAGGAATTTTAGCATGGAAAGAAGACCAATGGGAAATGGAAACAGGAAAGGAAACAAATGCATTGCAGATTTATGAAGTGAAGAGAAGGAAAGATGACACCGAGAACTTAGCTGAAGAAGGTAAGCCAAGGAAATCTTTGAAAGATCAAAGTCTTATCACAGAAGAGGAAGAGGCATTATTGTCTTATTTGGACAAAATGAGTATTGGAAGAAATTTTTTAGAACGTGAAGGTATTCTACAACATTATGATGAAGTTACCAAGCATAGTCAAGAAGTTGCAGTCCCAAAAGTTTTCTTTGATGAGGAAGAAATCAAAGATGTTGAGGAAGAATTTCTAAATAATTTAGTGAACTATCAGAATAGTTCCGAAGAGCATGAGGAGCTGATCATTGAGGCTTCGAATGAAGAGCCTTTCATTTTTGAAACTGACATGTTGTGTATGTTTTCAAGTTTGACAAGTGATGAACAACGATTGGACAATGTGCTTATGCATGTTGATGAAGAAGTGAGATTACTGGAAGAAATGGCTGAAACAGAAAGATATTTTGAGCATGTATTTAATAATTTTGAGAATGATGGTATTGACAGGGAAATTTTCATGATTAAAGGAGTTGAAGATAAATAAATGAAAGTTTGTGATGATAATCTTGTGTTAGAACAAGGAACACCATATAATGCAGAGGAAAGTATGGAAATGGAAGTTGATGGCAATCTCATAACTTTTGCAGAAGGATAGTTTAAAGAGTTGATGGCAGAATCACCTATGAAGATCGAAAACCATAGCTATTTTGAATCTGACAATTGTGGTGGAAATTCTATTTTATACAGGAAGGAGGAGTCATATGCAAATGACATGTTTATTGAATATGAATAAATTGACATTTTGCTGAGAAAGTTATTAGACAAATCTGAGAACATAGAGGGAAGAATTATCTTTGATGATAATGAAAGAGAGGCTGTAGAGTACAAACAACATATTGTAAATGGTAGAGGCAAGGAAGATTTGGACAAAAATTTTATAATTTATATGGAAAAGGAGAATGTACAGCAGACATATGTCAGTGGAGTTCAGTTAAAGACAAATGGTAAGAAGGAAATTAAGAAATTGTGGAAGATGAAATTAGATGAGAAGCGGGACAGCAAGAAGGAGAAATTGACCACAGGAATTTGTATCAGCAATAATAGAGGACCACAAAAAATTAAGATTTGGAAATCTGGAGGAACATAAGTGACAGTGGCAGAAGAATTAAATCAGCAGCATAATGAAAGTGATGACCAATTACAAAGTAAAGTTTGGGAGACTGGATGGACAGCAGAAGAAACACATGACCAGGAGGTCATGGAAACTTTCAACTTTGGGAGTCTAATGCAGGAGCATTCAGGCCTAGTCAGCAATGTGATAGCATGATCACATGTTGTGACTAACAAGGGGTTGGAAGATAATAGTTTAATTAATTTTATTTGTTTAAATATATGAGAGTGTTTATTTATTGTTAAATATGAGGAAAGGGTATATGTGGCTGAGTGATCCTCCCTGTATGGAGATGAGGCCAAAACAATTAGATTTATTTGGCTAGAATAGAATATGAGGAATTTTAAAAGCTTGATTTAGCGTTAGTTTAGAAAAGAGTGGGTTTGAAGAGACTTCTTAGGAGAGGTTGAGAGATTTTTGGTTCTGAACCAGAATTGGTTCATGAAACCATTTATTTGTATAAATTGTGTATTCTTGTATAATTCAGAGAGGTAGATGATAGAGAGATGTGAGGTAGAATTAGATAGGCTTTGTGTGGAGCGAGAGCTCAGAGAGGTATGAAGATTGTGTTTGTGTGAAATGGTGGTCTTTCTTTGTGAAATTGAGCCAAAAGACGAAACTCTGTTTCGTTTTTCTGAATATTATAAATGCAACTGTGTTTGTGCATAATCGAATGACAAATTGTGTATACTTGAGCATTGTATGTCTGCATAATTGATTGCAATAATAAGTCTGTGTGAAGGGTTGTATCCCAGTGCATTTTAGTCTGCAGTTTGTGTTGAATCATTGTACAAGACTCTGTTTCTTTTGGGTTTCATTTTTATCAATATAAATTTGTGGTAAGAATCGATGTGTGAGAGTGGAGGAGATTCAATTGTCAATATTGATTTTTATTACAAAACCGGTTCAGAATCATTGAGAGTTTCAATAGGCGTTAATGAAATTGGGTTTCTTTTAATGGAGACTACACTTAAATTGTAATTGTGGAATTGGCAAATCGATCACAATGGATCGATTTCATGGAAGAAGAATTCCTATATATGGAATTGGTCAATCACTGGTGAAAAGAGGGCACTGTTCTTTTTAAATTATATATACTATAGAGTTCTATTTTGAATGCCTTTATTTGCCTATGAAAATCCAGAATGCTGCCATAAAGATCGATTTATATCCGATCTATGCTATTTAATTGTTGAAGGAATGATTCAATTTGGGAAATCGATATTGATTTTGTGCTACAGTATCAGTACATGGAAATCGATCAACTTCAATCTTTTCAATGAAGATTATAAACGATTTCAATGTTGATTATTTAACATGGTTAAATGTGTGTTGTTTGAAATCGATATCAGCAAAGGCAGTGTTTGGGTTTGCAGGGGCGACAGTGTGGAATTGAGGGACAACATTTACAGGAGTAGATACAATTGTGTTGGAGTGAAGAAGTGTTCACATAATACTGCAATTAACATTCACTGATTGGTATTGCATGGGCATATGCAAAATGTTATATTAAACTTTGATTGATGAAGATAGGGTTCGGACGCAAATTGTTGCAACGCCGATCTCTGATTTCTAATTAATTGGATCGAGAGCTGCAGCAGCGCGGTTGGCTTGTCTGATTCCTGTGATGTGCGATTTCCGATTGAATCGCATCGGAACCTATTGAATGCATAGAAGCAGCGAAATGGTAGGTCGATGAGGTAATTTATTTGTAGAGATTGCCAAAATTTTAAATGGCAATTCGAAGCCATCACTCATGAGTGGAAGGACTGGTGAAATCGAAGGTTTTAATCTAGTCGATGGTCGATTCATAACACAGAGGAGCGCTGTTGCAATTGTGTAGATGAATTTTAATTTTGTTGGCTTTCGGCTTTTAAACTAGGTTTTAGTTTACATGAATCATAGAGGAAGTTTGTGTGTAGGGCATTGATTCATTAATTGGCTGCATTAATAGGTTGCACAGGGATACGAAGCGATTGATTGCATAAGTCAATGTTTATTTGCATTAAAATCGGTCAAACAGAGATCGATTGAGAAATGCAAGTGTTTTGAAAAATCATTGCAGGAATATTGGAGCGGTCCAATTGGAATGCATGAGACAACAGATTGCAGGGTGCATGTGAAGTATTCAATGAAACAGTTTGTTGAGTTGTATTTTGGACCATAAGTTCAGAAAGAGCTTCCGCTTGTAAAAGTGTTTTTGGAACAGCCGGATAAGAAATTTTAGAGCGAAATTTGGAGATGCGTTTTTATATATACGATTTGGGAAGATTCTGGGTTTTGCAGGGGTATCCCTGCATCATATAGATATAAAGCACTTACCAATCCCCAGTTTAGATTAGTGAACGGGTGGCTAGCCAAGGTGAGTTCATTGCAATGGTTCACCACTATGGATTGCATGTATGGGAATTCATCTATGATGGTATCCACTACACCTTTAGACAAATCATTATAATAATAAGCTACTGAGGTTAGATTTATTAGCCTCTTTTCACTTATTCCCAACGTGTTGTCAATATATATCGTATAAAGGAGTCATTCCAATACACAATTTTTTTGTCTTGCCTTTCCACCACACTATGGATGTCCTTAAGGGTGGGCTCTAATCGTGATGCTATCAGAATAGATGATAAATTTTCAGTATAACATGAATAC
The DNA here is from genome assembly GCA_034641835.2 of Pinus albicaulis. Taxonomy (NCBI): domain Eukaryota; kingdom Viridiplantae; phylum Streptophyta; class Pinopsida; order Pinales; family Pinaceae; genus Pinus; species Pinus albicaulis. The sequence continues at coordinate 1,614,494,066 of CM076581.1, forward strand.
ATAATTCCCATAACAACAAGGAAGGCTACAACAACTGTGAGCCCCATAACACTTCAAGTATCTTCTGCTTATATCGAAATTATTCAACATGGGGATCATTATAAGCTTTTGGTTATTTTAATTACAAAACACAACTCGTGGTATTGCAAAAGAATTAAACTTACCAGGATTAAGGAACCATGTTGAAACAGTGTACCTGCACACAAACATATGTGTTATTAAGTATTGTTTCATACAATGGATTTTCCAAGAAGTTAGGTGCTTGTATGTTTAACCTATTAAGGCACTTGAATAGAGCATGCCCAAAGATGTTTCTTACATTAATTTTTCCCCAAATTGGCTACTAGCTCTCCTCCCTTGGACGAGTGGATTCTTTGGTTGCTCCAAAAGATAGACTCCAAGACCTTGTACATGAAGAAAGAAACTATTAGTAGCCACATTTGATTGATGAAAGGCTTCATTAAAATCAACGTAGAATGAATCAAGCTTTCATCTTTCAGATGGACTACTTCCACTAGGCTTGAGTCTAAGAAATATTGTGTAAACTCTAAATTTTGTGATCGTATTTCTGTGATTTTCATTTATCCTCAAACAACATCAATTTCCTAAAAACAAAGTCAACATGAAATGATAAATATGATAAATCATAATTCTATTATCACAAAAAATATCATGAGCGCACACACTGTACGTATACCTTGTCTATAATTACCTGAACAAGTTCATCGTAGCTCGGCGGTGGAACATTTCCATTCCCAAATGTGATATATTCGACCGTACAATTTAGTGGTTCAATTTTCTTTTCAAAAGCTTTCATGAAGAATCTTGTGGGGTTTGCTCCATTTTTTCGAGCTGAAACAAACTCTCTAAAGTATCTCTTCCAAGGCACTCCCACTCTCAATTTTGCGGGACATGGGGAGGAAGATGATGCTGTGTGATTTTATAGGGCTTGGAATAGATATTCTTAACACTTTTGGTTAGACACCTATTAATGATATATGTTTCACAATCGAAAAATTCAGCCCAATAATCATTTGGAAAATTATTTTCCTTCAACATACTCCTTTCCATTTCAATTATGGTCCTATTTTTTTTTTTTGCAACACCATTTTTCTAAGGTGTATGCCTTGTTGTAAATTGCTTGTGAATTCCATTCTCCCTTCAAAAAAATAGGAATTCATTTGAGATTTATTCACCACCTCTTTCAATCCTCAAAACTTTGATGTAGTGTCCACTTTGCTTCTCAACAAGAACTTTGTATTGGAGGAAGCGCTCAAACACTTCACTTTTCGGTTTCAAGAAGTAGACCCATGTATTCCTTCTATAATCATCTATGAAATTCAAAAATTAATAGTTGCCACCAATTGATGGTGTCTGCGTTTGTCAACATAAATATGAATGGACAATATCCAAGGGTTCCTTTTCCCTTATTGACTTTCCTCCTGGAAATGATTCTCTATGTTTTTTTCCCAAGATGCATTCTTCACATAGGCTATCCAGTTTTTCTAGGAGTGGAAATCCCTTCATTGTGCATTTTCTCTGAAGAAAATTAAAACCTCAAAAATTGATATGAACAAATCTCAAATTGCATAACCGCTTTTCATCTTTAGCTTTTGCTTGAAATTTAAATTGTGTGATAGTTGCTACATTTTTTTCATCCTCTTGTGAATTCAATGATAGATGTGCTTGAGCACCTTGTTCCTTCGAATATGGTTTTAGCTTGAGAGGAAACGTTCTATTGTTTTTCATCTGAAATTTTTCAATCAACTATCTACTTGGAGACTTATCCAAAAAAATTCACTCATCATTTTTGAAAAAGACATTGTAGCCCTTTTTCATGAGTTGTCTAATGCTTATGAGGTTATGTTTCAAACTAGGGAAAAAATAGATATCTGAAGTGTACTTCGCCCCCTTCTGTGTTATAATGTCAAGACTCTTCCTTTTCCAATGACCGAGACTTTTATATCATTCCCTAATGTCACTTCATATTTCACACTTTCAACCAGATTTGAAAACATTTATGTGTTCCCTGTCATGTGGTTAATGCACCCTGAATCTAGAAACCATACATCTTATTTCTCTTGTGCTACATTACAAGCTAAAAACATGCTATCATGGTTTTGGTTTTTCTTTATGAAATTTTCACTTGTTTTTATACTTATATCATGTTTCTCATTTCTAAATTCATTTACATAATGATCATACTTATTACAATAATGGAGTTGAGCTTGATATTTATCATACCTCTAACCTTATGCTTGATTTTGGCTTGGGCCTTCACTTCGATTCTGATTGTTGCCCCTTATACTTGAGCTTTAAGGGCTTCCTCTTCCACCTCTGTGTGAGCTTCTTCATATTCCTTTAGCATTTGATCTTCCTCTTCCTCTACCTTGACCAAATGAAACCTATGTCTTGAAGGCATGCTCCAATGAGGATTTTGTTGCTTTGTTTAGTCTATGTTGATGAGAAATCAGTGATGCATGAAGCCCATCCATTAAAAACTATGAGAGATCCTTTGTCTCTTCTATGGCCACCACAATGGCATCAAATATTATTGGCAGAATTCTCAAAAATTTCTCAACTATTCTCCTTTCCTCAAGTGTCTCACCATGAGACCTGATTTAAGTAACCAGTCCAATTACATGTGTAAAAAATAAGTCTACATTCTTAGAATATTTCATACAAATTGTCTCAAAATCTCTTCTTAGCAATTGTAGTTTTTCTTTCTTCACCTTTTCCATGCCTTAATAGGTTTTCTGGAGGGTATCCCATGCTTGCTTGGACTTCATTGCTGTGGAAATGCTTGCGAAAATATGTTCATGAACTGCTTGAAAATTGTAGAAGATGGATTTTGATTCCTTCTTCCTGTTGTCCTTGAAAAAATACTTTTCTGCTTGTGTCAAAGCATTGTATGTTGTTGCATCTACTGGTTCTTAGAAACTATTCTCCACCAATTCCCAAATATCTTGAGAAGAAAACAAAGCCTTCATTGTTATAGACCAATAGTCATACCTTTTTCCATTAAATTGAGGTATTTGATGATTATTCAAGCTTGTGCTTGATGCTGCCATTTTAGACTGTAAAAAAAAAACTTTCTCCCTTGTGGAAAATATGCTAAAAAAACCTTTAGAACAACTTTTACCTCCCAGTAAAAACACTTGTTCTTACACTACGAAAATTTTACCATGTGAAAAATGAAAACAAAGGATTCTTCCTCAAAACACAGTCGCAAAGATTAAATCGAAATTGACTTGTGCAACTAAAATGGGGCTAAAACTAACATAAATTTACTCACAGCATAATAGAGTAAAATAGAGTGGTTGCGGTAAAAATCAGAAGTGAAATTTTCATAAACATATCACAGTATAATAAGCTTTAGATTATAACTTCAAAACACAAGAAATACATTCATATGGAGGTTACAACTCCTTCACCAAGTAAAACCCAAGTTTTACTTAAATTTACACTTCACTAAGAGTAAAACCGAGAGTAACTCACTATAAAACTATAACTAATTATTTTTACGTGCATACATACTTTTCATATCAAAACATACATTTCTAATACTTTAATACATGATAAGACAACATTTAAAACCTAGGATGGGAGAGTCTACTTAAAACATAATTTTTGGAACTAGGAGAGGTTGCATGTACAATAAATAACAGTTGCGGAATTAATTTTTAACCATAAATTTTTACCAGCCATTCATTAAATTTCCATTGAATTTAATTATTTAATGTCTCGTGGAATGGGGAATTTGTACTCCTACTCAGAAATTCATTTAATCCATGTCCTTTAGCCTGCAAAAAAAATCTAGAACCACCAGTAAAAATCCAGTTGCTCGATTTACTTTTGTACCAAAAGTATGGTTGTTGCCAGTCTATTTACGTGGTGGTTGAGATTAATTTTCCAACACAAGGCAAGCTATAACAACTGTGCGCCCCATAACACTTCGAGTATCTTTTGCTTATATCCAAATTATTAAACATGGGGATCGTTATAATATTTTGGTTATTTTAATTAAAAAACACAACTCATGGTATTGTAGAATAATTAAACTTACCAGTGTTAGGGAACCATGTCGAAAAACTATACTTGTTAGGTATTGTTTCTTGCAATGGATTTTCCAAGCAGTGCGGTGCCTATCTGTTTAACCTCTTAAGGTACTTTAATAGAGCATGCCAATAGTTGTTTCTTACATTAATATTTCCCTAAATCGGATGCTAGCTCACTTCCCTTGGACGGGTGGATTCTTTCCACGCTCTAAAAGATAAGCCACCAAGTCCTCACAAATGAAGAAAGAAACTATTAGTAGCCACACTTGATTGCTCAAAGGCTTCATAAAAATCATCGCAGAATGAATCAAAATTTCATATTTCAGACGAACTACTACCACTAGGCTTGAGTCTAACAAATGTTGTGTAAACTCTAATTTTTGGGATCTATTTTTTGTGATGGTCATGTCTCCTACAACTACATCAATTTACTAGAAAAAAAAAAAGATAACATGAAATGAAAAATATGATAAATTATAGTTATGTTATCACAAAACAATATCATGATCACACATGCATATTTTATGTATACCTTGTCTACAATTAGCTGAATGAGTTCATCATAGCTCGGTGGGGAAACAATTCCATTCCCGAATGTGATATATTCGATCGTGCAAGTTAGTGGTTCAATTTCCTTTTCAAAATATTTCACACAGAATCCTCTGGGGTTTGTTTTTTTTTCCCAGATCAAATGAATTCTCAGAAGTATCTCTTCCAAGGCACCCCCACTCTCAATTTTGTGGGACAGGGGGAGGAAGATGGTGCTGTGTGATTTTCAAGTACTGCATGTGCATGTATATTCTCCTTGAAGGTTTCAGTTATGATTTGAATCTTTCATTGAAGGTTTGAGTTATGATTTATTAATTCAACATGAGTTCAAGCATTTGTTCATAACTAAGCCTACCTTTGGTAAATATGCCAAAGTGGATGAATCATACAGAAAATTGTTGAAATTTTATATTCGTGATGAAAAGAGATGAGACAAATTGTGTGAGCTCATCGAATGAGAGACAAAAAATTTTGAGCAGCAAAATGCCAGGTTTTCAGAAGAAAACAAAAAAATTTCAGGAACAAGGAGGACAATAGATTTTCACCACCAGTCATTAACAACAGTCCTTGAAATTTGTGCAAGATGTTAAAACAATTCAAATTTCTTATTTTTCAGTTCTATTTTTGTAAAAATCCAAATCAGTTTACATAATATATTATGTAATAAATTTTGATTCAAAGTTTAGATATTTTGAATGAAACTCTATAAATATTTTTTAATTAGAAGGATAAAGGGTTGAACCCTTGTGATGAGCCTTGATATGATTGTAAAATTCTAAGTTGTTTTTTAAGATAATAGAAGGATTATTGATTTGTTCTAAAGCAGCTTGTGTATCTATGTGAGTTATTCCAATTATTCAATTTTATTTTTCCGCACATGTTCAAAGTAACATAGGAGATTTTGGGTAAGAAAATATTAACTATAAATCTTTCTGAAATCCCCTGCAAAGTTATAATAATTTACAGAGATTAGTTTATTGGACAGTTTGTCTGAGATATCTCCTCTACATCTTTTAATTATTGCCTTATGTCATCTATGAACATGTTTTGTTTGGTTTCATAATTTTTTTATACGCCTCTATTCTATATATGATTAATTAAATGCTCATTTTGAATGTTTAAATGATTATATATCTTCTTAAATTCTTCCTTTCAAAATCGATTAAATAATAATTTTGTTAAGGATGAAGAATCAACCCTTATATTCACTCATTAATACTTAAGGTTTAAATCTGTTTAGATTTCAAAGCATTGTTCATCCAATTAAAATAAAAATGATAAACTTAACTTAGATGCTTTGGCACATTTCCTTAGCTTAGAGCTGTCTACAAAGGACAACATCAGATTAGCGCTATTTACAGGCAGCGAGGATTGAAATTTATTTTTCCCTAGGACAACGATTAATCCTACCTCTTAATCATGAATAATATGTCAGTAGGATAAAATCAATCACCTGACGACTTCACAATTTTAAATCTGGTTTCAAGCAGACATACCATATCACAGTAAGATTCATAGATTATCTCTGCCTTGTCATATCTAGAGAAACTAATAAGGATTACATCTATTAGACAAAGGTTGTAGGCATCTCTTTTTTCATCTTCCTCTATTTTACTTGACGTGCCTTCATAATATGACCCTTTTCAAATAAACCTAATTCCAGCTAAATCATCAAATCTTCCTGCTACGATTTTAGAACTTTTTTCTAAAGGAATGGATTTAGAATTTGCATTATTATTTTATCATTTTGAGGATTTTGAAGTTCCTTTTCCTCACCTTGAACTACCTGATACTAAATAATATTTGAAACTTAACCTTCCTGAATTCAAACTAGTTGATTTTATATCTCCTGTGGCACATACTTTTCCTTCAACTTTTTCTAAACCTGAAGATGAACTTCATATTTATACTAATCCTCTAGATTTTTGTAGAATCTGAAATGGCCACTGCTCTCTAAGCCAGCTAATAAACTAGAATAAATATGACATAAAAAAAAAAAACTATGAAAGACAATAAAACTAAAAAAAGCACAGATCAAATGAAATCACTGCTCAACTTGTAAATCTCACATTTCTTCATCTATGTAAATACATTCTTATATAATAAACCTATTACTAATTCTATTTTATCAAATACTAATTATTTATTCTGACTACTGCCAATGATTTTGAGCACTGGCCATCCTAATAATTTGCTGCACTAATTCTTAATAACATAGAATCACAAAATTTGCTGACAAATTTCAGCAATTAAGCATTATTCTCAACACTCCCCCTTAATGCTTAATGAGGGCTTACTAACTTATCTCTTAGTGCCAAAAACTAATGTTTGGCAACTACTTTGGTGAAGATATCTGCTAGTTGATGCTTAGTATTTATGTGCTTCAATTCAACATCTTTCTTTTGCACCAAATCCCGAATGAAGTGATATTTCATGTCAAAATTCTTTGTCCTGCTATGATGAACTGGATTCTTTGCTAAATTGATGGCACTTACATTATCACAATAAATCATTGTAGGCTGAATTTGCTTGTCTCCAATTTCTTCCAAAATTTTTCTGAGCCAAAGAGCTTGTGTACCTGCTGAAGTAATTGCAACATACTATGCTTCTGTGGATGAGAGGGCAACAATGCTTTGTTTTCTTGAGCTCCAAGTAATCAAACCAGAACTAGAAGAGAAACAATTTCCAGATGTAGACTTACGGTCATCCACACCACCTCCCCAATCTGAATCACTAAATCCAACAATATTGAACTTTTCAGTAGAGTAATAATGAATACCAAAATTTAGAGTGTCTTTCACATACCTTAAAATTCTCTTGGCTGCCTTCATATGTATTTCAAATGGATTTGTCATATACCTTGAAACAAGTGAAACTGAAAATGCAATATCAGGTCTTGTGTGGGTTAGAAACATCAAGCTCCACACAATACTTCTGTAAGTTGTCTCATTAACTAAATCAGCACCATCATCCCTACTGTTAGGAATTTACCGCAGCAATAAAATAATTTACCGAGAGAATAATTAAACATGAAAATAACCAGCGACAAAGCACAAACATAAACAAAAATGTTTATCCGGGAAAACCCCAAATCCGGAGAAAAACCCAACCAATGAAATTTCATTAACCATTGGCCAAAACCCTGGCCAATCCAGCCAAGTGAGCCTTCACCGCTCACCTCCAGGCCTACATTACAATGAAGTCTTTCCAGCCCTTTTATAGGCTCCATCACATGCAATACCATGGGTCGAAAACCATGGGTGCACAAAACCATGTGCCCCAAAACCACCACTATTTACCCTAGTCCACATTGACTCTACCCCGAGTCATGTTTACCTAACAATTCCCCCCTTAAACTTGACTTGGGGCTTCTTGACTAAATCCAGCCAAACCTGCTGAGTGAGACAACCCCGCTCACTCTAGCTCTTCCCCCCTCAAATTTTTACCCAGGGTAATTGTTAATTTGGCACCCCCCCTATCACCTAGGTCTAACCCAGACTTTATCAGTGATTACCTAGGGGTACGCATACCATACCAGGTCTTACAGCAGTATGCCCATTTACATGTAAAATTAACTCCATTATAACAATATTTTTTTTTGTTTCATTGTTGCTCTTTGTACATATGAAATCAATGTCCATATAAAAATAACCCATCTACCGGAGTACATGGGTCACCAGCCTCTGTAACCGCTAGTCCTCTAGGAGTTCTCTTCATATACATGGTTCATCAATTAATTAATCCTCCTACAAATATCCTCTCTCATTTTCTACATGATGTCCTCTCTGTAAGGATTCTGGACACCACATATCTCCACAATGGTATGATATTGTCCACTTTGGGCCTAAGCCCTCATGGCTTTGCTTATGGGCTTTACCCCGAAAGGCCTCATACCAATGGAGATATTTTTCCATCCTTATATACCCATGATCCTCCCCACTTCTAGTCAATGTGGGACTTTGGTCGTATACCCAACAATCCTCCCCTCGAACAAAGGACCATTGAGCCTCCCCTCAAATGATTATCCATCCGTCCACTCTCTACCAACCAGGATTCTCCGCTCCAATGCGTTGGAAGCACACACCTTACATGGAGCACCACCTGCCTCGAGAGCTTGCTCTATCCCAGGTGAACTCCTCTTCACCGTGTTGGGACCAGCACACGTCCATGAAGAATCTGGAGCATACCGCCTGTCTAACCGAGCTCATCCACGGATCCCATCGTGATATTACCGGGGCCCACCACCTTCGTTTGTCATTCGAGGATTCATCCACTTCGCTAACTTCGGGGCATGGCTTTGATACCACTTGTAAGGATTCTGGACACCACATATCTCCACAATGGTATGATATTGTCCACTTTGGGCCTAAGCCCTCATGGCTTTGCTTATGGGCTTTACCCCAAAAGGCCTCATACCAATGGAGATATTTTTCCATCCTTATATACCCATGATCCTCCCCACTTCTAGTCAATGTGGGACTTTGGTCGTATACCCAACACTCTCCAAAGAGGACATCATAGTTGTACATAAATCTGCCCTCTACGCTTTTGCTGGTCCATTCTGATCTTTGTGCCCAGAACTGCGAATAGATTCTGCAGTCAAATAAACCCTTGACAACATAGGCGTCCCTCTGAAGCCAAATATGGCTCTGATACCATTTGTTAGGAATTTACTGCAGCAATAAAATAATTTACCGAGAGAATAATTAAACATGAAAAGAACCAGCAACAAAGCACAAGCATAAACACAAATGTTTATCCGGGAAAACCCCAAATCCAGGGAAAAACCCAACCAATGAAATTTCATTAACCATTGGCCAAAACCCTGGCCAATCCAGCCAAGTGAGCCTTCACCGCTCACCTCCAGGCCTACATTGCAATGAAGTCTTTCCAGCCCTTTTATAGGCTCCATCACATGCAATACCATGGGTCGAAAACCATGGGTGCACAAAACCATGTGCCCCAAAACCACCACTGTTTACCCTAGTCCACATTGACTATACCCCGAGTCATGTTTACCTAACACCTACATAATACAATTCCTTGAGCACTTGGAGTAGGGGATCCATTACAATCAAGCATATCAAATTTCTTCAACATATCATGTGCATACTTTGTCTGGCAAATGAAAATTTGATCCTTAGTTTGATAAACCTCCATTCCTAGAAAATATTTCATGAGACCTAGATCTTTCATCTCAAATTCATTCATCATAGCAACTTTGAACTCATTATTCATTTTGGAACTACTACCCATATACAATAGATCATCAACATACAAAATTATGATCAAAATATCAATACCTTCTTGTTTGTAGTAAAGGGTAGGATCATTCTTACTTCTCTGGAAGCCTTTCTCCTGAAAGTATCCATCAATCCTAGCATACCACGCTCTTGGTGCTTGCTTGAGACCATACAAAGCCTTCTTCAACTTGTAGACATTATTCTCTTTTCCTTCCACTTCAAAACCTTGTGGCTACTCCACATATACTTCCTCTTCTAAGTACCCATTCAAGAAGGCACTTTTCACGTCCATGTGATGTATGCTCCACCTTTTCTGAGCTGCTAATGAAATCAACATTCTAATGGTATCTTGTCTTGCTACTGGTGCAAACGTCTCTTCATAATCAATTCCATACTTTTGTGTGAATCCTTTGGCAACTAATCTTGCCTTGTGTCTTTCAACACTCCCATCACTGTTAAATTTGGTCTTGTAGACCCATTTGGTGCCAATATTTTTCTTGTCATGCGGAAGCTCTGTCAATTCCCAAGTTTCATTCCTGTGAATGGAATCTATCTCTTCTTGCATAGCTTGCACCCAAACCTCATTAGTACATGCATCTTCAAAACATGATGGTTCAAAATCAGCCTTGGCTAATAAAGAAAAATTCACTGTCTCACCTATTGGGTTTTCATCATGTGATTGATTTGTAGTCCTCTGATATATGTCACTCAATCTCCTTACCTTCCTTGTAGAACTTGGAGAAGAATTTGGACTTGAACTTGATGCTGATGAAATTGATGAAGGACTGCTTGGTGGAGTTAAACTACTAGATACAGAAGCATTAGTTGGCTGCTCAATATCAGCAATTATATCATCATTCAAAACAAATTTTTTCTTCTCAACATGGCCTTTTTGATGACCATAAACTCCCCCTTCATCAAAAATTACATCTCTTGATACAAAAAGATTTTTAGTGAGGGGATTATACAATTTATAAGCCTTTCTTGTCTCACTATACCCAATGAAAATGCATGAATCACTCTTTGCATCTAACTTTTTCCTATTTTGATCAGGTACATGCACATAAGCCAAACAACCAAAAAATTTGAAATGATTAACATTAGGCTTTTTTTCATACCAAGCTTCATAAGGAGTCATCTTCTCTAGTGCACTAGTGGGGCTACGATTGAGGATGTACACTGCTGTAGCAACTGCATCTCCCCAATAAGAATTGCTCAATCCCTTAGTTTGTAACATGCACCTTGCCATTTCAACCACAGTTTGATTCTTCCGTTCAGCTATGCCATTCTGTTGGGGTGTGTATGCTGTAGTATGTTGCCTCTTGATGCCATTCATATCAAAATAACTCTGGAAAGCTTTTGAGAGGAATTCTCCTCCACGACCAGTCCGCAAACATTTGATCTTGGACCCTTTCTCATTTTCCACAAGTGCCTTGAACTTTTTGAATGTATCCAAGGCTTCACTTTTGGCCTTCAAAAGATATACCCAACAATTTCGTGAGTAATCATCAATAAAGGTGATGAAATATGATGACTTACCCAAACTATTAGTTTGCATAGGACCACAGATGTCTGAATGAACAAGCTGAAGTGGATGATGAGCCCTCCATGCACCCCTTTGGGAACCTTTCCCTTGCATGCTTTCCTTTAGCACATCCTTCACAAACCTCCTTATGCTCCTCTACCTTGGGAAAACCAAAAACTAATGCATTTGAGGTTAGAAGCTTCAGACTGTGAAAATTTAAATGCCCATACCTGAGATGCCATAGCCAACTTGAATCCTCATAAGCCATATTTGCAAGGGTGTTGCTATGTTCATCAAACCTTAAGGGAAACATCCTATTTCTTGTCATAGGCACAACAGTGATCACCCTATTTCCCTTATTCTTATCATAGATAGTACATGCCTTATTTTCAAAGACTACTTTATAATTTTTCTCACATAGCTGCCCAACACTTAACAAATTGTGCTTCAATTGTGGAGTATAATAAATATCATGAATACTCTTTAAACCTTCTTTTGTCTGGATCTTCACAGCTCCTTTGGCAGCAATCTCCAAAGATTTATCATCACCAAGCTTGACCTGAGATTTAAAACTTCCATCCTTGGCTGAAAACAATTTCTCATTCCCTGTCATATGGTTAGAGCATCCAGAATCTATGTACCAAACATCTTTACTAGTATTTTCACCTTTGGGATAAGATAAAAATAAGTGATCTGGAGGATACTCATTACTTTCTTGAGCATAGTTAGCATTTTTACCTACTTTCAATCTGCATTCTCTTTCAAAGTGGCCATATCTATTACAATAGTAACATTGAACATTTCTCTTATCAAATCTACCTCTTCCTCTGAAACTACCTCTTCCTCTACCTCTAGAAAAAATTTGGCTTTGCCATTTGCCTTGATCTTGATTGGTTTTGGCACTACTGCTACTTTCATCTTCATTATGTGTAATTTGTAATTTAGAGGAAAAAGCTTTCTCAACAACTTCAAAATTTTCTTTCAATCTTTCTTCATGAGACATGAGAGATCCAACCAATTGATAAAACTTTAATTGTGTCAAATCCTTGCTTTCTTCTAATATTATGGCAACATTATTCCATCTAGGTGTTAAAGATCTCAATACTTTTTTATTAAAACTTCATTACTTACAGTTTCCCCAAGTGTAGCCATTTTATTGACCACATCTTTGACTCTCACACAATAGTCACTTATACTTTCAGCTTCTTGCATCTTCAGGTTCTCGAACTCTCTCTTCAATGTCTGAAGCTTGACCACCTTAACTTGATCACTACCTTGGTAAGCTTCTTGAAGAGTCTTCCAGGCATCTTTGGTAGTTGTAGCTCCCGATATTCGTGGAAATAAGCTCTTATCAAGAGCTATCTGAATGTGAAACAATGCTTGAGCATTCTTCTTCCTTGCTTCCTTTCTTGTTGTTTTTTCATTGGCTGTAAGGGAATTCCAATCTTCTGGCTCATCATAACCTGGTTCAACAATCTCCCACAAATATTTTCCAATAAAAAAAGTCAGCATCTTAATGCACCAATAATCATAATCATTCCCATCAAATTCTGGAACAGGCATGTTAGAATTTGACATTTTTAACTTTGGCGAAATTCCAACAATTAAAAAATTTAGCCCAAAACAATTTTACCTGCTTTGATACCAATTGTAGAATTTGAAATGGCCACTGCTCTCTAAGCCAGCTAATAAACTAGAATAAATATGACATAAAAAAAAACAATGAAAGACAATAAAACTAAAAAAAACACAGATCAAATGAAATCACTGCTCAACTTGTAAATCTCACATTGCTTCATCTATGTAAATACATTCTTATATAATAAACCTATTACTAATTCTATTTTATCAAATACTAATTATTTATTCTGACTACTGCCAATGATTCTGAGAACTGGCCATCCTAATAATTTTCTACACTAATTCTTAATAACATAGAATCACAAAATTTACTGACAAATTTCAGCAATTAAGCATTATTCTCAACAATTTTGAAGATTTGGAAGAGCGGGATTCTGAATTTCAAAAATTAGTCATTAATCCACACGCTTTCCAAAAACTTAAACCTCCATGACAACCATCATCTAGTAAACTTTTTACTCCTAAAATATCAATTGCATCACAACATCAAATGGCCGGTATTCAACCAATTGTGGCAACACATTATGCAGCCTTAGTTATTCTAGCTGCAACCCAACTCCATTATTTTCTTGATGAGTATTTAAAACATTTACCTAGATTCAATGGAGAGACATGGCCATCTGTTGAAGATCATTTAGTTTCATTTCTAGATTTTGCTGAAAACATGAATATTTATTATGAGGATATCTATAATAGACTTTTTGTTCAATCACTTGAAGGAAATGTTAGAATATGGTTTAGACAACTTCACGATAATTCCATTAATTCATGGGTTGAACTAGTTAACATTTTCAAAAATCAATGGGGAATTAAAAAGGATGTTAGTTACTACATAACATAATTTTAAGACTTGAAAAGAAACCCTAGTGAACTTGTGGCTGATTTTATTAAAAGATTTAATAAAATTTATAATAAAATTCTTGCAAATTGAAAACCACCAATAAATACTTCTAAGGTTAGGTTTTCAAAAGCTTTTGAAGATGATTTTCTTGTTATGCTTAGGGAAATAAAATATAAAACCTTATCTGACATGAAAACTAATTCAATCGAAGTCAAAGCTAATAGATCATATTATGCTAAACTAAAAGGTAAGGCTGAAAAGGCTGAAAAAAGAATGAAATCTAGATAAGAAGGTACTTCATCATCAAAAAATAAAGATGAAGAACAAAAAATTAACAAAATAACCTGTCTATTTAAAAAATTGTATAATAGAATCTCTAGAATGGATCTCAACCTAGAATAACCCAACAAGTTGCAAACATACCCCAATTCTAGCATAGAAGTCCTTTTCAACCTTAAATTTTACAAAGGCCAAATACTGACCAACAAATTCAACCTCTATTAATGATTAATGATCAAGATCCTGAAGAAACTATTCCTATTGTCACAAATGATATCAATTGTTTTGTAGATCCTTCATCTCAGAGTTCCATTATCCCAATCAATCAAGATCAATCAATTATTCAGAATCAAGAACACCCTCAAATTTCAAAATATCAAACTTTTTTCTGAATTCCACATTGTCGAATTAAATAGAAGATATGACTTGAGATGAAGACCAAGACCTATCAGACCAGTCCAAAATCTTACCCTTGATGAACCTCAATTAAAATCATCTGACAGACAAACATCATCAATCCAACAACATAGTCAGTTACAAGAACAACTCATTGTTGAAAAATATTTTCCAACTGTATTTAATGTTGAAAAGGAATTGGAAAGAATTAAGATTTCAACACATCTATATAAAATCTCTAATAATTTAGGTTATAAGCAACATGTTTATAATGGATTCAATCCCCCATAATATATGTAGACGGAGATGTTCTAATTTTACAGGATGAAAAACCATCATTTGTTTTTGGTCCTAGTTCTGATATGATTGATGAAAGTGTCTCTCCTTTTTACGTCAGATTGAAAGTTCATGATTATCTCCTTTATAATTGTATGTTAGATTCTCGTACCTCCTATAATTTAATTCCTAAACTATTCATGGATCAACTTCAAATGAAAATTACAATACCATATACACTTTTGATTCAAAGAAAGTATTGTGTTTGGGATTAATTAAATACTTAGTTGTTACACTAGCTCAAATCCATTTCAAGGGTATATTTTTAGACATAGTTGTTACAAACATCCCTCCAAAGTTTGGAATGTTATTATCAAGATCTTGTTGTGAAATTTTAGGAGGGAGTTTACCAATGGACATGTCTTTTGCTATAATCCCAGTCTAAGGAGGTGAACATTTTAGGTTATATAGAGAAGTAAGATTTATAAATATAGTTTGTAAAGAAAATAAAGTAATTAATTATTCAATTTATGCAATTGATCAGGATTTCAGATGCTTTACAATAATTGGAAATGATCTTTCCAATCCTCAAATTAGAATTTAATAAAAAATTAATAAAATCATATTTCAAATTTTGATATTTGGAAAATTTACTTTGCTGGAGCATTCTCTAAAGATGGGGTTGGGGCAGGAATTGTACTCATATATTCTAATAAAATAAATATAACTCAATCCTTCAAATTATATTTTGAAGTCACAAACAATGTGGAAAAATATGAAGCCCTAGTTTTAGGATTGGAGTTAGCTAAGAATTTGAAAGTTCAAAATTTGGTAGTATAAGGAGATTCAGAGTTGATTTTAAAATAAATTAGAAACCTCTATCAAGCAATAAATCCTAGACTTAGAGCTTATAGGAATGAAGTATGGGACTGCATTGAAAAATATTTTCAAGCTTTTAATATCATATTAATCCCAAGAGAATAAAACATCCACGTTGATGGTTTGGAAAATCCTTCTAGCGATTTCAAAATTCTTGATCCACTCCAATTACAATATGACATTGAAATGAAATATAGGCCCACCATTCTTGAAAATGTCAAACATTGGCAAGTCTTTGAAGATGATGAATAGCTGAAAAACTTTTTACAAGTGATAGCTGAATTGTTTTCTTTACAAGTTGAAGGAGAACAATCTAATGAAGTGAAACCAAATGAAAATGACAAAGATTCAATTTTAAAACATAAAAT
Source organism: Pinus albicaulis (assembly GCA_034641835.2). NCBI lineage: Eukaryota > Viridiplantae > Streptophyta > Pinopsida > Pinales > Pinaceae > Pinus > Pinus albicaulis. The sequence goes on from CM076581.1 coordinate 1,614,510,121, forward strand.
TGTTGGTCATGATATCATTCAGCTATCAAAAAAATATATCCTGAAAGGAGTAGTACCTCTTGAAAAACAAAATTGACCATAATGATGTCTCAAAAGTTTCAATGTTAAATTCACAACAAGAAGAGGTCCAAAATTGAATTATCGGTACTTTTGAAGAAATTACAAATGCTAAAATTTTAGCATCATTGTCCCAAGAAATTAAACATAAATACATCAATATTTTCAAACATTACAAATATGTATTTTTTTGGTCATATGAAGATTTGAAAACCTATGATACAACCATTATTGAACATAAATACCTCTCAAACTAGAAGCTAAAAAATTTCAATAAAAATTAAGAAGAATATATCCAATTTTGCTTCAAGTCATAGAAAAAGAAATAAATAAATTATTGGGTGAAAAAATAATTGTTCCCTTAAGATAATATGAATGGATAGTCAACCTAGTTCCTATTACGAAGAAAAATGGTGAGATAAGGTTGTGTGTTGATTTTAGGAATCTAAACAAACTATCCTTAAAATATAATTATCCTTATTCAGGTTCAAACAGAATTTCAGTGTTAGACGGTTTTTATGGATATAACCAGATTCTGGTTAGTCCATATGATAGACCAAAAATAACATTCACGACACCATGGGGCACATTCATGTATGCCGAAATTCCATTTGGTTTAATTAATGATGGAGCAACATTTCAAAGAGAAATGGACTCGACATTTGTGGGTAAGATAAAAAAACTCATCGCCATCTCTTGATAATTTAACTGTCTTTTATAATTCTGAGGAAAAGAATTTGTAACACTAGAGGAAAGTTTTTGAAAGATACAGGAAGTATCGAATTTCACTAAATCCCAAAAGTCAATTTTTGCGATGAAAGAGGGAAAGATTTTAGGACACATAATTTCAAGGGAAGGAGTTTTTATTGATCCAAAGAGAGTTTCAGTGATTTAGGTAATTGGTTTGCAGAGAAATAAAAAGGAAATTCAAACATTTTTAGAAAAATAAAAAGTTTAAGAGTGTTTATTCCTAATTATGTTGAAACTGTGAAAGATATTACTAACATGATTAATAAGAATAAAGAAATTAAATGGAGAGTGGAAGCATGATATTCATTTTCACAAATTAGAAAGGTTATTTTAGAATCCCCAGTGCTATCTAGTCCAGGTTTCACAAATTATAAAGGTTATTTTAGAATCCCCAGTGCTATCTAGTCCAGGTTACACAAAGTTGTTTAGTATATTTTCCTTTGCCTCAGATACCATCTTAGCAGTTGTGTTATTCGAAATAAATGATGATTAACAAGAAAAACCATTTTCCTTTTTTCAGTAAGGTCACAAAAGATGCTGAATTAAGATATGACATCATAGAAAAACAAGATTATGCCTTCGTACAAGCTTTGAAAGCATTTAGGATATATGTTTTACATTCTCCTATAATTTCTTATGCTCCAAACAATGTAGTAAAGATAGTCCTAACTCATCCTAATATATATGGAAAGAGGGGAATATGGATTTCTTAGATAGGTGATTTTGATTTAGATATCAAACCTACAAATTTGGTGAAAGGACAAGGTTTAGCTAAGCTTCTACCTGAATAAAATTGTAAAATACTTGGTATCAATAATATTATACATATTTCCAAAGAAAAGAATCCACATGAACCTTCTCAAATTTTAAGAAAGGAGAATCCACAAGAACCTTCTCAGATTTCAAGAGAGGAACCTTGTTAGATTTCAAGAGAGGAAAATACACAAGAACCTTCTCAGATTTCAAGAGAGAACAATCCACAAGAGCCTTCTCAGATTTCAAGAGAGGAGAATCCACAAGAACCTTCTTCAAATCAAGATGTTACTCCTCTTGCTTTACATATTGATGAATTTTTTTACTTTCATATTGGTATAAAGACATAGTAAATTTTCTTTCGTGATTTTAAGTATCCTCTTGAATTCACAAAGAACCAATACAAATATTTAAGACTTGAGGCCATGAAATAATACATTATAAATGCCAATTTGTATTGGAAAGATCATTTGAATATCCTCTTATTATGTCTAACTCAAAATGAAACTGAAGGAGTAATTGAATAGTTTCATGAAGGCACCTCTAGGAAACATTATGCTTGGAAAGCAACAACATATAAAATTTTAAGGGCATATTTATATTGGTCAAAACTATTCTCACAGGAGTTGTATTCCATGACAGAGATTAGTTTATTGGACAATTTGTCTAAGATAGCTCCTCTAAATATTTTAATTATTTCCTTTTGTCATCTATGAATTTGTTTTTTTTAGTTGTAGAAGTTTTTTTTACGCATATGTTCTATATATAATTAATTAAATGCTCATTTTAAAAGTTTACATGATTATATATATTCTTAAATTATTCCTTTCAAAACAAATTGAAGATTAATTTTGTTAAGGACGAAGAATCAACCCTTCTATTCACTCATTAATACTTAAGCTCTAAATCTATTTAGAGTTCAAAGCATTGGTCATCCAATTAAAATCAAAATAAAAAACTTAACTTAGATGCTTTGGCACAATTGCTTAGATTATAACTATATAAAAAGTACAATAGATTCTTCAATTGACGAATTCCATGACCTTATGACTGAGACTAATACCCTCCAAGACCAAGACCAACCACTTGAGATGATATTCCAATTTCGATCTAGCCAAACCTTGTCAAATCTATTCCAATAACACTTCTTCTACCTCCTGCAAGATACTTGTCCACCTAATACAAATCTGAAATTTCAACCTCCCTATAACTATTGCTACCACACATGGGAACTTCAATATTCTTCCCAAGCCCTCCTCTGACCTTTTATTTACTTTCCTTGACTCCTGGAGCTTCAGACAGACCCTTGGTGACCTTCGATTGAGCTATTTGCCTCTTTTTCTACAAGATTGAACATGTAGATGGATGCCCTAGGTCTGCGCTGAAACCTCAGTCCTCTTTAGCATGTGAGAGAGACAAATAGTCGAGAAACAAATATCCTTCATCCCTCCTCTTCTTCGCTACCTTCTTTTTCCTCTTCTTCGCTAGAATGAGTGATGAGTGTGAGTTATAAATGGAGGACGAATAATTCTCTATATATAGGCCTCTTCAAAGTGGTCATGGCTCTTCTTTTAGGATGACTTGCTAGCTCATAGGTCAACTCGGCCTTGGAGGGTATTCTGACATTTTTAAAGAAAAAAATATTTTTCTTTACAAGTTACAATGTTCCTAGTGGGGTCTTTAACTTATGACAATAACTCTTTTGACTTATTGACCTAGGAAAAACCCTAACAGCACTCAATGGGTGCTTGGCCTATAAAATAAAATAAATTAAGCATAAAACCCATGCTCCAAAATAATAATAATAAATTTCATTTTCATTTTATAATTTACAAGAATAAAAAATCATTTCATACTTATAGAGACCGAAACTATTTAAAACAAATTCAACATCTTCTTCAACCTAGAAATAAGGTTCTCAGTACCTTTACCTTTAATCCTACAATTCTTCATGAAGAAAATATTTCTTCACATATAATTGTTCACATTCCAAGTATAAGGTGGGAGTATGACCAAGGATAACTCTTATGGATGACATTTTAGAAACAAGTGAAATTATTCTTTTAAAGTCAATACTTTATTTTTTGGGAAAATATTTTCAACACTAGTCTTGATTTGTATCTTTCCTTCTTCTCTTCACCATCACGTTTGATATTGTATAAAATTTTGTGTTTTAGGGAATTTCTTCCTTTTGGAAGTTTCACTAACTCCCAAGTTTTGTTGTCTAATAGTGAGTCCATTTCTTGATCCATTGGTTCCTTCCACTTTTTTCTAATTTCAACTTCACAAGCTTCCTGAAAACGATAAGACTCACTGTCATCGGTTAGAAAAATATAATGTGATGGTGCATACATTTGTGAGGGATTATGAGGCCTAGTATACTTGCAAACCAATTGTGGTGATTTGTTTTTTGGTTGAATCTCTTGTAATGGATGCGAAACGTTTTATACTTCTTCTTTTCCATCAAATATATTTGTTATTTCCCTGATTGTATACAAGGTTACTATCTTGAATCCTTTAGTTGTGACCAATGTCCCTTTACTAATTTTCCCTCCACTTCCCAATGTCAAACAACCTTCATCATCTAATCATCCCACATAGATAAAAATCATACACAACTTTGAGGCATGCCTAACTTGTTTCAACAAGATAGCTTGTCCATCCATTGTTTTAATTCATACATCCCCACTTCAATGTTTCGGGGATTTAACACCTTAGAGGTTGGTTGGGATTCAACCTCCACAGAGCAGGGGCGTACTACTTAACAGAGACTCACACAATCATGCACGTTCAGAAAAACCAAATAGAGCAGAATGAGAGGTTTACCCGTTGGTCCTACGTTTGAAGTAGATCCACATGGAGTTCAAACTCCCTGCAACCGTCCTTCCTCCTTAACCTGAAATACAAGAAGAAACCAGCACAAAGGACAAGTTGTACAGCATATATCTACTCTATATGTTAGTGAGATTCATATAAAACATTAAATAAATCATAATGAATGCTTGTATAACAAATATTCTCATACATAAAAACATACACTAACACGTTTATTTCGGGAACAGCATGATACTTCTGTATTATAAATAGTACGTACAAAAGTAATCAAGTGGAGAGATCACCTGATCCTTCCAAGGCCTTCGCAGACCGTCGTCCGGATCCGTCCAGCCCTTGCCTCGCTAAGACTCCTTCCAAGCTGGTGCATACGAGATAACATATAAAGGGATGTGTATCTCAAGGAAACAAGGGTTTCCTATAATGAACTGGGAAAGTGCAGGAGGCACGGGGAATCAGACTTGGATAGGGAATACCAACAGAGTATAATATCAATAACTCTCTCTCTCCCTTAGGCCATACACATGAGGGATTTTTATAGTCCCTCCAAGTAGTTTCAGCAGTTGGAAACAGTTGGCCACGGGCTGGGGTGGTTGAACTACCTGAGTAACCATCAACCCAGCGCGAAATTAGGGATTTTTTTATATATTTTTTAATCATTTTAATGGCATACGCGGAAAAGTCTAGCTGGACTCGCGTATACACGCGGAAAAGTACGGGCATAGTCGCGTATGGAGGATTTTACACTGTTTTTAAGTGAATTTGTCCAAGTCTGTAGGAATGGGTGCCCAAAAGCCATGAAGCAATCATGAATCATGTCAAGGTGAGAAATGATGCTATAACAAATGCCCCCTAATATATGAGGTCAGAAGGGGTACATGATGGCGAAATGTATTATGCACATAGAAAGAACTTCGCAAGGACAAGAGAGGACTTCACCAGATTTCAGCCTGCCAAAAACCAATGAAAGAAACCAGAGAGTCAACTCATGCTGAGGCGGGCATACCCATGCTCAGTCAAAAATACATCATATATAGAAAGTACTGAATAGATCCAACATGTATACAAGTATAACTGAACTGAAAGTACATAGTGAATCATCTGAGCAGGGCCCGGAAATACAAGTCTGAATCAATGTCCAAGTATCACATATAGAAAGCTGATCAAAGATAGTGCAACTGGATGTCTGATCAAGTAACTGAATCTCCAAGTACCGGATCATAAGTGGTGGATCAAACGGTACAATCACACAACTCGGGGACCAACATATAAGATGCTGCTGTGCTGAACTGCAACATATAAGGGTGGACGGCAACACTGGCAGAAACTGAAAGGACTGTCAACAGTGAACCGAGAAATGCTGATGCAACCCGAGGTCTTCACCGATCACAACGACACAATTCTACACAATGGGAATAAATGAGCTGAAGTCGACCATGTGAGAAATCGTTGGATTACCGGGCAATGATGTTTCCCGTTAACCAACGTGAGACAACCCACCGATAATGATAATGAGTGTCAAGGTGCCCCAGTACAATCTGACAAGTGTGAATGAATGAGTTGAAGTCGAACACTTGAAAGAATCTACGAATCAGGAGGCAATGATGAATCCCCACTGTCGATAGCGAAGAGTCTGCCACTGATGACTGCAAACCCTAAGGTACTGACAAAAAGACTCTAGATCTTGTTCCCAGAGCAATGAGTCGGAGTCGATGGGAAAAGATCTGCTGGAAGGAAGGCATTAAGGCACCCCACATCAGTCCAGCGCGAGTGTAACCCGCAGGCCAAGATTTGGAAGGAATCGGACGAAGGAGAGTGATGGAACCAAAACCGAAGTACGTTTCCGACGTGCACAAGATGAAGCTAGCGCACGGAAGAAACCCTCTGAACCAACCAATAATGAAAGCTGACAGAGAGGCGAGAAATCCACCGATAGGGTCAAATGGAAATCCAGGTACTGCACGAATCCCAAGTGTGATAATGTGTGCTGACGTCGAACACAGGGGAAACCACTCAATCAAAGACCCATGATGATGATCAAATGCTGAGCACGAGGTCACCTATCAATAATGAAAATAGGCCCAAGGTGCGGCTCTAGGTTTGCTCTCAGAGCAATGTGTCGTAGTCGATAAGAGACAAACCCGCCGGCAAGAAGTCAATGGAGACCTTCTCAAACCAGCACGAGAAGAAGATCAAAACATCTGATGTGATAGAACATGATGCTGACAAGACCGGGAAGGCCGACTGAATAATGAGTCAAGAGACACCGCAGAATGGCCGACTCAGGCTAGACTTCCCTTGAACAAAAGCACGACTCTGTGATGACCATGGCAGTAAAAAGTGACACTGTATAAGTCTGTCTTGCTGGAGGCAAAACAAACTCTCCATATGATTGGAAGAGATAACCAACCGGGGGAGAACTGACAAGTGAAACATGGTAAAGGCTGAACCTAGGTCAAAACTAGAACCATCCCAAATGAAGGAAATATATAGAAGTATATGTGCTTTGTTCAAGGGCGACAAAACTGACTCTGTACTGCCATCAAAATAACGAAGATACATCCCGTTCCCGCTCTTTTTGTTATATTTGATTTTTTTGTCTTTTTCATATAATAAGCCTGAAAAAGAATAAAAGAATGCTATGGTACAATGGATAGAGCGAGTATCAAGAAAGCAGATGCACTAGTTCCTGGGATTGGAACAATCCTATGCTCAATGCAAGGTGGCGAAAACTGGTCAGTGATACTCAGAGGAACGTTCCATCCATGGGTACAAAGGTGTCAAGTCGTGATAGCTAAGTGCATGCAATGGTTAACTTGTGCAGAAAGTCAAGGTCAAAAGTTGGCTTAAACATTGAGTCCAAATGAAGCCGGCTAAAGGCCAGGATAAACAAGTAGCCAATATGCAATGCAGTAATACAACTTAACGACACCAGGGAGCCTCTAGGGTATAAGCCAGAAAAATGATAAGTGATGAAGGAGAAGAATGAAGCTTCAACACAAAGGACATGGCGGGACTAAAGAGGACTCCCGAGCCTACATAAAAAGCAGCATGGGCAACAAGTGATAGCGAGGAACTAACTAGGAAGCCCATGTAAAGGAAGGCTCTACCATCAAGTCATGATTAAAAAATCGGCGAGTGAAATGGGTGTAATGCTCATGACCTGATGGGATCGACCCTAAGGCAAGTGATCAGTATGGAGGCTGGAATGCAAGATGCAACGGAAAGTGATTCCCTAACCTATATGCCAGTGAAGATCATATACCTGCTGTGAAGAGTCTGAAATCATGGATCAAAAACCGGGAAAAGTCTCAAAATCGTCAAAATGTACCTGAAATATACCAAACTGGGCACTTCCAAGCAATCGAGTTATACAGCATAAGACAGATCGAAAAAATAAGCATAAGGAAATTTTTGCAAAATTTTTCAATTTTTAGCCATAAATACACAAATTACCTCTCAATTGGTTCATTATTGCATAGCTGATTTGGAAAAAGAGCTCTGGAGCTAAAAACTTGTTTCGTCAAATCAGGAACAACCGACCGTCGGAATTCAGCGAAACTTTAGGTAGGCTCCTTAATCATCCTGTTTATTCATTTTGTCCGTTTGAAAATTAAAATTAAGTGATTTTTTGCCTGGAAACCCTTCTTAAAAAATGTGTATCTGCGCATACGCGGGTTCAATGAAGGCAAGCTGCGTATACACGCGACTGTGCACAGGAAAAGTCGCGTATGCGCAAGTCCGTAACTCAAAAAAGTGTTTCTAATGCAAATTTTGATGAATTTTCTCAGGATGACAATCTCATGGAGGGAACACGAGCATAGTGCAATAGACCAAGAGGTCATGGAAGATCGCGCAGCACAAAATGTCCTCCGAAACTGTGGATTGTTCAAATTCTTTAAAATGCCCAATATGAAAAGTAATGTGCGATTGCTTGAAATGCTCGTAAATTACTGGGAACCAGATCAGGATTGCTTCATAATTGATCAGATGCCTCTACGCATAGAAGTGGAGGATATATATTTCATCACTGGACTCTCCAGGAGGGGAGACCCAGTGGACTTGCACGGAAAGCCCCTGGGAGGGTTGACCGTGGAAGACTATGTCCAAATATATTGCGTAGAGAATTCCAAGAAGGTTGGAACACAGATTGCTATCAGAGATATCAGGGATTTGCACATAAAGATCCTCCTGTTCACCATCGGCAGAGTGGCAGGATCTGCCTCACTACATCAGGCGTCCAGGACGCACATGAGCATAGTTGTAGAGTGCTTAATTCATGTGTATGATTGGTGCACAGCCCTGCTACAGAACATGAAACAACAACTGACCTCCATTCGCCAAACAAAAACAAAACACTTTGGCTATGGAACCATTTTGACAACATTCTTCTTCGAGAGAGTTCCAGCTTTGAGACCCAGAGTCATCTCGACTATCAGCAGCCCGCGGGACCCAAGAATTTCCCGTTGGGCAGACATGATGAAGAGACTGGGGGGCAGCGAGGTACCCTGAACCACCTGGGACGATGAGTTCTTCTTGTGGTGGAGAGAACAGATCATCGCAGTGGACGACTATCCCTATGCCGGGATGGATTTCCGAGGAGATCCAGATCTAGTACTTCCACCCGGAACAGCATGGGGAGCAGTCGGTAAGTTTTGCAAAATTTTTTAACTTATATGATTTTTTTGGATTTTTCAAATATGTATGAAAAATGAAAAACAAACATGTTTTTGGATTGGATTCATAATGACTGACAATGAAAAATGATCATGTTTCAGATGTTGGACCAGTTCGTCCTGAGGGCCTAGCACGTCACAAGCGCCACAGAGGTGAGGCGGAGACAGTGGATTCTGACAGGACACTCCAGGCCGTGCAGAGAAACTTGGAGGGACTGACCCGCCAAATCCCTCTGGCTGCTGTGGAGGACTTGCCAGAAGCCGTCCAGAGACGGGTTTTAGGAGTACCCCGGGACTGGGTTAGACTATTCCGCCGTGTGGCCACTGCAGTGATGTTCTATAGGAACACAACTTCTGGGCAGGGTCCTCAGGAGTAGACAGATTTTACATATTAGATGACTGTATATTCTTTTTGAGACTGAACATGATGGGGCATAAGCCCAAGTTTTGTACGACATTTATGGATCCAAATTTTGTAAAGTTTTTTGACATACCGATGATATATATACAGCGATATTTGATGTGATGTGATAAATGTATCAAATGTATGATGTTTTTGATGATTATAAATTATTGTATTGAATGATTAATATGCCAATCTAAAGCTTGATTAGCTAATGAGTCAGCAAACCAATTGTCAGCTCGAGGAATATGAATGAATGTTAAAAATTGAAATGACCTTTGTAACAAACGTACCCTCAAGAACAATCGTAATAAAGATGGATCTCGTACCCGATAAGTGTTGTTCAACTGCGACACCACCAGCTGGGAGTCCAAGAAAACTACCAACGAATCAACACCCAAAGATATTGCCTCCGAGAGTAGATGAATGACTGCGGTGTATTCTGCTACGTTATTGGAAGCAGGACCAATGCAGACCCCTCTTGATACCAACAGCTGACCGGAAGGATAGTGAAGAACCCAAGCCGCGGAAGCTAAGTTCCGGGTGTGTCTACTAGCACCATCGGCGAAACCAAAATGACTCATGACATCAACACAACCTGCCAAAGCAGATCAAAAAACATCACCATCTCATCAAAAAATCGAAAATCAAACAGATATGTACAAGACAAAAAACTACTATATACAAAGCAAAATGCCAGGCCAAAGCCTAGGCATAATACTTCTTCAGATAGAGCCCATTTCGGGGCTCTGGCAACTCATTCCCTTCGAAGTCAACCAAGGTATACGCGCCTTTCTTAAGGACCTTCTTAACGATATAGGGGCCATACCACATCGACTTAAACTTTCCTGCCCCCAAGGCATCTTTTTCTTGGGCATAGACCAAAACAAGGTCACCTTCGGAAAAGACCCTAGGCTTAACTGCCTTATCGTACTGAACTTTGACTCGGTTTTTATGCGCTTCATTCAACGTGGCGGCATCTCGACGCTGCTCATCAAGATGTTCCAGATGAAGAAGCTGCTCTGCCAGACTAGAAGTGTCAAGAAGAAGCTCAACAGCTAATTTAAGGGAAGGAATCTCACATTCAATGGGAAATACGGATTCCACCCCGTGGACTAACTGAAACGGAGTAAAGCCAGTTGCAGTTTTAACTGACGTCCTGTATGCCCAGAGTGCAGGATATAGCATAATGTGCCAGTTGGATCTATGTTTATCAATCGTCCGTTGAAGAATTGTCTTCAATGACTTATTCACGGCTTCCACCTGGCCATTGGCCTGAGGATAATATGGAGATGAATGCTCCTGCCGGAAACCCAATTTAAGAGCCAACTCAGCCATCATACTGTTCTGAAAGTGACTGCCATGGTCAGTGACAATCTCTCTAGGTATACCGAAATGAGCGATAACCTGGTTGAAGAAGAAAAGAGCTGCAGTCTCACCATCGTTCCCAAAAGTAGGCATAGCCTCGACCCACTTCGTAAAGTAGTCTACTGCTACGATAATGTACTTGTGACCTTTTTCCGAAGGCGGGTTACAAGTAGTATAATCCATACCCCACTTTGTAAAGGGTCCGACAGTAATGACTGGAAAAAGCGGAGCTGGATGAGCGCGCATTTTTCGAGTATACACCTGACAAGGATGACACTTCTTGACCGATTCAATACAATCTTTGAAAATCGAGGGCCAGAAGTAGCCAGCACGCAAAATCTTTTGGGCTGTAGCAAGCCCTGATAAATGACCCCCACAAGCTCCACTGTGAGAATCATTGAACACAGCCTCAGCTTCTTCGAAAGTTAAGCAGCGTCTTAGGATTGAATCAACCCCTCGACGGTACAAAGCATCACCAATAATCAGATAGTTCTTGGCTAAGTGACGCAGCTTGCGACGCTCATCTTTCGAAAAAGAAGAGGGAAACTTCGCAGTCTGGAGATATACAATGATATCCCCATACCAAGGATCTTGTGGAGAGATAAGAAACAAGTGTTCATCCGGAAAGGACTCATCATAGATCATCTCCTCCCCACAAGGCAACTCGGAGATCAATTCCGCAAAGACTAATGACTTCTTGGATTTGGCAGACATGAACTCTAAATCAAATTCTTGTAATATCACAATCCATCTATTATATTTTCCCCCAATCACTCGCCTGCTGAGGACAAACTGAAATGGATTGGCAGCTGCCAAGACATAAGTTTTGCGAAGAATAATGTAATGCCGGAGTCGCTGCACAGCATGGACTGCTGCTAAGGCTAATTTTTCTATCGAGGTGTATCGAAGTTCAGGTCCTACCAGTCCTCGACTAAGGTAGTAAATAACATGCTCAATAAGAGCATCATCTTCCTGAACCAGAACCATACCAATGGTAGATTCTGCTGTAGCTAGATACAAAAGAAAATCTCTGCTATAATCGGGTGGACTCAGTAAAGGAGCAGAGGTCAATGCCCTTTTCAAGGCATCGAATGAGCGTTGAGCGTAGTCATCCCAAAGAAAAGGAACTCCTTTCTTCAACAGTCTCATATATCCCTTTGTAATCTCGGCATAGTTAACGATAAACCTCCGAAGAAAGTTAGACTTCCCTTGGAGACTTTGAAGCTGACGGATTGAAGACGGGGGAGGCAACCGAAGTATTGCCTCAGCCTTGAAGGGATCTACCCTTATCCCTTCACTAGACACGATAAATCCCAACAGCCGACCGGATGTTACCGCGAAAACGCACTTGTTCGGATTCAAACGAATTTTATAAAAACGACATCTCTCAAATATTTGCCGGAGGTGTCCTGGATGATCCATCCTCTTTCGAGAATGAGCATCTAGATCATCTAAGTATGCCTCGATGATTTTCTTGATGTCGTGGAAGGCGTAAGACATGGCCCGCTGAAAAGTAGCTCCAGCATTTTTAAGACCAAAAGGCATTTTCTTATATGCAAACGTACCCCGGGGACAAATAAATGCGGTCTTATGTTGATCTTCTGGACGGATAGTAATTTGATTATAACCAGAGAAACCGTCCATGAAGGAGAAAATCTCGTTACCGACACACTCGTCAATAATCTGATCAATGAAGGGTGTGGGGTAATTATCTTTAGGACACGCCTTATTCAGGTCTCTGAAATCGATGCATACTCGAATCGTTCCTTGCTTTTTATCAACGGGAACGGGGTTTGAAACCCATTCAGTCAGAGGAACTGGGAAAATGAATCCCGCCTTAAGCAGCTTTTCAACTTCAGCTTTGATAGCTGCTGCCTTCCTAGGATTAACCGGACGAAATTTTTGCCTGACCGGCTTAGCGTTTTCATACGTCTTGATCTCATGCTGGACGATAGATGGATCTATGCCAGGCATTTCCTCATAAGACCAAGCAAAAACATCCCTATACTCTTTGAAGAGCTCGGTATAGATTTGAACCTCTTCATGGGAACATTAAGCTCCAATGAAAACGTTCTCGATAATGTTGGGATTCCTGGAGATGTTCACCGGGATAGTAGGAGAGATCACAGCCATGTTCCCTTCAGCATAAACCTGTGCTGGTGCTAAGGGGCTCAAGACTGGGTGAACAGGTCCAGGAGACTGGGGACTTGGAAAACTTGTTTCGACTTCGCTCAAGTCAGGTAGGAAGTAAGACCGATGATGCAAGTCATCCCACGGTCTATCTATACCTGTCATCGCTTCCAGGATGGCCTCTTCAGATGGAAGAGTGGTATCTATACAATCCTGGGCAGAAGAAGAAGTAAGCGTCCAAGCCGGAGCCACATCACCATCCAACTCTTCCGGCGAAAGAGGAGCTGGATCAGACTCTGCAGTGTCAACAACAGACTGATATGCAATCTCAGCTGCAGAAATCGAGAATGCCATTCCACCCACTTGCCCTTCCTCCAATGTGGCTGTTGGGGAAGGTAAGGTCCAAGGGTCCGAAAAATAATGAGTTCGAAAGAACTCTCTTCGAAGGGGAGCCTTGGAGGATGAAATAGCATTAATAGACACCTTAGGAGGAGGAAGATCAAAAGAACCCATCGGGGAAGAATACATTCCAACTCCTAGATTCTCGACAGGCGCCTTAGTATTATCCAACTTAGGCACAGATGAGTCAGAAGGCGCATCCAGGTCTACAGGAGGACAGTCCAGTTGATCCACTGTAACTATCCTCCCTTCGTGGGGGAAACATACAATTCGAAATAGTGAGGATGCAATAGCATCCATATCATATATCCAGTTCCTCCCCAACAGAAGGTTGTAGTCCAAGGCTGCATCTACTACCTCAACCTCTATGTTAACGGTTTTTCCCCCAACATAGATGGGCAAAGCCGGGACAATACCATGGGGCCTGTGAGAATGACCATCGAATGCAGTAAGAATAGTGCTAGATGGAACAGCTTTGGGAGATCCAAGTGTCTTCCAGCATGCGAGAGACATCACGCAAGTAGAAGCACCCTCATCGACCACCGTTCGAAAGATATTGGTCTTTCGATACGATGATTTAATATGAAATGCCATGTGATGAGGAAGTATCTTCTTAAAATTAGTCATATCGAAAGTAATCAGAAGAGAATTTTTCGGATCAACAGCCCCAATGGCAGTGAGCAAAGCACTGCGCTGAGCCGGACAAGACTGGAGTACCTCTAAAGCTGACATAGCGCAAGGACTTTGCGCCAGATCTTCTACAATCGAGTAGTTCTGGGCAGCCCTCGCGTTCGGATTAATCGTTGACCGCTTAGAAGATGCTTTTGGCATCCGAGGCATAGACTCAACAGTTGGCTTCGTGATGTGAAGCGGCTCAGTAGCATCAGGAACTTCCTTAGCTTTCGAAGATTCCTCTCCACCATAATCACGGGATCTCGTAGCGACATCCACGTGAGCACTCATCATAAAGATATTCGATGGAATTTCCCCTTCCTGAGTACCTCCAGAGGAAGCCCCAGGATTTTGGTTCGCGCCAACAATTAATTGTTGCCCTTGGGGAAAAGGGTTTGTTAGCACAGCCTGGGAACTAGAAGAACCCTGCTGAGATAACAGGCGCTGAGCATCCTGAATTTTCGGGCAAAGGTGTGTGAGATGGTCTCCAGCACAAAGCTTGCATGGAAACTTCACTTTCTTTTTCTCCTTTTTCCCTTCACCAACACGCTCGTTGGTTTTATTTGCATTGCCTTTCCCATTCTTGCCCTTTTTCTTGTTATTACGTCCCTTCTTCTTCCCATCGGATTGTTGATTTCCTTTGGGCTCAGAAGACTGAACAACATTTATGGACAAAGACTGGGAAGGTGAAGAATCAGCAGGCACAGCCTGACCAGAAGGAGCAGATTGTAAAGACAACTGCTGCAATTGAGAAAGCAGGCTGGCTGCACTACTATTGACCGATCCGACAAGCCCGTCACCATGCGGACCAGGTTTGGGCTTCGATAGATCCAATTTGGAGCGAGGAGCATTGGGTAAATACTTATAAAGCATCCCAGACTGAGAATAGATCAACTCTAACTGCTGGGCCCTAAAGATGGCCTGCTCCTCGGAAAATACTCCGGATAGGGATACATCCTTTGAAATGTCTGACTGAAGCGATTTCAAAAACCACTCGAGAAGGAACTCACCTGGAATATGGGCTTTGATAAGCCTCTTCCTTCTCCTCCATTCCTGAATGTGATCAGAAATGTGAGTTGCCTCATCCTGCTTAAAATTAGCCAGGAGTTCGGTCCCAGCCTCATATCTGACAGGCAACTGAAAATGGTTAAGAAAAGTGACGGCCAGTTCTCCAAATGTGGCGAAACTGCCCCCAGTGAGCTCTATATACCATTTAGCAATATTCCCAGTTAGGGTGCGTTGAAATAATCTCAATCTAATCGAGTCATCGATCAGAGAGTTTGACGAGCACCATAAGTGGAAAGTGGTGATGTGATCTGCCGGATCTTCACCATTTCTTACCTTCAAACTTAGGAATGTCTGAAGGAAGTTTGGTTGGAACCGGAGGCCACCCCGGACTATATCGAATCGGGTCATTAGTTAACTTCGACAAGTCTGGCAAGTTTAACGTTGCCAGAAATGGTAATTGAGGTGGAGCCTGGGAATTCCATCCTTGATGGGATGGATTTCCAACATTCTGAAAAGAATAGCCTGGATTTGATGAGGCACCAGGCTGCCAGAAAGGACTCGTATAAAACGGAGAAGAACCTCCTCCCCACGCCGAGTTACCAAAACCCAGACTAGTTCCCCCCGCTGAAGTATTGACTGAAGAGGAAAGCCCCTGATAGGGGTTCCATGCATTAGACAGAGGAGAAAAAGACTGAAAAGCACTCGATGAAGGGAAAGAAGAATTCCCTTGATGACCCGCGAAGAACTGATTCCCTGCCCCGGCCATTGTAAACACAGGATTCCATCCTGTAAAAGTGGTCGAACTTTGCCCCCCAGACCAAGGGTTAAAACTCTGGGTCTGGGACGTAAAAGGGAACGACCCTAAAGAAGGATTGGAACTGGGTATATGCCCAGTCCCAAAGGGGAAACCCTGAAACGAAGCTGATCCACTAGCCATGTTAGACATGGGCGTGGATCCAGCTGCATCGGCGGAAAAGGAAAACGAGGGATTTCCACTAATGGACATCCCTGAACAGAAGGGACCAGAATGAGAAGCATATGCCTGGGTGAACCCAGAGCCAGACATAGCAGTGCTAAAAGCAGTCGAAGATGAAGCAAAAGTGCCCCCTGCCTCGACAGAAGCAGGGGTCTGAATGCCTGCAGCACTCACGGTAGAAGCCGCGTTCCCAGTCGTGGCCATCGAAAGATAAGAATGATATGGAAGATCCGGCGGTCTCTCAGACTCCGGTCCGATGTACTGAAGAACAAATGGATGATCAGGAGGAAGAGGAGATGGACCTGTAGCAGGAGGCTCAGGTATATCTTCAACTTGAAAATCTTCTTCCTGAGGAAAAAGAACTCGCGAGGTGAGCGGAACGCTCCTCTCGGGACCGACACCGGAATCAGCAACGAAACCTTCAGATCTTATT